>VZRL01004826.1:0-162304 GCA_013397895.1 Origma solitaria
TCGGGTTCACAGGGGGTGGTGGATGTCGTTGTGGAGTATGTTGTCATTGTCACTGGCGTGCTGGTTAGGACTGGTGCAGGGGTTGTTTCTTTTTGAGTTTGTGTTGTTGGTTTTGATGTTATTCTGGTATGAATGTAATCTGTTTTTGGTTGAACTGTTGGTATAGTTGTTGTCTTGTGTTTTGTTTGTAAATGTGGAGTTGTTGTTATTTCTGTTGAGGATGTACTTGTAAGAAGCGTAGTTGGTTGTGTTGTTTCACAAGGTACTGGTATATTTATGCAGCATTTAAATCTTAATTCATAATTATAGCAGATGGGTGGCAGTTGATCTTTATTGTAACATTTTAATCCTTCTTGTGTATTACATGTTATGTTTTGCTCCAGTAGAGGGTATGGTGTATTAGGGAACCTCACTGCTCTACATTCCACATCCTTTCTATTATCACAGACTTTGTATCCCTTATTTTCAATGTTTTGAATGGTATCAAAATCTCCATCGTTGTAACCTGACCCAGGATAGCTGACATCATACCATCTTGACCAGTAACATTCTTCTTTAAAACACGGAGGAGTTGTTGAAGGAGATGTGGTGACAGGTGTTGTTGTTTGGGTTGTGGTTGTTGGATATGTCCATGTTGTACTTTCCGAAGTTGGAGGATATGTTGTTTCAGTAGATGATGTTTCTGTCGGAGTTGGCGTTGGGACCGGGGTTGATGTGCTGAAAGGTGTTGTGGAAGAGCATGGTACAAAAACACAGCAGAGGATTCTGATTTCGTAATTGTTGCACATTGTTGAAATTTGATCCTTATTGTAACATATAAGCCCTTGTGTTGTACTACATTCCACTTTTTGGCCCAGGTCTTTCAGTGGCATATCAGGGAACTTTTCTGCTCTGCATTCCACAGCCCGTGGGGCTTTACAGACTTCATAACCTTTAGCTCGTAAATCATCAAAGGTTTCAAAATCTCCCCCGTCGTAGCCAGGGGTTTGTAGACTCCCGTCATACCATTCTGACCACTTACAGACTTCATGAACACATACTGATGTAGTTGGTGCCACTGTGAAGGTAAAAAGGAAGAGACCATGAAATTAAGAATAAATTTCTGTAGATACTACATTTTTTTGTTCTTTTAAATGGGCTGACAATTTTCCTAATGCCGTGTTTCTTGCGTTATGCTTCTGTAGTACATCAGTTTATTATAGTTATAATTTAAGATGTTATAGAACAGAAAATCCATCACCCAGCAATTTAATGTACTGACATTCATGTCACTTTTCATGAGAATACTAACTATGTGTTACAAGGTGCTGAAATAAGGCTCAGGTCTAATTTGTACACTCTGGAAAAAAAAACAAGTCTCACTTGTTTTGCATTTCGTTCAGTGTATTTGCTTGGATTGTATCTTGCTTTGCTATATTCTAGGCTCTCTGGAACGTATTGAAATCAGTGGAAAGGATAATGTTTAGTGTATGCATTAAGATCCATAGCTACTTTTTTCTTCCAAATCAGTTGACTCCTCACACTGCATTGTCTTTGCTCCTCCATTTCAAGTGAATGATGTTAATGCAGTATTATTAGCATTCCCACACTTTGTATTTTAGCTCTCATCTTAAGAAACCATTTAGTGGTTGGAGAGCTTTTGCAGGTGAATTCTCATTATGAAGTAGATGGAAAAGAGCTACTGAATTCCAGCAATGCTCATCTTTTCTGTGAATTCAAAATTTATGTATTTATGCTGAATAGTGATTTAATAAAACAACATATGGCCAGAGTAGCCAGAGATTCCCAACCTGAAGGATGCTGTACAGGAATTCTAAAAATAAAAATTTCATTATCGTAATGCCAATATTTGAGCAATCCGCTTAGTACTGTCAAATAAAGTAAAAATATTAAATATATATAAAATATATATAAATAATAATATAAATACCATGAACCCTACCAGGAATTTTACAGAGACTAATCATTCTGTAAATTAATAGGAAAAATGTTGAATTACTCACTCAGTAAAGATTATTCCAGGTATCGAAATTTTTACACTTACAGATAATAAATTTGATACTGTTTTTTTTATCATTCACTATGAAGGTAAGTAAAAAAATGCTGTCAAACCAGTGTGCAGTGGTTTCTCTTTTGGTGATTGAGGAGTGGTTTTATTTTCTATGTTTATATCTTTGTGTTAGTTTGGTTACCAAATACTGACTGAAACCAAATGCTAATAATAAATAATACATGCTGTCATTTATTTTGAGAGTAAATTAATTTCTGGGTAAATTTTATGTTGCTTGTGTGGGCGTGGGTTCATAGCTACATTTTACTCACTAATCAAGAGAATACACTTTTATGGGCTACAAGGGATGTACCTGTTGAAGTAGTGGTAGGTGGCGTGGAGCTGAAGTGAAATGTCGTTGTTGTTGTGGGTGAGGTTGAGGTTGGACATTCATGGAAAAATGTTTGAAGGGTTCCATTGGGACCACAGGTTGCAACAATACACCATCCCATTCCATCTGTAGTGTTGTAGACCACATCTTTGTAGTTGTATTTCTGCCCCTCATAAATGCAGAAACATTCTGCAGGTCAAAACAGGATGTTATTCATTGCTATCTGAAACACAGAGTACCTTAAATGTACCTTATTCACATAAAAATGACTTAGTCAACATACCATGTTCATTATAGCTGCATTTTTTGCCATGAATTGTGCATTTGCTGAAAAAGATAAAAAAAAGAAATTTTGAATGTGAACATAATGGTTCGTGACATAATTTTTTTGTTTCAATTTTTCTTCTATCAATCCTTTGCTATTCATTGTATGTTTAAGTGTAAAATGCCCCTATCTTCTGTGAGTTAGATATTCAGTTCTGCTGTACAAATTCAGGCTAGGTATCTTCACATAATTCTCTGGCAAGAAAGGTAACTCTTCTAGGAGCCAGCACATGAAGTGTGCATCATCCTTATCAGTGCTTTTGGCAAAAGGGCAAAGATGTGAGGAGGGTGATTAGACATGTTCTTATCTCCCCAACAGGTCTACTTATTTTTTGGAAGGGAAAATACAGTACACCTATCATTTACATTTAAAAGAATATATACAAAGAATCACTATCATGGATGTTGAATGTAATCTACACAGTGAATGTCCATTAGAGGTCAAAAATATGCAAGAACAATTCTGGTTTTAAGGGCAATTTATCTATTACCTGTTAAGAATTGAATCTTGATCTATTTATTTTCAGGGACCAAGGGCATCTATACACAGAATAAACTGAAATATAGATTTGTATTTAATGGGTTAAGTTTAGTGCTGTTAATGGCCGAGATGATGTAGGTAAAGGCGTCTATGAAGTGCAAAACCTACCAAGGAAGTTGGTTTAGCTCAAATGGGCTTTGGCTTAGGGTCTTTGCTATTCAGATGGCACTGCTTATCATATTTAAGTGTAGCTACTTCAAAGGTATCTTAAGACAACTGCTTCACAACTGGTTCTGCTAACTCTGTACTATTTTACAGAAGGCTTAGCAGCACTTGTCATCAGTAATGTGTGAAAATACATGGTGACAGTTGCAACTATGCAAGTTCCACTGCAATAACAGAAATTAGCTCAAAACAACGTAGATGTGTTGGCTGCTAACTCCTAAAGAATTTCACTTGATGAGTTTAGGTATATCTTATTAAAAAAATCTCAGACTATTCCCTAACTAATATTTTAATTTGTTTTAACTTAATTTAATAATGATGCTAACTTAAAAGTACTTTAATACATACACAAAATAAGTAGTAAATTAATCTTTATAAAATGCTTCACCATGTTATCATTTAATTTCCTGCAAAGGAAAGAAAATTAAACATTGTTCATCAGCCTCTGACTGGCCTAGTTCCTGTTGATAAACAACAAATTTAATGTGAGATTAATTATGTTTCACAATTTTAAACTATTTTTAAAATTATTTTCTAATCCTACCATGATTCACAATTCTGCTTTGAGGGCATCTCCATTCCTGGTTTGTAATTCTTTCCATCTTCATAACAACCACAATTAGAAACACAGGTCATGGTTTCTTCATCAAAATAGGGCTTATTCTTTGGACAGTGTGGATAGCAACCTGCAATAAAAAGAGAGTCAAGCTGACACTAGGCCTTTCATTAGTGTAAGTAACTCTACACTCAGATCTGCTTTTCCCAAAATGTCCAGTATGGTAAATGGAATTTCCAACCCTCTTCCTGCTATTCCTCTGATTGCACATTATATTTTGGAGTATTTTGTCCTCATCTTCACTCCAAACAAGTACATAATCCATTAGGGGATATAATACTAATTAGAAAATCTCTTATAATTTCTAGTATAAACATGTCATACGCTGAGTAATACAAATTTTGTTCATCATACTTCATTTTAACCTTTCAAGTAGAAAGAGATACATATAATTATGTTTACCTTCCAAACCTCTCATCTCATGAAGGCATTTCCCACTTGGATTATTGCAGGTCTTCATACAAGGTGCTCCACATGGCTTGTAGTGCCACTCACATTCCCCTTGTGGATTGTAGTAATCACAGAACAGAGCTAGAAGAAGAAGTGTCAGAAAAATATCTTTGATGTTTTGGCCCTGGACTGTTTCAGTTTTACTAGATAAAAATCCAACGGGATCAGCATAATCACGTAGGGGGTGAACAATATATTGTCTTATTGCTAACGCAACACAATTGTTACATTTCTAATACCTTTTGACACCAATAAATATATACATCATAGAACAGAGTTACACATTAAACATGAAAAATCAGTTGATTGAATCACTGATCTTAGCTAGTATGCACTAATATTTATTTACATGGAGCCTGGTCTGGACAGGTCGCAGTGTAATAAAATATCATGTTTCACCAGTTGTGTATCATGTTTATCAAGTTAATTAGACACTAATCACACTGCTTGTAAAGTTATTACCTGTGGTTTCATTTTACTAAGATAGATTGTCTTCCAGTCTTGGAAGTCCTTTCAGTCCTTCCAGTCTTTTACTAAGATAGATTGTTTTATCCAACTGCTTTGAGGGGGTGTATTTGTGTTTTTGTTGGTTTTTTTTTTAATGTTGGGTTTTGTTTGTTTTTTATGCATACAGCTGTGCCTCTTAAAAATACAATTTTATCCTTCCTTTCTTGTTCTATTTGGTTTCTTTTTCCCTTCTGTTTTCTTTCCCTCTGGACCCCTTAAAAAAGTAGTGGGTAGAAACTCACGACAAATGGATGGGGTTCTCCATGATATGCAGATGTCCAGCTCATTACATGCTTGAGCATAGGCAGCTACTGCTGTGCAGAAACATTCACAGTCTCCTCCAGTGTCACAGGCACAAGCATCATCCACACATGCTTGGTAATATTCATTTGGTTCAACCTGATGGAGAAAACATTTAAGTTTTCATGCCCTTGTCCTCTTTGCACTGTCCTAAAATAGCTGAATAAGATATTTGAAACTCACATCTCTATATGAGAAAGCTAAGAAAGAAAGAAACCATGAGAATGCTTTGAAAGATCAAGAGGAAAATGCAGAATAAAGCTATTGCTATTAAACTGTAATATTAAGAACTGTTTGATGTTGAAAATACAGTTGCAAAAGCCTGCTAATTACTACAAGCTAGTAACTACATATCTAATTACTAATTACTACATATCATACATATCAAGTGGCTGATACTTACATTAGTGAAAAATAATGCCATTAGAAAATAAACATCTCTTGAGATTTATCTATTGTTGTTCCTTCTATTAAAAACAAACAAACAAAAAAGCCAACCAATCAAAAGTATCAATTTCTTTAGTCTACTTGTTCAAGACAAAAGCTGAGGAAATTAAAGTGAAAACATTTCTATGCAGTCTCCCTGGAACTTTATCTAACTTCACTTTGTCAAGCACGACAAAGTGTATTTTAGAGTATTTTTAAATCTATCTCACATAAAAATTGATGCAATCATTTTGCCAAGAATTTAAGACTAAATTTTTGTCATACCTGTGAGTGGCACTTTGCAAACACTTCACTGGTAATGATGCTGCATTGTTTCTGTGCCCAAGCTTTCCTGTATGGGTTTGCAGTGCATGGATCCTGTGTATGATTGGCATTTGGGCAACTAGAAGACACCTTCCAGCTATTGGCAAACTCTAGCACATTTCCTACCACAGACTGACTGCGAGTAGTGAAGTCATTATTTCCATTGCCATCATAGTTTCCACAAAGTCCACAGACCTGTCCCTACATCAAGATAAACAAACAAGATCAGTAAGTTCCAATTTCTTAGTATCTGTGAGTAACAGACCTCAGGATGAATCTTATGTAACCATCTTATTTAAGACTTATGCCTCTTCAGTAACAGTGTTGGACATTTATATAAAATGCTTTTCATAAAGAGATGTTTCTGACTTCTTGTAAGGAATAAGGATTATAAGGATAGGAAGCAGAGTAGACTCATGGGTTTTATTCTTAGTACTGAGCTATTTAGTTTTAGCCCAATATATCATCCTGAATACATTTCTTCAGTGAGGGTTTCTCATGAAGAAAGCTACCGATAAAGCTGGTGTTATGCCATTGCTGAATAACGTAATTTAAGGAAAACACATAGTACACAATTTAAGTCAACCCATCAAGGAAAATAATATGTGATTTCTACTCTTCTGGTTAAAGTCTTCTGGTTTACAGCCTGAATTTCCAGCATCTTTCTTTGAGAGATAAGATGAAAATGTTTCAGAATTAATTTCACTCATGTTTTCACTTTTAAAGTATACCTGAAAGCTGGGACTAAGTTTGATGAATATGCTGGTTTTCTTGTCCCACATGAGTATCAGACCAACAGTAGTGTCAACCACCAGGTAGATGCCCATGGAACGGATTTGGAATGGCATTTTTCCTCCAGGTGTCCTCTGGATGACATCAGAGTGTCCATCACTGAGCACCAGCTCATAGTTCTAAGACAGGAGAAGAAGAAGTTAGAGGCCAATTTAAAGAGCCACCAATTTTGTATAGTTTTATATGTTGACAGTAACTTCTTGAAATAATAATATTATAATCAAAAGGATCCTGTTTAAAAGCCTCATGTTAAGAAATTTCTCTGTAGATTTCCCTCCTTTGCTTTCTAGAGCAGAATCATTCGCAGTGAGCAAAGAAATCTAGTAATGTTTTCCTTATCTTGAAGGCCATTTCTGCTATGCAGTCTATCTGGGACAGCTTGCTCCATCCTTCTGGCACAACTTAAAGAAAAAACTTACCGCCAGGAAAACTTTAATAGACTTAGAGCAGGTAGTTCCTGTAGTGCCACATGGAATGTTCTCAGTGATGACTCTGAAGGTTCCCTGATTCATAGCTTGTTGACCACAGTAGTTCTGAAATAGGGGAATGATACTCAATGTTAACTATGTTACATGTTTCATAAGTAAAATGCAAGGTACTTAGAGGAAAAATTCAGGCAGGACTCTTGTTACCTGGACCAGAACATATTCACAGTCTCCTTCAAAATCAAAGCGTTTGCCATCAAAGGTGCTATAATGGCCATCTCCATAAACAGAACATGTTTCCAGGCAGGGTTCCTCAGAGCATTGCCATTTTCTGTTTCTACATGTGCTATACAAGACAAAAAGCACTCCAGATGTAAAAACTAGACATACACACAATACAACTATAGGTATATTTCTGCATTTTAAAATGTGTTAAGACTAATGAAAAAATAAGGTTTGCTTATTCTCAAAAATGCAACATAGCTCAAGAACTATTGGGATTTAGCCAAAGACTATGTTACTTAATGAGGTAATGAATCATTTGGATTAGAAAACACAATTCTTTCACATTTACAAATCCTGTAGGATGTATTGAAATGTAAGGATTTCCTGGGAAGGAAAAAGATTTCTTGACTTGAAGGAATGTGACAACATCAAAACCATGGTGTTTTTCTGACCACTTGCAATTTCTGGGCTATGCCATTGAGAAAAATGGACAGAGCTTGCTTTTTAGGTACTAAGTGGATCACCTTATGTAGGATTCCTTCCTAGAAATCTTGATACTGCTAGACTGAAATGACATTATGTGCCTGGAGCTTAAACTGCTCCATTTTAGATGCTCCAAAATATAATTTATCAATATGCTCTCACCAGTTGTTGCAGCCAACTCTGATTGATTCTCCCGGACTGTAGGAATTGCCGTTGTGAATACATGGACAGTCTTCTGGAGCTATACAGCCACCTTTGCCATCCAACACTTGATTATGAGGACATACACAGCCAGAGACACAGTGAGTTTTGTACTGTAAGGACCATAAAGAAATGGTGTCTTGAAACATTTTCCTGCTAGAAGAATCCAGCTCTAGCTGGTAATTGTAAAAGAGATCTTGATTAATATGCTTTCAACTAGGTATAAAGCATCTGTACTTACACATTCCATATCTAGAGTCTGACAGCTCTTCTGGCATCCTGCTCCTACTATATTTGCAGTGGCATTGCCACAGTCAACATAAACCATGGGAGGCACACAGACTGAAAGAGAGAAAAGCCATGAGAAATGTGACATAAACCATGCATTTTGTATCCCTGTGTTTCCAAGAAAAAAATTTAAATACTCCTTTGTGAGTTATGCGTACCTTAATGTGATGCATGTAGCAAGAAAGAGAAACTGAATATTGTTTTGATCTCACATTCACCTGGTTTTTGTGCCTATGCTTGGACTACTTAACAAAACTAATTTTTAGTTAGCTTCATAAAATACTTCCTTTCAGAAAAATAGAACAAAACAAGATAACAAAGATCCTGCAAAGATCCTGGTTTACTTGTTTGAGTGTTTTTTGTGGGTATATTGTTTGGGTTTTTTTGTTTGTTTTTTTTTTTGGGGGGGTTTTTTTGTTGTTGTTGTTCTTTGGTTTTGGAGTATTTTTGCTTTTACTTTTTAATTAAAATGTGAATAGCTTTTCCCTTACATTGGATGAGGTGACCAAGTATCCCTCTACCCTAGGTAACCGAAGGGGTTATAACTTGTTTCCGCCTTCTGAAAGGTTTCTTTGTATTTTGAGAATGTCCTCTACATTACAGAAGTCCTCAGTTCATTTTCTTGGTTGATTTCAGACTTGTACAATTTGCATCATTATGACAAGACAAGAAAGAATTGAGAAGAGTGAAGATGTAAAGAGAGAATTAAAGTAAATCTTAAGTGATATGTTACCTGGTTCAGGCTTCTCTCCAATGCAGCTCAGCTTTCCATAGGTGCAAGTACTATAAAAACAAGGGAAGGAATATTTTTTGACTTTTTCTTGTTAACTTTCAGCCTGTTTAGTAATGAATTTGAAATAATGAAAAATTACTGTATGATAAAACAAATGAAATGTGTCCTTTTTTTGAATAATTTGTACATTTCAAAAATATTAATACTTTATATTAGAGTAGAACAAAGTACAAGTAGATTCTGTATAAATAAACATTTGCTCTGTCTATTTGACTGGTTTAAAACTATCCCTCAGAATACTTCAGATTCCAATCATAATGGGAATAATCTGTAATGGGATTATCAGGCGTCTTTCACCATGGAACAAGTCTTTTACAGTCATGGATAAGCAAATGATGTGTGGAGGCAAGGGAGGAGGGGAGGCAGAGAGAAAGGGACAGGGTGGGAGTTTGGCTGTTAGCAAAGGCTGACCCACCACAGGTCTGTTTGTTGAATTCTTGTATTTGTTTATGTACAATCTTCCAAACATGGGTAGCCCTAAGAATTTTTTAAGAATCTGATTTTTTGATTGAAATTACAAGGGATAGAAATGCATTTGATTTGGTTAGATTTCATAACACATATATAGTTTCGTGATTGCCTATATCCAATCTCTTTTTTTCTTTACAAATCTCTTACCAGACAACGCCATTATCATGAACCACTTCACCAGAAGACAGAGGCATTCCTTTGTAGTAACAAGGACAGCTAGAAGCAGGCACACATTTGCCACTGTCATCCATGTAGGTTCCATTCATGCAGGTGCACCCATCAACTGGGACAAACTTGATGTTGCATGTGACATCAGGCTCACTCAGAGACCGGCAGGTGGGTTGACAGGAATCAACATTGTAGGTGTACTTCAAGGACTTTGGACACAAGGTGGTGTATTTTGCTTGAGAGTAAAAAGGTGAGTTACATTTTTAGTTCATTCAATAATCAATATAGGCATAAATAAAGTATTTGAGATAAAGTATATATGATAAATATGACATTGTATGTACACATGCTTTACTGATATCCCCAGCAGCGTAATTATTTTTGTACTCCTAGAACAAAATTTTCCCCAATAAATGTGTCACAAATGTTTTGTCCAAGTTACAAAAAAAAAACCAACTAAGTTCAATTATATGAAGGCATAGTGTGTTTCTTCTTCATTGCTATTTTTATACTTTTTGTCGAAGTAAATTGAAAAACATCGTACTTATTTTATTCCTATTGCAATGGTATTGCTCTCCATGTTACTTCTGCTGGTTCTGAGCAATCTAACAAAGCCTCTTTTTAATATTTCTCCCTGTTTACTGTTTTTCTTTTATGGTATTCCCTTCCTCCTCAGCTTCTTTGAAGTCAATGCCATAGTTAATCCCCAGTTTAACACAATTTACATGAGAATCCCTGAGAGCTACTGTGTGGGGCCTTCTGGGTGATCATTTTCAAAAGGCAGAGGGATGTAAAACTTACTGCAGGCTTTGCTCCTCCATCCAGTGAGGAAAACTCCTTTAGCAGCACAGGCTCTGACATAGCTGGAAAGGGCAGCACACATGCAGTCCTCGCTTTTCTCACAGTTACATGTGTCAAACATACAGTTCTAGGAACAGAGGATGATGTGATCATCAGATTGTCATATCAAAGCCATGGTACTCTACATTTTTTTTAAGTGCTATCTTCATAGGTTCAAGTGAGTGTAATCCATATGAGTAAGTAAATATATGCCTGATTTTCATTGATATCTTTCAAAAAAGAATATTTATGGGAAAAAAGTAATTAGAGGTCCACTATTTTGAAGTTTTTTTTTCTTTTTCTTAGTTTTAAAAATTTTTTCGGATGTTGGTAGTTTTCCAACTGCTTCCAGTTTGTTGCCACTGTACCATATATATTTTGAATAAAAGGAGGTTGTTTGATGCCACCCAGCTTTTTGGGGCTTATGCTTAAGAGCCTGGGCTCTCTGCAGCAGAGGAACAAAGAAAACAAGAAGTTATTTGATGTGTTTCTATGCTGGGCAGTGATACTATAATATTGTAATTCCAGAAGATGTTTAAATAATAATTATACAAATTTCCAGTATAAGGAATATTTTGTAAAGTACTTGTTACAAAACCTCATCACCTTAAATTTGTAGAACAATTTCATTCACATCTTACCTAAATCTTTGCTGCTTTTTACACACATTGCTTGCCTTGTACTTGCATATATGCAAAAGCCTTTTGAGAGCAGTTCAGAGGAATTCAAGTACCAGTTAAGATTCTGACTAAAGCTTTCATTATACCTCTCAGGAAGGACGATTTATGTCCTTTGACAGGGAATCCAAACTCCTAACGTAACCTCTAAAAATAGAAGTGTATTCCTCCTGCACCTAAGTTTATCCTCCTGGGAATGGAAAGAAAGACAGCTTTACAAAGGAGCAAATTTCATGCTCTGTAGATGAGAATGAACCCTTGGCTTGAAAAGAACTATCATGAATGCATCTCTTTGCAATTGGCAAGTTATTCTCAGAAATCAGAGTCTTTTTCTCTTAAATGGGATAGAGTTAGAGCCAAATACCTTCTGGTAAACTTCTGGATTCACTGTTGAGTGACATTCAGCAAAAGGTCCCATGGTATCAGAGAGCAGTCCACACCAGTGCTGAGCATACTGGTCTGTGAATTGAAAACATGGTAAGGACTTCTATTGCACTTCATTTTCAAAACTCTTGTCTCAATGTAACTATACCTCCTGCAGGGAAGTTGTAGAAGCTTAACTTTACAATATAATTAAGCTCTGCACTTGCTGAAGCACACAGTCTTTCACTTCCTCTTGACAGAAATATGAACTCTTCATAAACGGAATGTTCTCTAATTCATGATAATTGTCATGGAACAGACTAAGATATCCTTAGCTGAATTTTAAAAAAGAAGGTTCACAATAGAAGGTTCATCTCAGAAAACAAAAGAGTGGCTTATGAATATGCAAAAATTATATATTTTGTTGGCTGAAATGGAGCTTGAATGCTTTGAATCTCTGAACTATAAGTCTAGTTCTTTTTTTAAACAGTGGAAGGGCCACAACCTTCAGTGGGACTAAGTACAGCTTTTTCCAATATGACAGTCAATCCTTCCCTTTAGGAAATGCATCACTAATGGGCTTTATGGTCCCAGTTTCCTGTAAGTAAGTTGACAACAAACACTTGCTGTCTTGACCCAAAGGAATAAATCTGAAGATCCAAAATATTTTGCTAGTTATTATTTATTAATTGAACAGTTCTAGTGTCGGCTGAGGAAAATTGTGTGTGTGTGCAAATAGTTCTGTTATTTTGGCTAAATTCTTGGTGGTTGATCACCTTAATCCTTCTTTACATCTTAAAGGAGAGTAGAGGAGGTTGCTGAACTTACCATTTTGTATGCTGACAGTACAGGGGTCCTCAAAGGTATTTTTGGCATCAGGACAATCAGCCCGAGTTTTCCAAGTATTTCCAAAGGCAGCTGAAGTGCCCTCTATCACACCACTGGTGGTTTTGAAGTCATCTGTCTGTATGTCATTGAAGTTTCCACAGAGACCTAGAAGGAAGCAGATGGTCTGTGCAAGTCTCCTCCAGGATGACAGGTACTGGTGAAGGCAGTTGTTATGACAAGGTCACTTACCACAGGTCTGCCCTTTATGTGATGGGTCTAAGTCTATAAAAACTTGCATTGAAGGCACAAGTTGAACCTGTAGCTGAAGGCCAAAAGTTGTTTGCAGAACCATGAAGAAAGATGAAGGCCTGAAGATGGTGACGTTTGCTAGGGATATAAGAACAAAATAGTTATAATTTCATTCAATATGAGCAGTTGAAATAATTGTTAATTATACAGAGGAATTCTACAGCTGTGTTTGATATGATCCTAATTTCTGAAGAAGTGGGGGAAAAATGATCCTTATAGGATTTCAAATCCAGCACCAAAACAGTCTAACCTAAACACCTAAACAACAAATGTATACAAAACCTCCAATTTCTGTCAGGTGTTTTAAGATGAGAGAAGAACGCACACTTTTGTTGTTATTTAAAACTATTTAATTGAAGACTCCAGCCTGGACCTATTCTGTCCTTTCATGGTTTGCTTTGTGTTCATGTGCAGTAATGTTTGAGAAGAACTGGCATGTGAGAAAAGTCAGTGTTGAATGTGCTTAAAGAAAAAGGACAGGGGGAACACAGGGAACTAAACAACTTGAGATTTTGGAGTCCAGTTACACGTCAGAATTTTTCTTTCCTCTCTTATGGCAATGTTTGGATCTGGAAGTGTGCAATAACACGATTTGCTTGAACTAATTAGATACTGCTAAATTTAAACCATAATTTGGCTAAAATTAGTAGTGTTGAATAGGCAAACCCTACTACATAAAAATGGGAGATGGTGCTCTACTGCAGTACTCTGGGTTTGCTGCAGTGTAACCAGAGGTAGAATTTGGCTTTAGTTTAACTCACGTAATGTAGTCTTAAAAGTAAAAATGAGAAATATTAAAGAAGTTTTTCAAAGGACTTACCGGCTGAGAATGGCAGCTGTGTATAGATCATGTTCACAAATACACTACCGGAAGGCTGGATCACAATGTTCTGTCAACAAGAAAAGGCAATTATTATCAAGCAGATAAGTAAAATACTTTCCAAATATTTTTTATCTAATACTGTTCAAGATAAAGGGGAAGAAAATGGAATGAGACTATGATGGTGTTGTGATTCCTATACTATCTCTTTAATCTTTATTGCTGTAGTCTATTGACTGTCCAAGAAAGCAAAAGCCAAGTTATCAAAATAACAGAAAGCTACTAAAATCTTGTCTTTTCATGTGCTTACTTTACTCTTAATTTTTCTTTTAATAATGCTCAAATGAGATTTAAAAAAAAGTCACTGCAGATTTCTTGTCTGTGCTGTTATATGTCATTGGCCTTGTCTATTAATCTTTGAGAACATTCCTGCAGAACGTCAGGTCTCTCCATTTGCTGCTCACCGTTTGTCCTCCATTTAGGCTGATGGCTATCCCCTTGAGGCATGTCTCAGTGTCAGTCAGGCCACACTTGTGGATATCCCCCAACACTGTGAATTCATTGCTGTCACATAGCTTGAAGAAAACAAAAAATATTGTTAAAAGGATTTGCTATATTGAAATACTGTTATCTCAAAAAGGTTCACACGCAAATGGCATTCTTAGTAAAGTTAGTCTTTTAAAATATTATTTCATTTCTTCTTGCATATATGGTTTAACATAAATGTCTAGAGTCATCAAGTAAGTTGGCATTCATGCAGTCTGCACACTGGAAAATATACATTGTTTCTGGCTTTCAGGGGCAAGTTAGACATTCTAATCTGAACATTAATACTTCCTCATGCTTTAGTAAGACTAGTTCCTAATGTTTAGGTAATAATAGTTTAATATGCTAGAGAAGAAGGAAGTGTGCCTTTCTTGCCCACTAGTTATGAAGTTTACCAGAGAGAGGGATGCTTGTTTGTCCTGGAGTGACAATATGAAGCCGCTGTATTCCTTAACTGTTTGCTTAAGGCCCAGGGCGGCTGCGCCTTTGAGCCGAGCGCAGGGGGGGGGCCGGAGCTGTGGCAGTTCCGGGGAGCGGCACGTGCAGCCGCCGGCAATAACGGCAATAACGGCAATAACGGCAATAACGGCCCGAGGGAGCCTGAGGAGAAAGATCCGGCGGCGCTGCTCCTCTGCCCTGCTCTCCTCCGAGTGCTCGGAAAAAAGCGTTCTGTTGGTTTTGTTTTTTCTCCCCCCGGTCTCGTTATCCCCCTCCCTTCCTCTCCAGCCCCGGGGAGCCTGGGGAATGGCCCCGGCACCATCTCGGGGAAACCTGCAGCCCCTAGCAAGGGCCCTTTTCCTTCTCCCCTCTTTGTTTTTTTTTCTTTCCTGGTCGTTCTGTGCGTTAACCGGTGGTTTGGTTTGTTGTGTTAATAAATAGTTCAGTTTTTTTGTCACTTGCTGCCGTTGATTTGTTTCGTTGCAGAGGGAAGAAGGGAGACCCTTTCTGTCCTTTCAGGGGGAGGTGCCCTATCCCGGAGTGCCTCCTGCTGAACCCTTTGTCTCTAAAACCAGGACATTGTTTCCAATGTCTTCTGCACTGAATAGGTTATTGAAGACCCCGGTGATTTGGACATTCTTTTAACAGGGAGGAAATAGGCATTTAATGATCCTCTCATAGTAGAAAATTAAGCTAAAATTATTATTCAGGAAGTTACTGCATAAAGGTAAAACTCAAGTTTTGACTTGGTTCTGATTTTCATAAGATTGTGTTCTGTGGGCCGTCTTCAAAGTGTGCCTAATGCCCAAAACACAACAGGGGAAGACTCAGAAGGCTGTGCTTCTGAGCATGTCTTACCACTTTTTTGGCATAATGAAGACTAAGTTGAGGACAGCTGAGGTGCAGAATTACAGCCATCTGGAAATTAAGTATTAGATTTGGGGACTTTTTGAACTCTTTGAGCAAATTTAAGGTTTTTCCTCTGCCTCCAGAGACCCTGAGAAGCTAATTTTACATGTTGGTGCCAAAAAGAGGAGTTTAATGTTTAAGTCTGACGTTTGCTGCCATTATGGATCAAAACAGTGCTTATTAATCTTATCCAAAAGTTTAATTGATGTAATCTGATCTATTTCTAAATTATCTTATTCTAGCTAATTTTCTAGGACTTTATTATTCTTCTTCTTGGTAACATTCAGATTGATCTTGTCAAGAACAGATTTCATTTAATATGGAGTCCTTATGAAAGTAGTTTACCTTAGTCATCCAGCAAAAATAAACAATGAATATACATAGGGTTATGAAACCTAACATAAAAACTCAGTGCAATTCTTAATTATCAATGAACAAAAAACTACTGCAATTTTATTTAGTACAACCCTAACAGAAAAGCCCCTGAAATCCATTTAGGGTTGTTAACCCTCTAACCACGTTAATCGTCAATCCATGTTAACCCTCTAAGATTCAAAAAACTGATGTGATTGCCAGTAGTTTTCAATCAAACAATACTATATATAATAAAAAAACTTTTCTTTAGCAAGGATTGTGACTTATTTTTACCTTGGTTAGGACATAACTACAGTCTCCAAAGAAGGAATAGTGTTTCTCATCAAATGTTGAAATGTGGGAACCTCCTTCAATGCTGCAAGTCCCAGGGCATGACTGAGTGACACAAGACCATTCACCTCCAACACAGGTACTGAAATGAAGAAGGCATTCAGTGACATTGGGTAATGCAAGTGTAAATGAAATAAAAAGACAAGAAGGGCAGATGATGCCTTAGTTTCCCTCGTGAAGCACTGATCATACTGCCAAAGAAACCAATATTGCTTTGAAATCTCAGATATGGGACTTTTATATTAGTGATAATTTTATATATATATTGCTGTTCACTTCTAGTGTTTGGACAGAATTCAGTCCTGGTGAACCTGTCATCCACATCAAATTTGTTAAGTATTTCTTGGAAAATAAATAAATAAATCACTAGGTACATTTGCATACACTTATGTAGTAATACTTCAGTAAGTATAGGAATATTAAAAAATTATTATATATTTGTCAAACATACCTCTCAAATGTGATCTCCTGCTCTGTCTAAATGCGGGAGACCCTTAAGTGTCATGTCCTCTGTAGTATTTATATGAGCATCTTAGCATTACACTGTAGTGCTGCAAAGGCTCTAACACTAATTCACATTTTTAAAGAACTCTGGTATTTGACTTTGATTATCTTCCTTCATTGGTAGGTCTCGAAATCAAAGCACCTCTTTAAAAAGCTGAGTTTTTCTTCCAAGTATGAAGGGAAAACACACATGAAAGTATCCTCTAGAACAGTGTAATCATGGAACTTCAACTGGTAAGTAGTTCCTTATTTCTTCTTTAAAGGGAAATTAGTAATTTTTCTCTGTTTTAAAAATACTCAGCTAATGCACAAAAAAAATCCCAAACAAACAACAACAACAACAAAAAAAAAGCAGGAGAAAGCATATTACCATGATCTGCATTTAGATGAGAAGGATGCACCAGGAGCATAAGTTTCACCTTCATAGGTACAGTGGCATTCTCTACGGGGAATGCAGCCAGCACCATTAACATCGTCAAATACCATTCCTAGGAAAAGAAAGGGACTATTACTGATTCTGTGCACTGCAGAACCTTTCTTTGAACATGTATCTAGGAGATGCCAGAGAATATATCCCATTTTTTCAGTACTTTAAAATAATACGATGCAAGCTATGTAGAGATTTAAGGGCTATATTCCGCTGAAGTCTGCCTAAAAATCGTAGCATGATCAAAAGGGACCTCCAGGAAAATACCTTTCTATTATGGACTTCATTAGAATGGAATTAGGATTAAAACTATTAGGTAATGAGGTGGAATAGATAAACCATTGGTAAGACTGCCCAGGGACATATCCGTACAGTAAATATTTTTAAGCCCAGAAACAGAGGATTGTCTTAGAGAAGTCAGTGTTACTACACAAACAAGCAATGGTGAATTCTGTGAGACATCATGGGGATGGGCAGAACAGCTGCAAGGGGTGAAGGTCCTATGACAGACATTCACTCACAACAGCAACAGAAATTCAGACCCAGAAGTATGCACAAAGAGAACACATTTATCTTGTACTGATACTCAGTCCTTGTGTGTAATTCTCTGAAGCACCAGATTTTATGCATTGCCTATTGCTTTGTCAGCTCCTTGTTGTTTAGACACTCAACACTTGACAAGGAGTTGGTCATTTGGGGAACCAGATGCAGCTTTGCTAACAGCAGGAGTTATCATTGTGTTTATAATCTGATTAAACACTTCATACTTTCTGTGAACTGAATCTGAATGGTGAAAATAGAAGACTGTTGTTGTAAGGAGCAAATTATCTTATTCTCAGTTCAGTAATTATGCATGTATGTATGTCCCAAATATATTTGTTGTTTAAATGGACACATTTAGTAACTTGAATAGAAATAGTGCATCCAGGGGAGAAATGTGGCTATTACTTTGATGATAATATCACTGATGATGTGGTGAGAATGATCCAGAGTATGAAAGTCATTAAATGTTTACTGGTAAGTATTCTACGGGGCTTGGCTATGAGAAAAAGGCAGGAAATAAGCTTGCCTGGAGGACAGACGCAGCCATCTGTGCAGTGATCTTCACAAAGTGCGGATCGTTCTGGGTTGCTGCATGTGTCGGAGCAGGGAGAACCACACTCATGGTATTGCATGTTAAACGGACATGATTTGGCTAAAAGTAGAAAGGGTATTATTAAGCTGACTTTTCATTTGAAAGGTTGAGAAAATAGTATTTGCAATTTAGGTTGTTTTGTGTCAGGATACGACAGAGTATCCTGATCCAAGTGGAGGCTAAAACATTTTAGATTTTCTGATTTATGTTGAAAACACTTTGTAATGCAAAATCCCATAAACTTCCATATTCCCAAAATCTTGCATATGATCAGGTTAAGACTGATTTAATGGTAATTGCATGCACTTATCAATTACTGTCTTCTTCAGGAAAAAAAATCTCTCATATATTTGAAGATGTGGGTAGTAAGCACAGGTAGAAATCCCTTCCCAAGATACTCACGGCACAGTTCTGAGGTTCTCCAGTTCAGGGGCTGTCCGCCTGCATGAGCACACTGCCGGGAGTACTCAGCAAAAGTGTTACACATGCAGAAGTCAGCCATAGAGCTGTCACAGTGGCATAGGTCTTGTATGCAAGTTTCAATGTAGTCCTGAACATTCACAAGCTTGTTACAACTTGTGAATGCTTTGCTGGTTAATACTGTCTCACAGATAGAAGCCTAGGAAAGAAAAGAGAGAAGGTAAGCAAAGTGTTTAGAAAATATGAAACTAATTATGTAAGGCATGGAGCAAAACAAATCAAAGATTCATCTGGTCCAGAGACCCATACAACAGTAGCCATAAGCAGATATTCAAGGAAAAATCTAACAACAGGGCAGAAACACATGGAACTCCTTTGATTAACTCTACTATCGTCCATATCCTTAGTTACTGTCACCTCAGGTGACTTCCCAAGCATTATAAAATTTCTTTATAATAAGATACCATTAGTAATTTTCTCCTTCTGGAAAATACGCAGTTTTCTTGTAGAAGGGGAATGCAAATTTTTGGCATTCACCTTAGCAAAGAATAGAACATGAAATTTAGAGTATTTTTTCTTTCCAGACATACAGTTGAGTCATATTCATGCTATATTTTTTCGCCTTCTAAAAAATTTTCTCCAAAGACAGAATGTATTTCACACTGAGAAAACAAATTTTGAGAGAGAGGTTCTTACAAATTCTGTTGAGCAGTTCATCAGAGAAGTAGGAGGAATAGGATCATCACACTGCTCTGTGGGTCCATCCATCTTCTGCCTATTACCAAACTGTATGGGAGTCAGTATTATCTCTGTAAAAAACAGTTCAAATATTAGAATCATGCTTGCTGAATTTTGCATGGAGATATTTTCTTTCGTGATACTACCTGATATGACATGAGCAGTGATTACCAAATAATATAACTATAACATAAAAGGTAAAAGATGATGAACAGGGTATATAAAGAACCGAATCCTAACTATTGAAAACAAGTAAAAATTTTTATGTCGCAAGTCTTAAAATATCTAACAGTGATCGAAGCAGTCTAATACATCTCAAAGCCCTGCATATGCACAACTGACATTACAGAAATACATGAAGAAGTATCCCTGGCTTTGCAGTTAATATGACCCATAACCTATGTTACAGTATATTGTAAAAAGGCAGAACAAGCACCAATGATGTTTTTTATTACTTACTCCCTGAAATAAATTCATTGCTGACTGGAATTCCATTGAAGTCCCCACAAAGCCCACAAGTTTGATTGGCATATTTTTTATCTAGTTCCACCTGAAAAAGATGAGGAAGGAGGTTCATAGAAACATCAGTCTTGATGGTCAGGAGCACAGCCTATACTAGTATTGCTTATGTACTCAAAATTTGAGATATGTTTGCTGTGCGGATGGTATTTTGTGTGATAACAAGCTAGGCACCATTGGAAAGATCAGTGATGACCAAGAAAAGCTTGCTCTTATTCTAGCCCTATGTTGTGAACAGCAGTACTTTGTCAGGTCTGGAATCTGAGAAGTACTTCACTGTGAGGTAGGAACATTATAATTGGGGTTCTATTGATTCTGAGGTGAGCTTGGTGGGGCAAAAAAAATGGAAATCGGGAGAAGACTGGAACACAAAATAATACACAAAAAATGGACACAAATCCAAAAGTAACTGACACCTGCCTGATGGTAATACTGCAAAGGTAAACGCACTATTTTCAAAATACAGACTTTCTGCTGTGTTTTGGATGTTTTCTTACCAGGAGGGCATCGTGTCCATTCCAAAGGAAGGTCAGTCCCAACTTGGCAGAAACTTTCAAATAGTTGTTACTTCTCTCTATCAAGACTCCCATATGGCTGTAGGGCATCTGGACCCTGGGGAAAGATCACCATAAGTCACCAGGGGTAGGAGCAGATTATCCATTGAATATCCACAATGATATGCTTTCTCATTCTCTTTAATAGTTTTGAACATGTATCTGTGAGGAAATTAGAGTAGTAACTAACTACAGCCAACAAAGGTTTGTAACATTTTGTCCATTTCCTGTGCAATTGGCCTCTCATTGTGCAGATGGATCAGCCTTGCTTTCCCTGTTGTGTCCCTTTTGTCTTTCTCTGTTAAGGGTGTTTTTCTAGGTAAAACGTTATCATCTATTGTTGGTTGTATTGTTCAAAAAAGTGCTGGGAGGCTCTGTTTTGCAGGCAGTATGCTTCAGGATATTGCTATTTACTCCTTGAAACATTTGATAATGAAGGGATAGACTTCGGGCTTTCTGTGGCATGAGTGCCATTCAGGAAGCTGTACCTGAGATAACCTTTAGAACTAGCTCACTGTACATAACAGACAACTCACTGTGGGATAGCTGCCCAAATATTAACCTGGCCTTTTGGGCAGGTTTTACACCCTATGCCAAAGTCAGTGCTACAATTGCTATATAGATAGCAAGTTTTCAGAACAGATAATTTAGAATTAACTCAGGTACAAGCTGCAGTCACTGCTTTACCACACAGTGTTCAGTGAAAGGACAAAAGCTGTCAAAAATTCCTCTCAGGGATTCTGATCTGGTAAAATTAATGGAAAGTAGTAGCTTCAAAGGTGTAAGAACCTAACACTTTGACTGAATGAAGCTTATAGACTTAATTGCATACATACATACACACACAATTGTAGGAGTAGGGCAGTGTATTGGATTTAGCTTATCTGAACAAAACAGGGATAATCTGCAGAAGTGGCACTTAGCTCACTGTCAAGCCCTCCTTTTTTTTTTTGGTTAATACTTCAGGAAGGACCTGGGCCTCCCATTGCTTTGGAGCAATATGAGATCAACTGAGGGAAAGGGGTGCTTGCTCAAAGAGCCCACTGGGAAAAAGATAGGAACATACAATTTGTCGTCGAGCAGGACAGAGCCAGGGGTCAGTTCGATCACTACTCCTTCCAGCTTCATGATGACATGAGTGATCACAGTAGCATTTTCCACCATTGCACGCCTAATCTGGATGTTGAAGTCCTCGTAGGGAGACTTGCAGTTGGATGCAAAGATGTAATTGCAGACCCCAGGGAAGTAAAAGATGTCCCCGTCAAAGGTCTTGAAGTGGAAATTACCCCACGTGCTGCACACACGGCCATTGTGAGAGGGATTGCCAGCTGTGGATTCCAAACAAGCAGTAAACATTTTCTTTAATTTTTTGTAATACCCTCCACTTAGATGCTTTATCCCACCCACTTCTTTCACTAGCCTCTGTCCAAACAGCCCATCTTCTGTTTTCTGTCTTGTCAAGCTATTTGTTTATCATTACTTATTTTTTTATCATTATTTATTTAGCTCAGTTGCTTTTTGTGTTTAATCAGTTTTGTATAGGGATATAGGGCCTAGGAGCAAAAGAGACCTCTTGGGTCACTAGATCTGATGACTTCTATCTCCTGTAAATCCTTTCCTCAATGTATGAAGTTTCACCATAAAACCATTTTAAAGCTAATTTAAAACTAGCTGATACTCCTGCTAGGGAAGGCCACTCCTACCCAAAACCTCTGAATGGCTGGAAGACTTTTGCTAACATCTTCCAAAACATATTCTTGTCCCATGTATGCCTGGTTATTCTTGTGCCAAAATTACACTTCACTTTGAAGGGGTTCCACCTCCCTGTTCGCCCCTGCCCATTATAGAAATCTCTCCTTTCTTTTCAGTCTTCCTTTCCTTACAAGCATACTCTCCAATCTCCCTGATTATCTTCCCAGTCCCATTCCACATTTACACCCACCCTGCTTTCAATCGTACCCTATTCCCTAGGTAAGGTGTCTTGACAGTTTTCAGCACGCTAGTATTTTCCTCTCTTTACTAGGAATATATACAATACTGGGAAAAACCATGTACAATATGCATGCATGTATAAATATATATATTTAAAATTTTTCTTATAGCTGCATCATAGAACACTGAGGCAAGACACTGGATTCACATTTAGATTATCCATATTACTTGATGAATTAATCTTCTATTAATTTTTTGGTTTATGATGCTAAAGGATCTTACATAATTTATTGATTTTTTCAGTCACTCCCTGCTCTGTTTTATTAGCAAGAGCACAGACATTTGAGCCATGACATTTGCTTAACTTACCCTTTACTTTTAGTGTGTTTTGAAAAGGTGGAATGATTGTCACTTCTTGGGATTTGAAAGCTGGTCAAAAATAGAAAGGAGAAAAAATGGCCAGGTTTAATCTTTTTTGAAGTCCTAAAACATGGATAGAGATTGCCTAGTCTTTTTAGTGATCAATATTTCCTACTACTAGTTACACTCTAGGGGAAAGTTTCCACAAGGTTTTATTGGTGGTTTTTACACAATGCTTTGTATTCTGTCTTTCTATAAATTTTGCTAACAGCTAAATTGCAGAGACTGAAGTACTTTCTTCCATTATTTGTTCAAGACTCTCATCTGATGCTGGCCCTGATGGTCTGAGCTCAAATGCAGCAATATGACCCTCAGAGCACTGTACTGTAGTAGTGATTACAATAGCTATTTTTACATAATTTGTGGCACACACTTTGCAGGGCAGACTTAATGATCAATTATTTCAGCCTGTCATCCCTAATATGCCAGTCTGCTTTGGATTCTTCTACGCTTATTTTGCTCAGTTTGCACAGTTATGTGTCATGCATGATCATGTAGTACTTAATATTGTTCTAATGGTCAAGGTAGTTATAGTTTTCTTATTTTCTTGTGAGTGATGCAGTCATCTTGACACAGTGTAAAAAAAAATATGTCTTTTATTACCTACTATCAAGTACCTTGATAATATGTATGTAAACACACACCTCTTCTGAAAATACACTTTTAGATATAAGTTATGTACCTTTCGTGAAGTTAAAGATTAGATAACTGTATCATATCAGTAGAGTAGATCCATGGGGCCAGATCTCAGGGGAAATTATCAAGCTTAGAGCAGTCAGAGATTGGCTGAGAATTGGATGTATTGTACAGAGAGTTTCTCTTTTAATATGTGTGGTATATTTTAGCTAGCAATAAAAATATTCTAGTAATCTTACTATTTATTACCTTTATTTGGAACAAAGCCTTAGAAAGAGATCAGCTTAAAAATACTTACGTTTTTGTCGCTGCAGGAGAGATGGAGAAACATACTCTGACTTTGTTGGTTGTTCACCACCCTGGGCTTGAACTGCATCAGGAAGAGTAGTAAAGGAAATGTGAATGTCTAATTTTCTGGAGTTCCCTCATAATTTCTCAATTTTATCTGGTTAAACATGCAACACTCAGCATATCAAAAATCAGCAAAGATATGTTTATGTACACGAGGTCAGAAATGCATCAGGACCTGTGCTACGTGTAACCATGATGGCCAAACACCACTCCTTCAGCCTTTTCCTTTTCTGTTTTTTGATTTTTTGGGAATTAAATTACTGCAGGAAAGCCATCAAAAACATGCCTGTGGTGATTTGAGCAGGTCCTTATTCTGTCACAGTATACGCCTGGATTCCCTTATAAGCTTTTCAGATAAAGGACCTATATTTCTTAGGTTTTATAATAACTCTGTGCTTTAAGCATCAGTAAAACCTTTTTTCTAGCTAGATGGCTTTAAAATAGGTCCCTTTTGTACCTATTTTCTTCCTCCTGTAGGAAGAATTCCCTTTTGGGTTAGAGGACTGATCGTTGCCAAAGCCAAAGTTACTCTGTATTTTACAGTTTCAAGCGCTCTTAGAAGGAAAATAAATGCAAAAGCCACACCACACAGAAGGAAATGGGTTTTTCCAATAAATACATTTGTGCCTGTTGATTTTGCCCCAAAGCAAAGAAACCATTTGTCATTCCATTCCACTTCGGCATCAGAATAGGAATACATATATTATCTGCAGGAGCCAGAGGGGCTTTCAATGCCCTGTTTAGTGAGAGTTCATCATAGGGCAGGTTGAGGTGAAGACTGTGCTGGCCAGAGAAAACTGAAAGGGCAGGTTCACCCCCTGCTGCACCCCACAAGGGCAGTCTGTGGGTAGGACCACTAGAAGGGCTAAGGCTGAAAGCAGAGCTGTAGGGAGCTCTGCAAGTCCCCTCCTGGGGAAAGACCTGGGGGTCTGCCGCTGGGGTTAGAAGACGTGTCCACTTTTAAAGTAGGAGCCATTCAGTGCTTCTGGGCTCCTTCACTGCCCAGCCTCAGAGAGCCTTTTGCTTCTCTCTCCATAAATTGTGTGGCTCCACTCTGACTCATGCCACGTGCATTGCAGAGCTCTGCTTCCATTGTATGTTGTGCTAATGCTACGTTTAGTCCTGTGATGGGCTATTCTTTGACACTGTCACTTCTTAATATAAGTTACTGTGGAATTACCTAGGAACAGGAAAAATATGAAATCATACAATAGGATCTGCATTTGAGATCAAAATGCATTTAAAACTAGCATTGTTGTTACTTTAAAGGAAATAATCAGGTGAAAAAAGAGTAATAAAAAAATTTTAAAGAGATTTTCATCCAGCTATGACTATTAAGTGCCCTCAGAATATTTAAAGCAGATGCAGTTGTGTCAGGCCATCACAAACCAACCCTGTGAGCTAAGCTTTTATGCAACCTCATAAGCAAGAGTAAATGAATTTTTAAAATCTGTCATCTGATGGTTTTCAAGAAAAACCCATATTTTTATCACCTAATATACAGAATCTTTATTAATGCATGCGGACATACTCCTCCCCTGACTTGTTCCTTTCTAGAGGTACTTTTGCACTTTTGGGTTTGTTCATTTCGAATTGCTATACCAGCTTGAAATGGATATTAAAAGCTAAATGCAAATCTTGAAGCATTTTTGTAGAAATGTAAGTTCTGAGGAAGCTCCACTTAATACAGTGGAGCTGTTCCAAATTTCAACTTGAGAAAAAAGGACGACAGTTTCAAGAATTAATTTCCTCTTCTTAGGAAAGAAAGTATTTTAAGAAGAAAATAAAATCTTGCATGAAGGTAGCAGGCTCATTAACTTCACAAAGCCAAGAAAAAAAATGTTTCAAACTCCAAAGCAAGTTATAAATTCTTTAAAACAGTAAAAATGCCAAACAAGTGAATCTTCCTACCTTTGATCTGTATGAAGACAAGGGCTAGTATTGATATCCATAGTGGTATTCGTATCCCACCACCTTTGCCCATCTTCTGGAAGTCCGGTAGAAACTACCGAACAACCTGCCTCTGAGGAAATACCTGTCTGCTCCCAAGCCTTATATAGTGAGAGAGTAGATTTTGGCTCAGTTCCCAGATTGTTTCACAAGCCTATTAAAAGGTGGGGCTTCAGACATTTTCGTTTTCCTTTACAGGTGCAGAGATAAATAGAGGATGCTCTGACTTTCTCTTGGGTATTTACACTCTAGGAGGAGTCTTCTTTCTACAGGTCTTTTTGACAAAATGTCAAGAAGTGAGCAAGAATAATTTTTGCTTAGGCTTCGCCTTCCCAAATTGTTGTTTATTGTGGGATAAATACAATTTAAGGGACTTCTGAATGACTTTTGAGCAGGAAGTTGGAGTGAATTACTTCACTTATTTTTTAAAAAAATTTTCCTCCTTATGGCAGGTGATGGTAATTAACTTCTCAAAAAACCCCCGAAGAAGTTCCACCTGATACAAATTTTTAAAATGAGTTTGCCCCTGCCTATGTAGATACTTTGTGAAAATGGGGACATCAAATGCTATATAAGGTCAACGTTTAGCGCACTGGCCAGGCATGACATAGGTCTGCACAATGAAAATTTTCTGTATTGGAGAGTCAGTAATATGGACTTTTCCTTGAGGGACTCCTCACATGAGCAATTTTGCTACTATTTCAGTAGTTTCCCTTCTGAGTAAACATGATTGCACCATTAGCTAGATTTTACCTGTGATTAAAAAAAATTCCTTGTGATTTCTAACCCTAGAGATATTAAAAGACTGATATGCAAAAATATTTTTTTAAATATTCCTTATCTTAGGGACAATGAGAGAGTGAACCATGCTTTGCAAGTATGTTAGAATAGTTATATATAGCTATATTACTTTGGGGAATTAACCTTTTATAGTGTTTTACCCTGGGGTGCAGAGGAACACAGTCTTTCAGTAAGAGAGAAGAGCCCATATTCCCACATGGGTTCAAACAGTTCCTGCAAGGAAGAAGGTACTGGGATTGTCTCCATATTCTTTGGAGTCATAACTATGTTTAAAACAGAATGAAGTTTAAACCTTAGAGATGGACATTAGAAGAACATGGAAAGGGTAGTGAAATACTCGTACAGCTTGCCTAAGAAGACTGTCCAATTTCCATCATTAGTGGTTTATAAAAACAGGTTAGTAAATCACTTACCTGAGAATTGTCTACGTGCTGTTGATAGTGCAATGGGGCAAGGGAATAGACTCAACGTCCATTTGAAATTCTCTCAAATATGATTTTCTATTACATTCTGTGAAAAATAATCATAGAATCATAGAATGGTTTGTGTTGCAAGGGACCTTAAAGATCATTCAATTCCAACCCTGCTGCCACAGACAGGAACACCTTCCGCTAGACCAGGTTGCTCAGAGCCCTGTCCAACCTGGTCTTGGACATAAAGCATATTTTTCTTCTCACCTACATAATCTCTTAAGCTCTGACTGCAGCATCCACAGCCTCTCTGGACAACCTGTTCCACTGTCTCACTTCCCCCACAGGAAGGGATTTCTTCCTAATATCTAATAAAAATCTACTCTCTTTTTTGATTTGAGGAAGTAACTTCAGTACTAAGAGAGAAATAAAAGGCACTATTTTCCTTAAGCAGAAAACAAAAGCTGCTTAAAAAAAACAAAATATGCTGTTGTTCTGAACATTTTAGATGTACAACTATTTAAATAAAGGTGACATAACAAAATTAAATTGGACGTTTTGAGGAAAAGAATTGTTCCATTTCAGTCATGAGTTACACCTCTGTCAACTTCATTGATGTATAAGTCTGTAGAATTTACCTTAACATTATTTAACAAGGAAAAGATGTCTACAAGATATTTGTATATACAGAAATACACACAGTGAAAATTTAAGGAAGTATCATTGTCTCTAATGTTTATTATCAAAGTTCCAGGATGAAGATCTGAAAAAAAAAATTTTTTAAAAAAAGTGTTTAAATGGTACATGATTAAAGTAATGATAAAATAGGATGGTAAACTCAGGTGGGTTACACACATAAGCTTATTAAGAGATTATGTTGGTGAGAAGAAAAATATGCTTTATGAATCATTGTATTGCTTACCACTGAAAAATCAGCTCATATCAACAGTTGCTATGCTGTGGTTTCATATACATTTCCTGCATGTTCAGGGAAGCACTGTGATCTCTGAGACATCCCAGTCTGGTCATCGCAAATTAGGCTGAAACTGGTTTACAGTTCAGTTTAACCCCTTTAACTGAGCTTTAAGGCACCTATATATGTATTTTTGACTGAAATTTTCAAATCTCATATATGTCATGAACCAATTATCCTTACACTACTGAGTGGTTAATTCATTAACTAATTCTCTTGCTGTGTTAAATTTCTTATCTTGTGCTACTTCTTCTCAGACGTTGTTATAAAATGTGTCAAAATTTATGTGTCTTGGAAAAATAATCTCCAATATTTATGAAAAATTGATTTAGTAGAATTATTAATTATTCAAACAAATAATTCCTCTTCAAATTGTATTTCATCTCCATTCACTCAATAGACATACACAGGTGACATAGGAGAGTATTTTTTAAAAATTAGTTGGGAGTAACATGTCTGATTTTTGTATCTCTTTATGATCATATCCATACAGTTGACTGTATGGAATATTTGTAGTATGCATAGCTACAAATATTAATATGTTAGAAGAATTTATTGATGTACCTATTTTTAACTTTTTTTACAGAAAAGATAAAAGATTTTGCCATTGCAATTGATCTGAAAACCCTGACATCTCTTTCTAGAGTTTCTCTTCCTTTTTCGCAGGATCATATTCCTACTCTCTGCATCTGTAATATTAAAATGAATGAAATAGTTCAGTAAAAGAGTTGTTAGCATTTTTGGATCCATTCTTTTTAATCCTACGTGATGAAATGCTACATGGTGGTGATGTTATTTATGCATCTTACTCATGATTTCTGAATCCCATTCTTCGTAAGCTAAAATGAGACCATCATATCTCATTGTCATAGATTCTCACTGTAGAATGCAAGTAAAATGCCATGGCAAATTTGGTTAACTTTCAGGTGCAATAATGAGTGAAGTCAGTGTTTCCATTTATAGTTAAAAAAGAATGATGGTCTCCTCAAGACATGCAAAAGGTTCTCTAGACCACCTGGTGCCGTATTGGAGTAGGAAGTATTTATTTCAAGGGAAGGATGAAAACACATGTAATTGACAGGAATTACAGTACTTCCTCTGTGTCACTGCTAAAATGCAAGTTAACAAAGAGCTGTCTGCTGGGTTCTTCTCTGGCCGGTCATTTGGCGACTTCTGAAGCCATGTTTAAGCTCCAGAATAATGCTGGAATATTTGGCATTGGAGTCAGCCAAAGTACCATTCTGATTGTCCCTGAATTTTGAGCTGTGCAAATTCAAATGTGTGATTTTTATCAGAAAGCTTCTATGGAAAAGTGAGGCGACTGATCAGTTGCCACTTAAAAGTTGTTCATTCACATCATAGGTGTTCTCTTACTTATGTGGAGATGAACTACATTTCAAACAGCTGCAGTGAGTATTTCATTGTATGATGCAATACAGTCTATCTAAAGTAAAGCTATAGTTAAAAACTAAAATAGGGATACAACTTCTTTTATGCTCTTGACTAGATCTTAGTCAAACACAGAGCCATTGATCCTTTCCTTTGCTTCCAAATGCTTAGATAAAACTCATTGATTGAAAGTCAAATCACATTAATAACTGAGATTTGAAGCCGTTTCATTAACAGGAGTAGTTCTCCTTCTGCCTTTTGGTGTGTGCATTGTAGAGGACCAACACATAATGCTTTAATCTCCTTTGCAATCTCTATGTTTTACCGTAAAACAAGTCGTGTAACATGATCAGGATCTATTTCTGGTCTGTTCATTTCAAAGATTGAAGTGTCATTTAGAAGAACCCAAGCAATGCACAACATTTTAAATCAGGCACTTTAAATGGAGGCTGCCTAGCTGCAACATAAAGGGCTGCTTAACACTGATATGACTAGGAAGTAAATGATATTGAGTATAATATCTCTCATTTTATTTAGGAGTTATCCTCTGAGAAGCAAATCCATCAGAGAACAACTAAGAGTATTGTATTAAGACATTTCACCTGTGGAAAGTTAGTAAAGATCCCATGCAGAGTTAGTAAACAAAAAAAATGTGCACCCTGTACCATGAGAAGTATGAACATGGGGGCCAGAGTAGGGTTTCCATGTTGTCTGAACACGTCCAGGATATCTCTGTGTGTAAAGGGGATAAACACTTAAGCCTCTTTACAGTTTGTAAACACAGACACCAGAACCGTGCATGCCAATATTTGCAATTGGTATTATAGACTAAAAAATTGATGTACACACATACTTGAGGACATATTTACACTGTGCAGTGGTGCATGTTACAGAGATCCCTCTGCTAGCGGCAGCCAAGGTAAATTCATAATAGAAAATAATGTCACTGCATTAATATGAAGTTTTACCTAAGAGAATTTGCTTTTCTCTGAGGCCTTGACACTGCAACATTGTGTCTGGGATCAGAGCTCTAGGTAGACCTATGCAATGCCATAGGGTCATAGCAGCACTGGGTAAAGCTAGCTGAAATCTGGGGTCTGTTATGTAGTGCCTTAGTGACCCAAATCAAGAATCAGTCTTTAGAAGTGATTGATGTTTGCAGGCTCAGAAAAATAAATGGTACAATTAGTCAAAAAGTGGGTGAAATGGAGGGCTATCCTGAGCACTATCTATAAACCCTCAAAGGAACCTGTTGGTGATGCATAACCTCAAAAAAAATCTACGTTAATATATTCTGATGGACACAGTTCTGCTGAATGACACTTTGTTTGTTTGTAATAACATAAACTACAGACTGTATATAAGTGGAGATATGTATATATACAGGTATATCGATATATATATATACTATTACCATTAGTGAGTTTTTCCAGAAGTTCTGTTATTAGTGGAAGATATATGGATCTTTCTCCATTAGTCCCTTGAGTATACACCCTTATTTTAAATCTGTAGCAGACTTTCTTATTCCAGAAAAATACATGGAGGATATAATCAAATGCATACAAGCATTTGGACAAACATGGAAAAAGAAACAAAATCTTTTGGTCCATTTATTATTCAAGTCTCAGAGAGATTAACTAAATTTATAGCAGCGGTATAAAAGTTAGCAGAGACCTCTTTAGCATTTCAGTTCAAATATTCACATTCATAATTAAAGCTTCTGTTACGTCATCCTCCTTGAAGGGAGAACTAATTGCGAGGGGGTATCTGAGTATATGTGTTCAATCCCTATTATAAAGTAATTTTTTGAAGTTCCTTTTCTGTATTTAGCACTTCAGTTTATAAACTTGGGTAATGGTACAGCATAAAGACTTAAATTTATGGAAGATGTTGAACAAAATACAGGGAGGTGCAAATTGGCCACAAATTAATTTCATTTGGAAATTTGGATAAGGTTTATGAACATCAAAGGACTGCTGTCATTTCTTCAAGACCTTATTGCAATAGCAGGGATCAGAATCATAATCACTTTGGAGACTAACCTGATGCTCGCTTATGTAGTTGTTATTATGAGGCTTTATTGTCTTCATGGTTTTTAATCTATTTTTTTTTAATTTTAGTAAATTTTTTGCGAAGTTTATATTTATTTTTGTAAAGTGTTACTACATTTGCAAGGTCAAAACACTAGGAGGTATTGATGTTAAGACCATCAGTGCAGTTCCATGAGATAGTTTTAAATTACATGGGTTTAATATTATGTTTCTTGGAGGGTCCTTGCTTTTTTTGGACAGAGTTTAGATAATGGATATCTATTCAGTCAATAGTTCATTTATTTTTACCTATGTGTCCTAACTCTTCATGTGTTAATCCTCACTGAATGCAGTCACCAGTTTCCTCAGTTACTTTTCTGTGGTGTCCATCACTGAAGTCCCTGAGAAGTTCATCGATATTGGTGTATTACTTTTGAAAATATGTTTTTAAGTACTTGGGGTGTATTATCTTTGTTTTACATATTGCTAAATAAAGCGTAGTAATTTTTGGAGGCAAACAGTCTAACACCCCTAGGACTGATTTTTCAAAACCCTGAACTTTATTTTGGTAGTTGCATGTTTAGTGTGTGGTCTTCAGATAGAACTGTGTCGGTCCTACAGTTCTGCAGCTCAGATCTTGAAGTGCCCAGCACAGCATCTAGAAGAAAACAGATCGCCAAGTGTGAAAATTCCAATTTAAATGGATGTGCACAGCATCAAAAAAGAACTATTCAAAATAAGGGAGACAAAATAAGGTGACATCCATGTGCCATTTTCACTTTGCAGTAGCCGAATTCCCCAGACAATGAGAGCGGACTGTGGCCAACCATCATGCTCATGGCATGCTCTCGTTCAACCTCGAATCCGGGTTCACCTCCCTGCAGCAGGTGCCTGATTTGCACAGTCAAGTGGAGAGCAGCAGGATCCAATCACAGACTCAGGATTGTGTAATACTGTGTACGCAGAAAGATGGCACATTGCAACTGCAGATAGCCTGCCCTCCCTGCTCACGTAAGTAACCCTTCCTCAGTGAGTCTGAGTAGGGAGAGGAGAACTACTAATGAGAAATTCTCATGGGCTCTGTGTTGTAAGTTATCACAGACCGTGGGTTTTAGATATATTCTCTAAATATGCATCATGGAGGTGACTAATTGGTCTTGCAGGGTTTGCTAAGCTGAGCTGTCAGCCTCCTTATCATTTTGCAATGCTGAAGTACGATATAAAACAAGAATGCTGTCAGACTTGAGCAGCTAGACTTGTACTGTATTGAACATTCAATACGTCAGTGGATGAATTGTCTGTTGACGTCTTTTATAGTCAGCTTTCGGCTTTTTTGATCTGAAAACTATGAAAATCTTTATCTGCTGTGGTCGTTGCTGCAAATGGCTGAAAACTGGTGTTGCATGTTCATGTTTTGAAAATAAGAATTCTATGGACTGAACTCTCTTACCATGACCTGAAATGACTTGCAGAGTTAGGGATGAAGAAACAATTTTTCTGCTCTTTTCTGAAGCCATCATCAAGCAAACTTTATCCATGGCAGTTTGACTGTCAGTCTACAGTAGGAGGATGATGTTGTAAGCTGGAAGTGATTGTTGTGGCTGTTGTCTAATTTTGAGTGTACATCTTCTAGGTCTTCACCTCCTTCAAGTGCTAACAATATTTCTGATTAAATGAAGGTAGAGTCTGAATTATTAGTAATAAATTGAACAGAGAGATTCACATGTAGATTTCATATCTGAAGCCAATTGTTGTGAGCTGCTGATTAGGAAAGTAAGAACCCTGTTTATAGTCATGCTAGAAATTGAAATGATATTTCCAGATTCTGTGGAGAGGGTCAAATTCACCTGGATTGATTTTTTTATGTATTTTTCATCCATTGTGGCCATTGTAGTAAAATGGAGTGCATGGATTTTTTTGGTCAAATAATATCTCTCTGATATTTTTGTCCTTCGTTACATTATCTTAAGACTTATTCTGTGTGTGGCTAGTTCTAATACATGCTTATGGGCTTTATACAAGTACAGAGTAGAAGAGCTGTGATTCCTTTTATACAACACAATAAAGCACAATTTTTTTTTTTTATATTGCTCTTAATAAATTAGGAATGTTGTTAAAGTTTCTGGAAAAAGTTTTAGACACTACAGATAGAAAACACTGCATGATATCAATTAAAATATGCAATAATGAATGCATCAATTGCAGATCTGAACTGACAATCTCACAATCTCTATGCCGTGGATGCTGAAGAGATTCGAAGAAAGCTTGTCCATTGTAGAACTAATTACATGATCATGGAAATGGCTGCAAAAAATATTTCTGTAAAAAGCAGACTTTTGAAAATTTAAGGGGAAGTATGGTTTCTTCTTGAAATTTGTCTCAGATTAATATTGACACAAAGGGCTGTTTTCCATTATTAGCCTTATCAATGCAATATCATTTTTGATAGAGAAAATATAGTCATGAAATGAGGAGACATCTTTTTGTGTCTTCACAAGAGTAAACAAATAAATTAGTCCACTATAAGAAAGAAATAGAAAAGTTTGACATATGTTTCGTAGCAGGCAGTGGGCTCTTAAGCCTTCTGAAATGAGCACAATCCAGAAGGCTGTTCATCTCCATTTTGTGTTTCTGTCCAACAAGAAGAGAAACAGGAAAAGTAAGTTTGCTTTTATGGTGTGGATCCTGCAGTTTTGGAACTCCTTTGTATGCTCATTTGTTCTCTCTGAATCATTCTTGCAAACAGGTGGGGAGTGCCTTCTTTTCTTGCAGGTTTTGGATTGAATTCAAGGCTCCAGGAAACTCAAGTCTCTTATGCTGGTGTAATTTCAAAGCAGTTTTCAGCATACCTCGGCTGGGCTGCACAGAAGGAAACATGCATGCAAGTCCCATGCTTTGTCAATGATATTCCAAACACTACATTTTTTGACTCAAAGACTTAAAGACATCAGGTGATCATTTTTGTTGAATCAGACCTCCTCTATATCCCAGACTATGTTCTCATATACATTTAATCCTGTACTTTTTCCATGTAACTTACCAATTTACATTTAGGGCAAATCATTTAGGCAAACATTCCTTCTTGGCTCGGAGATTCCCGATGACAGAGAATTGCCTGCATCTGTTGAAAAGCTGTTTTAGTTGTTATATACTCAACACTGCTAAATGACAGTCTTATTTTCTAAGGGAAGGAGTCAATGGGGAAAGCCTACACTACATACATCAGCAGCTGAAGCATTTTCCAGCTGAGCACTAAGTCAGTCTGCTGAAAGATTTATGTAAAAAATTGGTTTAAAAATTGGTTTGACAGCCTGGTTCTTCTTGCAGAGTTTCAGTTCCCAGGAAATCAGTCTAGTTTTATCCCACACAAGTGAAGGTGGATCAGATCAAGAAAGAATACTGACTGCGGGTGAAAAAAAGTGAGAGAAGCCTTTGGCTGTGTTAGGAATTGTTTGAGTTGCATGTAGCCCAAGGTGTTTTGACCACACTGGAGCTGTATAAGAGTTACTTCAGCCTCATGTCTGGGCTTTGTGGTGTACTTCAACTTAGCTGTAACTGCGGAGTATCAAAAGGCTTAAATGATTTTGTCTTTTATGATTTGTATAACACTAAGTACTGAGCTGTTTATGCACATTATAGCTTGAAGCCCCATCAAGCTAGACCCTCTTTTGAACCAGCTTGTCATGGTTCACAATAATTCATTGCATTTACAGTGATTAGGGTGGCTGAGGAAATAGAAGACGTTTCCTTTGTGCAATCACTTGCCCTTCTAGTGGTTCCAAGCTGAATTGGTAAGTATCATTAAGAGTTCATAATAAATTTTTTTAGTATTTTCTCTCATGTAACATTATGATATCCTAGGTTCTTAAGTAGTAAAAAGAAGTTTCAGTGTATCTGACCTATAAATTCTTGATACCCAGTTAAACTTTGTCTTCTGAAAGATTCCTTTGCAGATGTTCACAAAACTTACCATGCTGTTCTCAAAGCAAAGCCTTTTCTCAGCTTATTCTCAACTCCAAAGGAACTAATGATTGTGTTGTGCAATGCACTAAGTTCAGTGGTCCTGGGAGACGATCCACCTTGATAAGCAATGTACTTTTACAATCAACTTCTACGCTAGAGAAACTAGGGGAAAATTCCTTGGGCTTTGAATTTGCATCTTTTTAACTTCTTAACTGAAAAAATGCAGGTGTGGACTTTAGGTTTTGGGGTTTTTTTTTTGGGGGGGGGGGGTATGTGTGTGTTTTAAGTAAAAGTGGTATGTCTTAGTGTCCTAGCTTAGAAGTTTAAAAATCAGAGAAATTGAAGGGATGATGGTTTGTGCTGGTTCCCACATTGGTAAATAAAGGGATAGGGTAGAAATGCCTGAAAAAGCTAGTAAGAGCCAGAACTGTACATGAGTAGGTAAATAAATGAGTCTAAGGACACTTTCCCTGAATAAAGAGCAATGACTGTTTTACACTATGCAGTTACAACATGTAAGATTAGCCAGGACAAATCCTATTAAAATCTTAAATACACAACAAGCCTAGCCACTGTCTAGGGCAGTGTATAACAAAGCTCAGTATTTAATAACAATGTCAGGTTAAGCGCTAAGAAAGGGTGGAGGCCAGAGCCATGGCATTGGTAGGGATTTTAAGTGCCCGCAGTCTGTGCAAGAGTTCAATCACTCTTGCATTTGCCATTCCCTGAAAACAAGGCATTTAAAACTCAGAGCCACATTTCACAGTGTGAAAACAGTATTTGTTGAAACACGGAAAGTCAGAAACAATGCTTTTGTTGGCAGCCTTCTTGACGTGTGCCTATTCAAAGCAGGGAAGAAATAGTGTGATACAGAGTATTGGAGAAACAGCTCCAGACGGATCTCCCCTGCATTACTTTTTCTCTTCATTCCAATAACTACAAAGAGTAAAGCTACTTGTGATGGAAGTGCCACCACAGTGTGCCCTGGTGTGTGTGCAGAGAAATTTCTTGTACCGCTCTCATGGGAATGCTGGGAGATAAAGGAGGAAAAGTGGAAGGAATGGCAATTGTTAGTACTGTCCTGTATAATGGTAATGCTGCACCTTAAACTCTGGCCACAATCCCAAAACAGATTTGCTTAGAGCACACCGTTTCTTGAAGGCATTGCAACTCTGGTTAAAGTGAGCTAAAAGAGTACCATCTGGAAATGGAATTGAGAGGGGCTGGGCTGAACAGGAGATGTTATGGACAGACTGCTTCCTTCCTGTATCACTACCATAATCTGCATGATTGTTGAGCTTAAAGAGAAGGTTTACCGTCTAGCATGAATGATGGATTTAGAGAGTTATGCAGCTAACCAGCTTATTGCCAGTTGGTCCTTACATCCTCAGCATCTGGAGTCTGACTGGCGTATCCTTGACTGCATTATTCGAGAATAGCCATAAGTCTTTTCCTTTTGCTAGCAGGAAATGTAATCATCATAAAAACCACTAGTAGTAGTCTGATTTGAGAATCTCTTATAAGGATGAAACTGCAGTAAAAATTCCTGGTAGCTGGCATGCAAAAGAATGTGCAGCAATTCTCTGGAAGCATAAGACTTGTAAGCCTACCTAATGTTAAATAGGAAGTAAAAGGATGATATTTTATGATCCTGCTATTTGGATACTAGAGCAAACTGTATGCATGTCCCTGGCTGGTTTCTGGCATCTATTTCCCTCTGCAATTTCTGAATACTTGTTGCCCATCCAAGATTGATATCATCAAGAAATGGTATTATGAAAATCATGAATGAAACTTTGAATGGATTCGTCCAGAACAGGTACTGATTTATATGTTCATACAAAGAACTAGAATGATTTGTGATATTACTATAATATTGAATAATAATTTGCTATATTAATTTAATAAACCTTTATAGGATTCCTATCTTAGCAATTTCCCACTCTGTTAAGTATTAGTGCAAAACCTGTACTGTTTGAATATGTCAGTATTTTCCATTAGAGTGAAGAGCAGGTTTTTATCACGACAGTATTTTAAAACAAAATATTGAGCAAGTATTCAGCCACAGAGAATGTACAACATCGCCAAAAAGTTGTTCTGTCTGGTGCCAAAACACTAAATGAACAACTTCAAGTCAAGTATCTGCAAAAACAAAGACTAGCCTGTTCAAACCATTATCTAGGAGAACAAGAATGATAACAAAAATACAATTTGGTAGTTGGTTTCCACCCAGAAGTGTTAGAGTATGAGCTTAATACTAAGCTGTGCTCTGCAGATAGGTGTCTGATGGGAGATTCTTCATGTTCAGTAAGAGCAAAGTAGAGAACTCTCATTGTATTTTATCTGAGATTAATTCAAAGCTTTCTCTTGGTAGTAACTATACCACCCATAACCATACAGGTCCCAGATTTGGAATTTTTGTTCAGCCAAAATATCTTATATCAAGACCTACAAGGTTAAATCCATTTGTTTATGCAATGACTGCGAAAAACAAAATTGCACTTTCACCCGGAGAGGACTCCTGGTTCATCTAGTGTGGATAGAAGAGTCATTTATTCCTAGTGGGTGTAGTTGTGTACTAAGGAGTTTAAATATACTGAACTGAGCAACAGCCTGCACGTATGATGAGCATGGCAGTTTACATAGGGCTTCTGTGTGTGTCAGCACGTTTTCCACAATGGAAGAGAGAAATATCATTGTATCTGTCACAGGTCCTTGGAAACAACCCTGAACATCAGCACAAGCTTTGCTCTTGGCTGACTAAACAGGGAGCAACACACCTGAAAGGGCATGTTCGTACTGAGAGCTATGGTGCAGCAACAGCAGGAAATAAGCAGAAGCTTCAGAAATCTGTGTTGCCACTGCGCATGTTCCAGGTTCTTTCCATAATTACATTCACTAAGATCAACATATTTCAGTCAGGAAATTTAACTCTATTTTGAGCAAAAACATTGTGGACAGGTTAAAATCTGGATTCTGAAGTATATTCTGTCTTTTTCTGTCGTAGAACCTTCAATTGAAGTAATGAAATATATTGACCCTATAAGCCCTGTAATTAATTATATCAAACTTCTATGCAATTATCCCATGACTTGTGATTGTTTACTTGGCTGTTTGAGATCATGGATACCTGCAGTGTGTGACTTCCTGTTGACAAGATCATGCATTTTCATTTCTTGGAATTGTAGTACTTTAAACTCTGAAAATACTCAGATGTTGTCCCAGTGAATTAAGTCCAAATCAAGTTTTGTTCCAAGTCCCATTTCCCACTTGCTTGGCAGGGATATGGCTGGTGACTCCTGACTATGTCTCCTAGCAGTGCTACAGGGAGGCAACAAGACTCTGCATCTGAGGAAAGGCATTCTCTATTGAGCTCCTTTTCTGTGCTGGCAAGTAGTGAAGTAGAGATTCAAGGAGCAAAGCTAATGTGAGAATGGAGTGAGGATGCCAAGGCGGTTTAGATGAAAGGCTCCTTTGGGGCACAGGGGGAGAAAAGGCCATTTTTCTAGTTAGTTGAGTCAGATAATAAGGGAGGAAGATTTTGACCCTTTTCATAATTAATCATAAATAATTATTTGCAAATATCAGTTAAAGAGGAAATTCTGCATTTGCAGGAACTTAATGACCAGTGGCTGTGTTTAGAGGTACTTATTGTGACAATTATTTGTTTCAACAGCTTCTAGATCACTTGTTTGTGTCTGCCATCTTTGGGAGTTATGGAATACTTGTCTACTCTTATTTCACAGAATCACAGAACCAATTAGATTGGAAAAGACCTCTGGAATCATCAAGTCTAACCTACTTGTTTGCTTTTCCATGTTTGTTCAAGGTGCGAGGTGGGAAGTGGCTTCTGGTAAATTTAGAAAGTAACACCTACCCTATCATAGAAAAAAAAGTATGTTACATTTTTTATGTGATTCTCACATTGGGGAAATGATTGAAAGTGATGTTTTTCACACTATGTTGCCATTTGGGGATTATGTAGGATAGTCATGTTTAATACTGTTTAAGAGGAAAACAGGATTTGCCAGTTCTAGATCCAATGTGAAACGGAGGAGCCCAGCAGAGATTTCCAAGTCAAAAGGTGAACTGCCTAAAAGTGCTACATATCTTCACTCAGTTAAGGACAGAGATGCTGGAGTGTTAGTGTTTCACCTCTGCCTCTTGCTCTGTGTAGCAACAAGTAGTGCACAGGATTGGAATGAGAGCTCTAATCACCCAAACTGTGGGACAACAAGAAAAACTGCCTCAAGGTACATTGGCCCTGCAGATTTCTTGCTGAAGGAGGAAAAGCACCCATCTTTGTTGTCAAATAAAATGAAGGGAATAAACAAACCTTAGATAAATGCTGTTTTCATATGAAAGCATAGAAGTGCATTACATAGAAATGCAATTTTTCATATGAATGGTAGGATGAAAGTAGGTTTTTTCAGAACTCTTAAGATTTCTGATTTCATCTGCTGTTTGATTATTGACCCTTAACTAGCTGAAGTAAAAAAGGCAGTGTCCTGGACCAACTAAATCTGGCTTTTTCTGCCAGGTCAGACCTCTGGCTCCTCTGTGAAATTTTCCTGAGACATTTGCTGGTCTTATTTGATATATCTTTTGATAGCTAGGCTTCCAGAGGTATCTGACCACTGCAGTAGCTCCTCAGCTATCCAGACAACAGACAGTAACCTTTAAAAAGCTGCTGTCTCTGAAACCATTACTGAATTTTTACGGAGTGACTTAGAGGAAATCCTTTTGCCAATATTTAATTTGTTTTTATATTGTGTAATAATGTAAGACTTAAAAATAAGGTAAAGATATTTATAACGTAGATGAGTCCTTTGGGAAGACTGAAAAAGTCTCTCTTAAAGGAAAAAAAAAATTAAGCAAGTCAAACTAGGATCTGAGGTAAAGTTCATTTAAACTTGTGGGTTAGACTTGGTGGAGTAATTATTAGCCAGCTCGATTTTTTTATAAATGGGTATAAACCAACTGACTTTGATTTATAAGCACATAGGATTAGGTTTGCATTCAGCTTATTCTGTAGAGGGAATGCTCATTATATCAGTGCATAGATAATTTTAAAACCAGATAAAATGCCTTAGGTTGGATAGGAATCCTTTATCCCAAATTCAGTATATGTGAACATCTGGCTATAAAAGATCTGTATTTCTGGCAAAGGATGTCTCTAAACAGGGGATCACATTGGTCCCTTAAATGAGGTTTCAGAACAGAGGTTGTGCTACACTTCAGTCTCACACTTAAGCTCTCCATTTAAGTTAAAGCAAGAATTCTGGTTGGGTATCTGTTGTTTGTTATCTATCCATTAAAATTAAATTTAAGCTAATGAGTATAGTATCAGTTATTTGTGTACCTTTGACAGTCCTCCAGCCTTCTAAAACTGTTCTGGTACAAATTCTCTCTAAACCTCTGAAAATCTGACATACATTCAAATAAATATTTGCATCAGATGTCATAAGAAGCCATTGTTTGGATGCATCTAACTGGAAAATTTCTATTCTGTTACCAAAAATTAATGGAGATAAATGCTTGGGTACTGTAAGTCAGCCCTCTTCTACTTACTTCAGTGTAGCTCTATTGATTGAGTTATGAGTGGGGTTCATGTGCTGTAAGAGAGGAGAACGCAGCCTCTGGTGTTACCTTTAAAAAGGGATGTTAAATGGGATTCTCTGCCCTCCACTGGGGTGACTCAGATGTACACATGAACATTAACACTGAAACTGTAATTTGTGTCTTCCAAAAGCCTGAGAAAATCTGGATCTGAATCATGCTCTTTTCTCTTACCTCTGGTTACAAACTGGGCTTTGCCTGTTCCGCATTTGTGGCAGGCAAAGGTCTGTTATTTTATAATGCATGGTTCAGACCATATGCCTAATAAAAATGAAATGTTGGGCATTTGGGGAAGATGGCCCAGTACAGGAACCATGACCTAAGAAAACTGAAGGAGTTGGGGGACCTACAGCCAGTATTGAGAAAGTTACTGTGGAAGGTGGCATAAAGTCATGAACATATAAAGAGAAGCTGAACCGCTGTCCTTATATATCAGTACAGATATCTTGGCCTCAGACCAAACCTCTGCTCTGCTAGGCATGTAATTATGGGGCAAAATATTTCCACAATGGTCTGCAACCAAAGAACAAAACAACAGACAGCAAAACAGGCACACAAGTAATAGTGTATAGGAAAAAAGTAGAAAGTATGGAAGCAGGATGTGCAACATGCGCAGAGTGGAACTCTTTGAGTAAATATTGGCAAAGAATTACTGCAGATATTGGTCCAGGTCAAGGGAAGGGAATATGTCTGTGAAATCAGCTGATCTTTTCAGCCACTACACACCTGTTCTCTTGGAGGCATTCCATGGATTGGAAGGACCAAGTGCAAGACTGAAAGGCCGAAACACCCTGCTACAGCCCATTCTGCTAGGCTCACAGCATGGCATAAGGCAATCACAAAAGGAGAATTTCATGGAACTGTGTGCAGGATGAAAACACCCTGCAGGAAAAACATCTGCCCCCTCTGAATATTTACCTTCAAGATGTTATAGTTAAGGCTGGGACTAAGTCAAATGGTCTGCATTTTAAACCTCTGTGCCCTCCAGTTATTTGTGTTCAGTCAGTCACCCACAGCTAATGTTTCTCATTTTTTAATCTCTCTTATGACAGACCTGAGCTACACAAGGTGTACCATTTGTAGAAACAGCTTTTTAGGGCATGAGAAGGTCCATGAGAACCTCCTTCAAGATATATCCACTGTGTGGTGGTGCTGATTGCAGAGGCTCTTAGTCACTGCATACACTGACAGCCACCATATATTGCTACTTCAGCAGTCAAGGCAAGAGAAAGCAGTGTTCAGAGCAGAGAATGGTCTTGATAATGAACCTTTTAACTCTTTTTTTCCCAGTAATACTCTTAAGAGAAGATTTGACGGTGCCACACAGATCACCAGTTCCCAACAAGTTTGCTGTACCAATAGAAAAGAGGAGATTTGGAGCAGAGAGCAATCACATCATAAACACTGTTGGCCTTCTCAGTGTAGTTTGGGAAGTTGTCCCCAGGTTTCCATGCATTTATGCTACGTTTTGCGGATGTCAGAGGAGCAGGAAGAGTGTTGGGCTGAGGGGAAGACCGCCAGGGGGTGAGAGCGAGAAAGAAAGAAGTGACTGGGTTGGAAGGAGCAAGAAGAGAGAAGAACATGGTAACAGTGAAAAAGGCTGGAAGCTAGCTGGTTTTATATTGGGGTGGGAAAGGAGACGTTCTTCAGTGACCAGCCAGCTCTGATGTTGCCTTTTTATGGTAAAGACTAATTATGAGAATGGCTCATAAAGAAATAACTCATCTCCGCCTGTATACAGAGATACAGGTAGAGGTCACCTTTAAGTGTATGGGATCCTTGTTCTGCTTGGTGGGTTTCTGAAATAACATTCTATCAGTTCTAGGATTAAATAAGAATCCCTGTTCCATATCAATATGGGTCTTAATTTTGCTATTAGTCGTGTGTATATGCAGATGGGTGATGGATCTTACGTAGATCTCTGGAAGGAAGTTGAGATGGTTTTCCCCATTGAAATCTGCAGCAATCCCCAAGTAATTCCTCTAGGAAAAAAATGGTGCGTAGACCTTAACAGATGTAACTATTCAGTTTAACTATGTCTGAAGTCCTCCTGATTTCATAGTTGCATATCTCGGAATTAGAGTCTCACAGCCAGCAGCTCCTCCCAAAATTCAGCTCCAAAGCCCAAAGCTATTGGATAAACCAGTTTTACCTTCCTAAGGATGCAGGGCTGTGTTGTATTTCTGTGCTTGCCATGCAGAGGAGCTCAGAAACTCTTCAGCCCATTACCTGACAGAGCATCTAGTGACAGGTTCCTGCTGTCCTCGAGGTTGTAGAACTCACCCATAATATCTCCCCAGCTGGGCCAACTTTGGATGTTATGTGTGCACCCAGTGAGGAAGGAAAGCTGCATAAAAAAGCTGCAGCCAAATCCAGAAGAGATATAAAGCCATAGTGACATGGACACCTTATAGATAATTACAATTGGATGAGGTAGAGAAGAAAAAAGTGTCAACTACTTCTCAGAAACTGGTAAACCATTTTAAACATCTAATAAAACAAAAGCAAACTCATTTACTCTGCCTTCTGACACACTAATGTGTGAGCTCATATTCTCTATCTGGCCAAGAAAAATATTACCAGTGTGTGTAAAATTAATGAGTAGTACTTGTCTTTAAATAGGACATAAAAACAATATCAAAAAAGTAGAATACACATATATGAAACCCATAAATGTTATAATAAAGGGCTTGAGATAGGTATATGCATATCAGAAGAAATCAAGCAAGAAGCTCTTAAAAAGGGGGACTTAGAAGAAGGAAGAAGTAAAAATTATCTGGCATTAGGTGAGACACTATCAAGCAGAAAATTTCCTGGTTTAAATAAATTTGAAAGAGAAATTAATAATTTTTAAAGGAAAAATGCACACTGAGGAAGGAAAAAGAGTAAAAAGAGCAGTAATATAGTTTAATTTTAAATAAATTCCTTTGGGAACAAGCCTAATGGAGGTGATTGTGAATGATTATTTTCATGCTACCAGGAAACAGAGAAATACTAAAAGCAAATATGTAAAATAATGTTCAGGAATAAAGATGATAGTTACAATTATGATTATATTTTTTTTAATAGACTTTCAAAATCCCTCATTACTCCAACCCTTTGACCTGATTAATTTTGAAGTACATAGCTGTTTGAGGTTTGGTTTGTTTTTTTTTTTTATATTCAATACTGTCATAATTTAGTGCAAGTACCTGACTGTGCTGTGAATGCCCACTGCTGGTAGCTCTAACTGTAGTACTGTGTAACATTAAAAATGGTCTTCATCCCCCACTGGTGAGAGCCACATTCCTTGGCTTTACTTTTGAGTTTGAATATGTATTGCTCAAGGAAGCTTTTAGTTTGAGGGCATCTCTGAAAGTTCCCTTTATAGGTTCAAAAGAATGAATATTCTTAGCCAAGTCCAACTAGAGTTTCCCTCCCCATCAGTGGAATATATTATTCCTGCACTAGGATATGAATACAAAAACTTACTTCCTTTCAGTCAGGAAACCTCACCATTTTCTGTCTGAGCTGAACATTGAACCAGGAACCTGAAAGGAACCTAAATTCCCCCTCTGACTGGAACATCCTGAGGTAATGATTCAACACAGTCTTGGCTTCGATGACAGCTTAATAAGGTAGGTGCTATGGGTTATTTTTCAGGTATGATAGAAAAATGTGCCCTGTTTTATTCACCTCTGTGATACTTTCCCCTTTCTTCACTTTAAAGTAGGAACCACTGCTGCAAGAAAATTCATACATTGAGTGGAAAACCACCTTTCCACCAGATGTGTAGCAAAGATATGTAAAGGGTGTTAAATTAACATTTTCAGTACATTCTCCTCCCTGACCTTTTAGATGTTTATGAAAATGAGAATGGGGGAAAAAAAGTCATTTCTCTTGAGATTTTTTCTTTTAATTTCCTTTGGAGTTGTGTTTTTTGAAAGTGCATCACATTTGCTCACAAAGCCATTTTTGTCTTTAAAGCTGATTCAGATGATAAATCTTTTGATTGTGTTATTGCATATTAAACCTAAAAAAAAGTAAGAGAAGCAGAATTTTTGCTCACTCTGCATTTATTTTATGTCTTTTGATCTTGTCTCTGTCTTGGTGATGATATTACTCTGAAACCTGTGGTAAAATGCTAGGGTGAGAAAGAAGCTTAGCTCTTTGAAATGATTGTGGTCAAATTTGTGTTACGCCCTTTGTGATCTGATAACGACAAATTTAACATGTAAACCTTCACAAAGACATACACATTCAGGTAATTAATTTATTTGCAGACTTGAACAAATATTGACAGAAGCAACCTCATACCTGTGGATAATGACCCACCACAGTGATGACAGATCACAGCCCTAGCTAGAGCCTGAAAACACTGGATGTAAAGATCTTGGCTCCATTTCTCCAGCATTATAATGTGTTTTCTTCTTTTGCATTTTCTTCTTTTGCAAATTGATCAAGACAAGGAATGACACTGATCTTCCTGTGTCAGGTGTCAGAAGCCACTTCTGAATGCTGCTTTTTAATGGTGTTTGCTACAGAATGCTGTAACTTCAGGTGGAGCTATGCTACAGGATCCCGTCAGATTCTAGGTGGGCTGAACAATGTTCTGGGGGTGCCTCTCTCCACTGTCAATGGAGAAAGACCAAGAAACTCAGTGCTGGATTTAAGGCACCTAGTTAAGTACATTTCACACTCTTGAGTTTTTCACCTCCTTGGATTCCATTTTGGCTGGGATGCTACAGGCTAAGTGTGAGAGGTTTTGTTAGATCAGGATAAGCCAGAATGCATGTGAAAGTCCACCCAAAAACTGCTCTTTGGAGAATAACCCATCCAGTTTTCCAGATGCTACATGTGATATGATGCCTACAGTAAAGATATACTACATTGTGGAAATTAGTATTACTGCATTTTTGCTATATAGAGAAGTTTAAAAATGTAGCAGTAATATTTTTGTAATAGCAGTGGTCTGAAGATATTTGTAATGTAAATCTTCTGGGTATAGTCCTTAAAAACAGATATAAGTGTAAAAATTCTTAGGTTTAATAGCTCTGTCTTCAGTTCGTAGCACTTTGGATACTTGCAGGTTCCTAAATTTCTTATAATATCATCCTGCTTTCAATCTGACTTTTCATTCTAAAGTTCTATCCCTAAAAAAAGATGTTGAGTCTGAAATGGATCATATCATCATGGTTCAACAGAGGAAAAGACAAGGAAACTGTTTTGTTATTTTTAGAAGAGAAACTGTCCTCCTACATGTTCACTGAGTACTGCTCCCTCAGTATATCTTGCATGCCTGGTTGATGAGGAAGCCCAGGCTTTAGTGTATCTGACTCTCTAGAGTGTATTTTGTAGGTGTGATGCCAATGTGCAGCTGTGCACACCTCAAAGCAAGGGCCTTCTTGGTATATTCTGATCAACACAAGGGCTGCTACTGGAAGAACTGGTCAGGAACATTATGCCAGGATAAATGTGCTGAAAAGATCTTTCTAGTCACCAGTCAATTCCAAAGAAGAAATGTCTCTGCATCTCTGTCCCTTCCCCCTGGCCAAAAGAAGAAGTTCTCTATCCACTTGCTTTTAGGCTCACTTGTGACTTGCAAAGGACCTAAATGTCAAAACCAGCGAGCAAAGACATTGCAGGTTGATTTTCTCCCCTGTATATTTTCCCTTCTCTTTTCATCCAGATTTTGGGAGAATATTTCCTCCAGACACATTATACATTTTTCTTTTCCTTTCAAAAATAGGGAAGGTATGTGTGATTTTAATACATTTCTTATAATATTTCATAGCTTGCTGAAGGAAAGTTAAAATTATAACTTTGATGATGACAGTGAATCAACTTTTCTACCCTATGTAGGGTGGATATCATGGCTAATGGCCTCCCCATGCCATTGATTCAGGGCTGCTAAAGGAAGTCTTGTGAAGGAAAGTCTCTTATCACTCAGCCTTCTGACTTGCTAATCTGATTCAAAAAAAAAAAATTGTTTATAGGAGTTCCTGGTTCAGGTCCTCCTCCTTGATGAAGCTGATGTAAAAGCATGTGCAACAGTAACTGGATGAGCAAGTCAAGCTTGTTGAGTTCGGGTCCAGAAATGCTAACAATTTACTGATTTAGCAGCTCTCAGATGCCAGTTAATAACCATAGAAATAGGAATGCATTCAAAGTTATTGGGTCAGACAATCTGACTTTTTCCTGTACTGGTGCTGAAACCCAAGTCTAAGTGATTCCCCAACTCAACAAATTTCTGAGTCACTTATTATATTTGTTTGATTTCCCTGGCTACATGAACTGATAAACAGCCTGCACTTTCTCCTTGTTCAAACCCCCCCTTTACTTCCCATTGCTATTACATTATTTTACTACCCACCCTCTGTCTCTTGCAGCATAGTCTGGCCAAGCAGGTGATATGGTGAATGAGGAACGCAAGTCAGGCTACTTTTTGTGTGCCCATTCAGTGTCTTCCTGATAGCAAGTAGGGGAGTATCAGCAATGATAATCTGCACTCAAACACCTCATACTTGCTTGGGGAAATCATGGGACTGGGCACAAGCTACATGGTACCCTTCACATGATCAAATGGTAGAGGAGGTGCTGAACCCATCACACACTGAACAGAATTGTTAGCATTTTCCAGATATTTTCCTTGTGCCCTAAATCAAGGTTCCTGTTCAGTTTTTAGGAGTCTGTATTCTTGACAACATATAAAATGTATTACAGGAACTGTGGTCACAAAAAGAAGACAAAAGTTTTCTTGAGTTTTCTGTTTTATATACATATATTTTAACCAGCTCAGTAAAGTCATCTCTCTGAAGTATTGACTCAATTTATTCAAGTATTGACTTGGTAAAGTCAGTAATAAGGGCTCATTCTTATTTAGTCCTAAGTAAAAAAGGCTTCTCTTTCATGATATTATTAGGGACTCTGGTGCGGATACACCTGGGCATGCCCACCAACGGAAAGCTCCTATCACTCCAAGTTTGCAGGGAGGTGGAAAATTTTTGGGAGACCACAAGATTCAGTTTTGTATGGCTGGTGTCAGCACTCAGAGCCCACGAGGTCAGTTGGTCAGCTTGTCTGCACCTGTGGCCAGTGGCAAACCAAAAATCCTCCGTGGTAACATGGACTATACAACAGTTCTCTGGGAAAAAAAATTTAAAAAAAAAAGGTGTCCACATAGGTGGGCCACTTGCATCCTGTTGGCACAGTCCACATTCAAGTTTGCTCCTATTTGGCTCCATTCCCTTGAAAAGACGAGGAGCAGCTGTTGCAGGAAGCAAGTGATAGCCACACCACCTAATGCTTAATGTACAAACAAGGAATGAGCTGCACAGCCTTGATAAAGGCAGGCATGATAGTGCTGGAGTTGGTTCACCTCACCTGCATGACCCCACAACTCAAATGAGGGCTGCCACAACTGGTGGGCAGGCTGGAGATGTCCCATAGCTGGGATTGGACCTCCACAGATAACAATCTTGCAGAAGCTTGTGAATGAAAACTCAAAACATTCATCTCTTAGGCAGCAGCCCTGCAGATTAAAAAAATAAAAGGGGCTGTTCTTGCCTGCAAACAGAGGTATTCCAGTTTTCTACCAAAATATTAAAATATTTCAGTTACCTTAATTTCATTATAAAAAGTTTTTAAGCCCTTTTCCACTGATTATTCTAAAACAATTACATATGGAGTTGTTTATTGATTTTTATATTTGCCACTTATGAAAGACTGGAACACTGACTTTTATTATTTTATTGGTGTAAGAGAAGGGAAAAGATACTGCTTGTCAGCTTGCTTTTTGAGAACTCTTGTAATTTCATTTTACAAGCTTTGTTGATGTAGATGCAATTTATTTATGTTTTCATGGGATAAATATAAAAGACCATGGATATTATTGCAGTTCTGTCAGGGGCTACAGAAGGAATTTCCCAGACTGTACAAGGAGTGGGCTTGTATTTGTGATGAGAACTAAAGCTCAGCAGGTGAGAGCCATTGTTGTGCCTGCCCAAGTCTAAAGGGATGTCAAAGCCCATGGAAACTCACTGTTTCGTGAACAGAGCAGGTGTCAGCTTTGCTTAAGTGCCTTTGTAAGGGCTGTGGAGCTTTCAAATCTAAGAAGCAGCATTCAAATTGAACTTTCAGCTTCTTAGTTGAATAACACTTTTTAAAAATTGCACACAATCTTTTTAATCAATAATGTCAATGCTCATTTGAGCAGTGCTCTATTACCTGATCTCTTGAGCGCTGCATGCGTAGAATGGGTCTAACAGCAGTGAGGTGATAGTTGGGATTTTTTTCTGTCTAGGAGGGTAGAAATTTGTTCAGTATTACCTCAAGGTGTTCAAACTCAGTGGCAGGAAGGTCTTTGCTTAGGGTTTCTTAGTCCCCTAAGACTCTTTAGATTCTCTGATAATACAATTATGGGTCTGAAGCACCTATGTTAAGTGTGAATGCTTTCTTTTCAGCCTGTTGGCTTTAGCAGGGTGTGGCATGGTCTTTTGCAGTTTTTCACCTTATTTGAAGCTAAAGCTTCACATCATTTTGTAGGATACACTGGAAGGATTTTTTTTCTTGCAAATTTTTAATGGACATGGTTTGTTTAATCTTAAGACTTATTCGTTTCCTGTGTCAGATGATGCTTTCAAACCTGAAGGAGTGTCTAACTACCACCACCAATGCATTAGACACCGATAAGTTGGACTTGGTGATCCTTATGGGTCCCTTCCAGCTTTGATATTCTATAAGAAAAATGCCCTTTCTTTCTGCCTTCTACATTTGAGTAATTCTCTGTTTAAAGGTGTTATTAAGCGACTTGAAATTGAAACAGAATATTTCTAGTATGTGCACAAGATGGTTCAATAATCTTAAAAGTTTTTTGTTTGGTTTAAAAATTAATTTCAGAAACACATTTTTTCCATGCTGATCTCATGACCAGCTCTTTTAACACAGTGCATCGTTTTCTTCTACTTAAAGCGTTAGCAACAAGATGATGGCACTAATATGGAAGAACTTTTTATGAATGGACTTTGCTAGGATTCTCCGAAGAGCTGAATGCCCTGGTTTTGTTTATGATCCCTTTTCTTTTAATTTCTAGAAAAAGATTGAATAAAGAAAGCTAAGAAGGCACTGGTTTTCATGCAAGAGTACAACACCGAAGAGTTACGTACCTAAGAGTGCAAGAAAATCAAATCCAAAGACTTGCCAAAAATCATAGAAGAGTTCAGGTATGAGTCCTGGAATCATCACAGAGCTCTCCAAGATAAGAAATCCAGTTCTGACTGGCAGCTATTCTTAAGGTAAAAATTTGGTAAAACTGAAAAATACTTAATTCAAAGTGTTCATTATTCTTTATTTAATGTGAGTTCATTGCCAGTTTAACCGCACAGAGCGCAGTGTTCAGAGAATGCATTCCACTTAGCTAAATTGAAATTTCAGCTGTGGCAATTGAAAATAAGAAATTAGGCCCTAGGTTCGAAACATCCCACAGCATTGCCAAAGCAACAATATCAAATCATGATAAGCAGAACTATTCTGAACAGTAGGCATAGCTTAAAATGAGGTTAGAACAGCTTTTTCTGAAGGTTGAAGGGAGACACAACACTCACCCGTTGCCTGTAAGTAAACAGCACCTACAGTACCTGCTGTATCTTTAGCCTCTCTAATGCACACCATCGCCTTTGGGCTAGATATCCTATTGACTCTGTGTGACTCACTTTTTATGACCTCACCAATGAGATAACACTCTCATTCCATAAAAGACTATATCAATTAAGAAAAGCCCTGCTGCCTGATAACCTGATTAAGAGCTGAGTGCTCAGGGTGGTGGTGTGAGACCTTTATTTCTAATCAATTCTGGCTTCTTGTTAAGCAGCTTTATAGAATTATCCGGCCTTTGGCAAACTTTTGTATGATGCTTACTGCACCTAAAGATAAATTACTCTTTATTTGTTCAATTTGCTTCAAGGTGCAGCCCATCTGCTTGTAGGGATCAGTTCTCTTAAGACTTGGTGTCAGAGGGTTCATTTTTCATTTGCATGTCCTTAGGACTTTGGTATTTTTGCCATTTTTAGAAGCCAAAAAAACAAAAGAAGAAGTAATGTAAAATTTCAGTTTCAAGATCATAGATGTAACGGCTGGTTTATAAGTTCTCTGACCAGTAACATCAGCTATTCATATCAAATTTGAGAAAAATCCCCAAATCCAGGACTGGAGGCAAAGTTTTCCTTGTCTACGTAACCCTGTAAGTGTAGATCTTAAAATACATTCAATATTACCACAACATGGCCAAACCCTTCGCTCTGTGTAACTGTTGTCACACATTACTATCACAAAGTAATGGAAAATTTGATATGGTATTGTGAGACATACGTTAGGGCTTATGTTCCCTTTTCCATGGGTGGAAACACCTATGGGAAAATGCCTTATAGTTTACTTCATAGTTTGGTTCTCCTTTTGTTGCTCCCCTTTGGATTCTAATCTTTCACGAACAGGGCCCTTAACAAAATGCTGGGTAGGAAGGAGATGTGTCCCTTTCTTCTGTTTCAGTTTGAACAAAAAAACGTGTGATAGCTCTGGTGTAGATAGCAGTGAGGTCTTGCTCCCTGGCAATCAGCAATGTTTTCTGGTGCCAACACGAGCTCCAGGCAGTGCTGGAAGCCCTTGGTGGAGCACTGGGGCTCAGGATAAGTGTGCCTCCACCCTGTCTAGCATGTGGACAAACCAGAAAGGACTGTGCTGGGTTTTTTTTTTTCTTTTGTTTTGGCGGTTTGGGGTTTTCTTATAGATTCAAGCCTATCAGTTTAAACCTTGTTACTCAGCTGTTACTGAGCTGACCTTTACCAGTAGGATGGCTACAGTTTTCTTCATGAGCTGATATCCCATTTCCTCTGGTAGTAATGTTTCACAGCTACTTTAGATCTAGGTGATATTTCCCCTCTCTGTTCTTCCCTCCTGAGACCCCACGTGGAGTGCTGTGCCCAGGTTTGGAGACATCGGCTCAAGAAAGATATGGACTGTTGGAATGAGTCCACAGCAGAGCCACTAAATGGATCACAGGACTGGAGTACCTCTCCTAGGAAGACAGTCTGAGGGAGATGGGGCTGTTCAGCCTGGAGAAGAGAATGTTTGGGAAGAGCTTAGAGCACCTTCCAGTACTTAAAGGGGGCCTACAAGAAAACTGGAGAGGGATTTTTGATACATGCAGATGGTGGCAGGACAAGTTGAAATGGTTTTAAACTAAAAGAGGGTAGGTTTAGGTTAGATGTTAGGGGGAAATTCTTTACTCAAAGGGTGGTGAAGTACTGAAACAGGTTGCCCAGAGAGGTTGTGGTTGGCTGGAAGTGTTGGATGGGACTTTGAGCAACCTGGTCTAGTGACTGGTATCTCTGCCCATGGCTGTGACTAGATGATCTTCAGTGTCCCTTCCAATCAAACCCATTCTATGATTCTATAATGTATTATTCCTCTGGGATACTGTAGCCATGCCTTACAATTAGCAGTTTAGAAACTTTCTGGAACATGAAAGACAGCAAGAAAACAAATCATTAGGTACTTATGCACCAGACCATGTGTAGGGCCTGGGGGACAAATGCCATAATGATGTGCCCTGCCCAGAATTGTACCAGGATGCAAGGCCATATGGCAAGGAGACAATCTTGTGCACTTAGGACCAGGCACCTTGGAGATTATACTAATCGTATCACATCATACCATATAATATCTAATAGGCACATGTAATTACATTCACATATATGTACAAGGAAAGGCATGGAGGAATGTACTGGCAAGTACTGGAAAGAGGAAGACTTCCCCAATTAGTGTGGTTACTGATAAATTTATAGTCTGCTAGTGGTGGGAAATCCTTCAGGTGTATCAGGGTTCTGCATGAATCACAAGCTGCTTAATAGTGCATTGAAATGCAGTCCTGAGCCATGACTGGTAGAAAGATGTACCATCTGATTTATCCTGGGCAAAATGTCCAGAGGGGGTGGTAGCACATTAAGTTAGATGAGCCATCCAGGGCATACCTTTCACTAGTTAGCAGCTGTGCGTGAAAAACTGACCCTAGAGACATTCCAGTGTAAACTGAACTAGAATTATTTCAAACATAAAGACTTTCTATTTGCAAGAAGTAAATACCAGGATGAGTTGGCAAAGGACCTTGTTAGCAAGCAATCAGGGTCAATGTACATTTATAGTGAAGGCTGCAAATGGAAATCATAGAGAACAGAGACCATTTTATTGGCTCTGGCATTAAGGAGTAGGAAACTGCTAATCAAAACTAGAGGGTTAGAGTCCAGAAGCTGTGGAGACCACCACAAAATTATACACATTCCATTCTTATCCTGCAGTTTTGTTTCTCCTACAGATTCTGTCAATTTTTTTTTCTTTTTGCTCCCTCTGAAGTAGTATGCCAGCTGTGCAAATGTTTGACCCTGTGAACATTCAAAAATTGATTGTGCTTTCTGGCCTTACTGAACACAAGCCAAGCCCTGTCTGCAGAAACAGTGTTTTCCAGAAGCAGCAGTGAGTACACACAGACGTGCTCTTTACTAAGGGCACTTGCCAAAGCCTTGTGAATGTGTCCAGGAAAGAAACATTCCTAGTCAGTCAAAACACTCAAACCTTTACCATTGGGAGTTAGTAGAAAAGATCCATTCTTTGAATAATTACCACTTATTTATACAATATGTGTTGTACAATAATAATATGTTCCTTAGTGTAAGTATCTATCTGTTCCCCAGAATATTTTCTCGGTCTTTAGCCAATTTCAATCAAGTTTGGCAGATGAATAGATGTTTCAAGTTTTGGGAAGTTTCTGTAAAGCTGGAGAAATTAGCCATGTAAAAGAAAGAAACTTTATTAAGATATCTCTGTTAACGACCTTCCACTTCAGGAAAAACTTCAATATGAATTTACCTCTTATCGCACAGGGAATCAACATGAGAGCTTAACATCAAAATGTTTATATGTTGGAAACAAGGCTTCATTGCCCCACGCATTCCAAAACATTTGACCTGATAGGTGGGTTTTGTGATGTCTAGTAAGATCAATATACTGACTGAAAGCTGGCACGTTCGTAATTTCTTCACTTGGAGGAATAATGTTAGCATAGATCAAATAAAATTCCATTTAGTGTAATTTAAGTTTCAGTGGAACAAGAAGACAGAACCCTCTGGGAAAGGAGTTTCTACCAGGTCCAATGCTTGTGGAACTACAGTTCAAAATATTTTTTGCCCTGGAACTGAGTGAGTCCACTGTTGTCATCCTTCATAGCGCATTACTGGTCTGAGAGGGATGAATGACTCCCCTTTTAGCTGTATAATTGGATATACTGTTTAGAGAATCACAGACTAGTTAATGTTGGGAAAAATCTCTAACATCAGCAAGTCCAACTGTCAACACAGCACCACCTCCATGTTCACCACTAAACTATGTCCTCGAGTGCCATATTCACAAGTTTTTTTGAACTTCCAGAGATGGTGACTCCACCACTTCCCTGGGCAGCCTGCGCCTATTCTTGACAACCCTTGCTGTGAAGAAACTTTTCCTAATATCTAATCTAAACATCCCCTGGCGCAACTTGAGGCCATTTCCTCTCCTACTTTTATGTAATCATGTACTTTCCAATTGTGAGTCATGAAGGCATTTTCAGCTCTACTGCCCTTTCTTCCCCATTCTTTGTTACCTCTGAGCCTGAGAGCATCCTGGTTGTCTGAAGTGGCTCTTTTGCTGTTTTGCCAACTGTGCACACCAGGCAAATGTTTTTTGCTTGTCTGTGACTTTGAGAGCTTTGCTCACCTTCCTACTTTCAGGTCTTTATTCCTGGTTTTCAGGTCTTTTGTTGAACTGCTATTTCTCCTTTGTAAATTCAGTCTGAACTTCAGATTTTTCTTCTGTTTTGCAAACTGTTGTTAATTCTTAATTTCAAAATTGTTTCTTGAGTATTCAGTAAGTTCTTCTGCAGTTTTGTCTTTGGGTCATGAGGTTATTTTGAGACATACAAAACTTGAGGAATGCCACAAAAAGAAAAAAAAAAAGTAAAGTTTCAGAGCCAGCTTCTTCTACCTGCATTCATGAACAGCATTAGAGCCCACACAATGCACCAGAACTTACCACTATCAGATATAGGTCTGTTTTCTCATTGTCTTGCTTTTCACTATCGCTGTGGGAGAGAATCCAAGCAAAAACCTGCCCAACACTGTGCTGTACACAAAGGTCCTGCATCAGCCCTCCTTGTCTCCCTGCAAACTGCCGTCTCACTTCCTTGCTGGGGTTGGCCACAGCCATCCAGAGAGTATTTTGTCTTTGTCTCATGCTCACTGCCCAGTCCCATGGGTGATCTCCTGTCAGTCTTTAGCCTTGTACAAAAACCAACCTCCTTTAACAAGTTACCACCTGAAAGTTAAGTCACATTGACCAACATTTTCAGGAAACAGGGACTGCTCTGTCTTCCTCATAGTGTACAGGAAATTATATTACTCTCTGTCTGGAATTTAGGCTTGAATGCCTGTAGGCAGAGAGGATCTATTTCCTCGGTCAAGTTCTTGATGGAGAGTGTGCAGGATGCAAGCATTTCTGTCTGCATATCAGGCGGAAAAGGCAGCAAACAAACAGACCTTCTCAAATGCACGTATTGGGAGAGCAGGCTGGGGAGTTTTAGATTTTCATGCAACGCTATTTTCATTTGTGTTGTTCCTGGTATGATATATACATTTTCCCCTTTACTCCTCTCTCCTTAATCCACATGCAAAGGTGAAAGAAAGTCTGTCCATGAATGATTTATCAAAGTGCTACACAAGACTCAGTCCTTCTGGTGGATTTGTCAAATAATGTGACACATTGTATTATTACCACATGAGTTATTGGTCTTTGTCCAGTGCTCCTTGGGGTGGGAGGGAGGGGGTGTTGGGTTGCCCTACCAGCAGTGTAAGTTTTACTGTACCCTGATATGGGGATTCAAGAGTCTCTTCCTGGTTCTGCAAAGCTGTGCGTTTGTAAAGGACCTCACTACATCCTTCAGAAGCCAAGAAGGAAGCCTCTAGTTTTGTTTCATTCACAGCAAAAGGGGTTTCTGGAAAACACCATACAGGAAATAATGCAATTTTTTTTTCCATTTACATCAGGGACTATTTCAACTCTACAATTTATGCATGGGTGATGTTCAGCTCAATCTCCTTCAGTTCTTTTCTCAGTCTCCAGTAAACTTAATAGTGTTCCAGGAGATATTTCCAGATCTGGTGTCCTGATTTTCTTTTAGAAGCAGAGCTCCCTTGTCATGAGCACAGTAGCAGAGTATAGTGTCTGACAGCCTGTGGCGTTCAGAGGTGGGAAAGGGCAAAAGTGGGGAATGACCAAGGATTGTTTGTCTTCCTGCTTTAGGAGAATACAGGCAAGGAGCAAAGCATGCTGGGGAACAGCTGCCTGAGGACAAATAGGACAAATTCAGAGGCAGCTCAAAACTGGTTTGAATTGAAAGAAGAGACCAAAATCTGTAGTACCTGGATTTTGTATTTCTCTTCCCAGAGCAGCTTCAAAATTCTGAAGTTTACAGTTTCAAAGAATGAGTCACAGGTCCTTCTACACACTTGGCTTCTTAAAATTCATGATGTTTCCTTCAATTGTCCCTGTTTGGAAGTTTTTATAAGCCTTTGTGAGGAAGTTTTTTTTTTCCTAAAAAGAGTATTGAGAAAGGTAAGCAAAAGAGTTAGTCTGGTTTTCTAAAAAAAAAGGACTGTCTACTTATCAAAAAATTAGGAAAGCTAATAGTGAAATGAGTTTTACTGTGAGTAAATGAGTTTCTGGTTGGAGGTGACTAATGCCATTTATCTTCTTAATGTAGTGAAGCCCAAGATTTTATTTGCCTTACTGACTTATACATAGCTGATGTCTGCCTGCTTCTGTATTTCAGGTAACTGTGACTCATTTATTAAATAGTAATAATCTTATTTATATTATTCTTCTCAAACTTTTATTTATCTGGAAGTTAGTCTAAGTGGGCAACACATGCAAGTTACTTAGCAGAAAATAAGTTCAATAAATGAAAATTGCAAAAATTACATGAGAGAAGTAAAAAGAAATAAAGATACATAAAACAGGACTTAATATCCAACATGCCTATGTGGATGAAATTCTATAGCCTTTATCCAGTTGTCCTCTGACTATTTTTTTTGCCACAGTGAAATAGTTATTTGGTACATAGGAATCCTTGAGGTCCTTCCTGGCTTATATGGCCTCTCCATCTCATTCCTGTCTAAAAGGTAGACAAAATGGGCATGTCTTGAAGGAGGCACCTGAACAGGATGTAGCTACAATTGCTGTCAGCAACCCTCATTTTCGCTAGGCTCGCCTTGATTTTTAGCTAATGGAGGATGTGGTCCATTAACTCCCTAACTTTAAATATTTCATGGAGATATGCTCCATGTCAAAGTTTAACTCCCCACTGAGAGGTTTTGTCAGGGTTTGCTGCTGATGGAGAAATGATGTAACAGGAAAGTACAATTTCTTTCCTGGTTCTAATTCTGTGTTTGTGTGACTGTTAAAATAAGTTTGAACCATGGCTATAAGGGGAAGAGATGTACAGGACCTAGTAGATACTGTATCTGTCTTAGAAGTTGTCTTGACTAAAGTCTGTAACACTGAGACAAGTAAGAGAGTAACTCTGCCATCTACCTCTGCCATCAAATGTGCTCACACTGCAGTGCAGATAAACCAGAAAGTGTGTTAAAATACTACTGGACTATGTCTAGATGGGCAGAAAGAGACCAGCTATTTATGTTGAAATTTGGGAATATAAACATTTGTGAAGAAACAGTAAGAAGTTGGTGTTTAAGGTAAATATAGGGGTAAGAGGAGAAACATAAATAAGCTTTTCTATTGAAATTCAAAAAAGTGAAGAGATTTCAATAGACTGGAATTTTTTGTTATATTAATTTTTCAAGATGTATTTTCTCCCTTTTTTTTCTTTTTAATCTCTCTGTCATGGTGGACTTGGATCTGTGCAATAAACTCCATGCACAGGCAAAGATCCTGTACATCAGTTTGCATCCTACATTTATTTTAGTCTTTATGGCTTTGATCTGCATATTTTTTAGGCAGTAGTTTATGAAGGGGAATAATTTTTATCCTTTAGCTCTCTAAATTAGACATTGTTCCGATTTAAAGAAAGTTGCTAGTCTCTCAAGGAGAAAGGAACCCTAAACTGAATCCAAAGTCAACTTCAGAGCTCACACAGGGAGATGTCCTTCTTCAAAGGGATTCAGTCTTCCACAGACTGGAATTGCCTGTCTCTCCTACCTACACTCTTCCCTCCCTGCACAGTTCATTTCTCTAGGGTACAAAATAACTTTTCCTCTTGGAATAAGAGGAATTGGTGTTGGCAGACTCCATGTAGAGTTTTCTCAAGTGCTGGCAGTCCAGGAAACCTTTTTGTAATTTTTTTGGAAATTGCTGTGAAGCAGCCATGGTAGGGGAACATTAAGAACACAATTACAAAGAGGTGCACCATACTAATTCCGGCATCCAAGCCTCCAAAGTTTGTAAGCTGTCTTTGGCACCGATTGGCCAAGTAGTGCCTTCCAAGGAAAGTGCAAAGAACCTCACAACAAATGGCAAAAATGAGTATCTCACCATAATGTGGATGTAGCTGGCATATAGCTGACCTATGTAAAGGAGCTTCAGTGACTTTCCAAGGAAGGAAAATACATGGATTTAAAGAAAATCCAAATGAGCAGTAAAGACACAGAGGTGATGAGCTTGCAGCAGGGGTTGGTAATTCTAGTGAAGATCAGGATGAGGAGTGAAGAAGGGTAGAGGTGCAACATAAACCTCTGTATGAACCTCTAATGAACCAAGGGGATCCCTGATATTTTACCCGGGGGCTAGACTGAGCTAGCACTGTCAGTCTCAGAAATAATTCTGTACTGTAGCAAACTAAACCTCTAGACTGAAACTAATACTTCATCTGTAAGTAAATATGTTGGGTCAAAAGCATAGATGTGCTACTGTTCACGTAAATGACGTTTTATCAGTTTGCTTAAGTGCTGACTCTTAGCTTATAAAACACTTGAATTTATTGTATAATACAGTCAACTTTGAGAAACAGCTTGTAAATAAATGTTTCTGATGAAGACTGATAAGTCACTGAGCCACAAAACCATTTCTGTTTGCCAGTTAAGATTCAGTGGCCTGAAGAAAAAGTAGATAAGGAAAGATATTTGTTCTCTACAAATAGCTTCTTTTTACTTTTGGTAGTTCACACATGTTTGAGATAAAGGCCAGATAAACAGGGGTCGTTTCTAATTCTTTCTACACAGTGCCCAAGGAAGGGAAACAAGGACTTCGAGATTTTGTGCTGCCTTTTTAACTGTATCACTTATATAAGAAAATATTACTGGTGTGCAGAAATCAGATGCTTTTATTCTTTTTAAGTGCAAGATCTGAGAATTTCAGAAAGCGCCTTGAACATGATGATTTTCATTATGTAGTGCCTAGTTTGTTCATGGCTTTGTTTTCAGTTGTTCCTATTACTTAGAAAGAACATTATAAATGAGAAAACAAGTAGTACATTGAAGTAGGACCCAACAGGACACGCCCAGTGGTACCCAGTCTACAATCAGCACATTCATTGTCGAGACATCGGGGTTCTCAACGCCTTGCATGAATCACCGGATAAACTGACATCCGGTTCCCTAAAGGCATGTCTGTCCTGCTGTCACTCCAGCAGCAGCAAAGTGCAGACAAACCACAAAACCAATGTCAAATGAATCTAAAATAGCCCAGGCTGCTGCTGCTGATTTATGGAAGTGTATGTATTATTTTTTACATAAGATAAAATCTCTAAGGATACGTGCTGTCACATTTAGGAAGGCTCCTTTCACTTAACCTGAGCCATCTGAAGACAGCTCTCTGGCCTTATGGTTTCCTATAGATCTCCATTAGTTCAGAGAGGAAGATGGGCAGCTCTAGAAAATTATTCCCCTCTCTTGGGGTAGGTTGGACAGAGGAAGTGAGGTATTTATGAAGCCTTATATACATGCCCAAACTCCAAATCCCCAAATTTAGGTAAAAAGAGCCTTCCCCAATGTGGTTGCTCCGCATTTCTATCCATTTACTGTACACTCACACATCCCTCCAAATCAGGACTAAATCAATTTTTCACATGACATGAGCCAAATACGGCCCCCTTTGGTGTCCTCACTGAAGGTCCTTACACAGCTCTGAGAAGAATAAATTCTCATGCAATGTTGAAAACATGCACATCCAAAATAAGAACTGTGTCAGGGTCTAATACCTCAGCATGTGAATGTGGAAGGCAATCAGCTGGTCATGGAGAGGTGTTTATTCACTATATTAAACTTCTAACTCTAATGACCATAGAGCTGTGCAAACAGAAACCAGTAAGTGTTTGAGAGGCCTTGCTAAAAGCTGCACAATTGCTTGAACAGACAAAAGAAGGTGTGAGCCTTGAACGTGAGAATAAAATAAGTATATTGTGGTTTACCTTAATGTCAGAACAATCACATGGCTGCCTTTCAAGGAATAATACAAGAAATTAATCTTGCAGTACATTCATGTGGTAAGATTGGAATCTTTATAAATTGCACAGCAAAGATATTTTAGGATCAAATATCCTTTTAAGTCCAGCAGTATTTTTCAGGACACTCACAAAGTTAATATTTGATGTTATGTTTCTAGTGATATTAGTACTATAAATGGTGTAATTACAATGTTAACCAATAAAATACAGAATCAGTACAAAACCCTACAAAACAACTAATTGAAATACTCTTCCTTTCCAATACTTGCAATTCTTGCTTAAGCAAAAACCTTTGAATGTGAGAAGAAAATGGTTGTGATATGATGTTACTGCTGAAAGATTCTAGAGTATTAGAAATGCTTTAAATAGTTCCTATTATACTGCAATAAATATTGTGATTGTATTGAAACATGATACTGATTTTAAAAATTGCTCTTTAACTCACCTGTCATTATTTGACATTGTATGCCACATTTCTGTGTCATTGACCTTAAATAGTCTGAAAGTCCTATTTAAATGTGTAGCTTTTACTCCACATTTCCCATGTTGACAATCTCTGATTTTTGTTAAAGTCAAGCATTTCTGATCTCCCTAATTTTCAATATGTACTGACACTGTGACCTTTAGTATGCACTTTAACATATGTGGGCTTTCATGACCATTGTCATTATGCATGTGCAGGTAAAATGTTTAACTTAAATTTAACATATACAACTTAAGTCTATTTTTTGACAAGGTTGTGATTAAGAATTCCAATCCAGAAACAAACTCTGACCATTTTGAAACAAATAGTATAGTATATTGTTTCCATGTAAAACTGAAATGGTTTGAAACGGTCCATCAATGCCAGAGAACTGGTCAGGAAAGTCCTGCTCCAGGCTTAGAATCCCAAAAGCTGATAAGTGAAAATGGCACTTTTGGATATCATTTTAGTGAGTTACTGTGGCATCCTGAGAATGGGCTACTATTTTTAAAATGTCATGTGCTATCTTAAGAACTAAAGTTTTCTTTGCATTTCCAGCCTTTTTTTCCCCTGTGATCAATTTGGTCCAAAATTTTCCTTGTGCTCTTCATCAGCGTTAACAATTACACTGCAGTCACTGGACTGATGGAATTACATATTTTCAGTATTTGGAGGTCTTAAATCTGTAAATAGGTATATATAATATATACCAATTTGAAGTATTTGTGTTCTGGCGACAGCTGTAGTTCCTAGTATTTAGTACCTATTCCTAGTTCAGTTGTATTTGTTGAAAACCAGACAGCAAAGTAGCAAAACTGTGAACAATGTCATTCAAAGTTATTACACAGAGTACCTACGCTTGAAAGAAAATACAGATCCACTACTGTCACACTCAATCAGTCTGTATGCTGATCCTTTCCCTGCAGTCCTCCTTTTTGATGTAATTTTTGGAGTTGGGTCACCTAAGAAATAGAGCCATGTGATCATTTCCTTCCTTTTATTTGCCGCTGGATGGAAGTCCAAGGAAAACTTTTATTGCTGTTTCAGCAGTGACCACCAGTTGCCAGTGAAACACATTCCTAATGTTAGCGAAGTGACAACTTGTAATGTTCAAAATGTTCACACAGACATAGAAAAAAAATGTCCCTTGGCAATTGCACAAGATCTTTCTTTATCTTACTGGAAAGACTGTTATGTATTGACCAGAGAAACTCATTCCTGCCTTTCTATTAATTGTAATCTAACACCCCAGCAATTCATGTCCTTAGGGAATAGGTTCAGCACCTCTGCAGGGCTTCACCCTTGAGACCTGCTACAGTTCTTCTAAGTCCAAATCCCAAATCAAGGGAATGATAACAGACTTTTAAAATATTACTTCTGTACTCTAAATTAGATATATGAAACATTGGCAGGATAGCTGTAGCTTTCATTTAAACAACCTAAATACTTCTAATTGATTTGCAATTGAAACAGTCCCAGACAGCAGAACATGAAGTGGCATCAGCTTGCAGCTCCCACATGGAAGCAAATAAGGAGAGGAAGGTATTGGTTGAAGAAGAGATGAAAAGAGTGTGTCTTACTGTAGGGTTGCATTTGCTTCTGTGTCACACGAGGCTGTGGTGGATGCTGAGAGGGAGATGTCATATTACAGACAAGATATACCAGTTAATCATTATCACTGTGAGTCAAGTGTGGAAACAAGGAGAGTTTGGAACAGATGCACCCACCAGGTGTACAAAGCACTTGGCATGGAGCTGACTGTGGGCATCCTTTACTGGGGAGTCTCATTTCTTCTTTCTCCAGGAAGTGTTTTTGTGCCATTCTTTTGTGCCACAAGGCAATAGATCCTGCAGGGATGGGGAAGCTCACTGCCTGGTTTTCCAGGTAAAAGGTTCTTTGTATAGGTCAGTGACATTCATTGCCCAGCAGTGTACATAAAGCTGGTGTCTGAGGAAAGCTTGGGGGTCCATCTTGCACAGGCAAACCAGAAACCTTTCACTGCTATCTTGCTTCCCTGTTCCTCACCTCTGGTCCTCTGTGTGAGAGCCTTAGGCTTGCTGAGAAACCTGGGCTTCAGCACCACACCTCACTGCTCAGCAACAGTCACCCCTTCCTTGCTGCACAGCCTGCTGGAAAATACGGATTGCTGAAAGCCACAGGGCCTTTCTGGAGATTCAGCTCCACTATGGGCATTTTTGCTTCTCTGCCTTTAAGGTCTTTTCCTACTCTAGGTTGTGGTGCTCCTGTGAAAATTTATGTACTGGGCTTGGGAACAGAAGGAGGTACAGAAAAACAGAATATTGGACAAATGGACATTTAAGTGAGCATAAAACCCCACTGCTTCCAACTGTCTATTGTATTGAATAAACCCCTTTTTTTCTTATTGCTTCAGGTTTTTGTGTTGTAGTTAAGGTCACCCAGTGATGCACCATGGATCTGTCCACCTATCCATCTGCTGTTCCCAGACAACACCAGTAGCTGGTGGATAATTTCCATGGAATCTGACAGGTATGTGATCCCAAAGGCCTTAAATTCTTGCAAACTCCATGAAGCAAAAGAAAAACTGTTAAAAAGCCATTAAAAGAAAGGCTAATATTGATCCATAAGATCAATCTTTGCTATCTGTCAGAGAAGCCAGGTCATCTTCTTCCACAGCTCATGCAACATGTTGGTTTTTTCCTCATGACCTTGCTTATTCCACTGAATTTTACATATATGTATTTTTCATGGATTTCATTGGTTGGTTTTGCTTCATGTTTATTTTGTCTATACACAGAAGTCACAGACGTTTACCTGAACAGAAAAAGTAGCATGGTTACAATCTGAGTGTAATGCATGTGATGTGTTCGTGGTGTTTATTAAGGTATTTATATAAGGGGAGCCACTTACAATAGAATGTAATACCTCTATCCTGCTGTGATCAAGGTTACACTATGGACTGTACCAATGCAGGAAAGACAAACCATGCCACAGGAGAATATGGCCCTTAGTTTTCTTAACTGAAGTGATGGGTATTTCTCCACATGAACGGTCCCAAAAGCCAGATAAACTGATTATTTATAAAAAGGCAATTTTACATACTTAAGAATAATGAATTTTCACCTATGTAGATATTGCAGTAAAGTTCACTTGGGAGTGACCATCTGTGTATCTTTACTCCTCACTGTACAACCCTTGAGCTGGGTACTAGATTTTTTTCTGTATTGTATCTTTAATACTTACTTTTTATTGGGTGAACATATTTCACATAATCCAAGAAAATCCTGAAAATTTGTTGTGCACCACACCATCAGTGCAGACCATGTTTCAGATTCTGTGTGATGGAGTCATATGTGGATTATAGAGTTTTGGATATTGACCAAAAATTCTTTGTGGTGGAGTGATTTCATATGGAGCTTTACCAATTACTCTGTGCTGCTGGAAACCGGATGAGCCACATTCAGACCTGGTGATCCATTGAGCTCGAAGGGCAGATGGGAAATACAGCTTCTCCCTTGCTTCTCTGGCCGTGCATGACATTTAAAGGTTGTCATGCATAGAGACTATTTTCCCTTTGGCACAGTGTTTACCCCCTTGGCTCACTAGTACCAAGAGACACCGTACCCATGCGTGGAGGAACAAAACCGTAAGGCTAAAGGTGCCTTAAAAAAAGGCAGGGGGTGAATGTGTAGATCTTTATCTTTAGTAACCGTAACAAAACTCACTACATTGTGTTGCAGATTTTTACGTAAACAATATTGAATGAAAAGGGCATGACATGACGTAAAGGAGCACCTCCCAAAAGATCTGCAACAATGATAACAGTTTATGGATATGGCTAATATTTCTAGAATGTAATTAATTAGAAAAAGGGGGGGAAATGGACTTCATTTTATGCCCTGTTCGATTGCTGCAGTTTGTGTCAGGTGCCTATGTTTCCCTTTGCAATGTCTGGACAGAAACAGGCTCTCAGACTATTGCTCACACAAATGATTCGTAACATAGTACTGAAAGGAAGTTGGATGAATGTAGAAGTTGTGGTCTCAGGCCTCATGGAAAAGAGTTTCTGTAGTGAGTGTAGCACTGTCAGACCCTCTCAAAGATTATACAATCTCGTTAGACTTTTGTCCTGTTTTTATATCATCCCAGAAACTGGAATAAGCTGAAACAGAGACAATTTATGCAAAATTACCTAGGTTTTTTTCTGATGATTTCTATTTCTTTTTGATGATTAACCATATACAGTAAAATATTATTTTCACAATAGGCAGACTCAAGCTTCCTCAGTATTTGTGGACATTCTCGTATCTCCTTATATCTTTGATTAATTGAATAAAATCTTTATCATACTTTTGAGATTATGTCCAAAGAGGCTTAAACTGCTACTTCCTCAAACAGCAATTTCCCCAGGGCAGCAGCCTTCTCTGAGTGTGTTTCGGACTCTTGGATTTCATTTAGGTCTTGAGAAACATTGTTTAAAATTGGCTGACATAAAAGAGAAACTCCTCTAACAGATAATACTGCAGCATTCATTAACTTAAAAAAAAAACCTTTGTCTGTTTGAATCCCTTTCCATCTTCCTGATGCACAGCTAGCAGGGCAACCTGTGAATAGGTGTAGAGAGAGCATCTGTTGGCTCCTTCTTGTTTGGTAACATATTGAAAGCACTGATCAATAAGTAGCTGTGTGGCCAGCAAATGAGCCAGGTGCAATCAGTCCACTGAAGTCAGTGCGTAGTAACTGGTTTTGGAGAAGGTGCCACCCGAGGAACAAAGCTCTGAGGAACTGGGATATGTAAATATATCACTCTTGGCCCAAACACAAGCAGGCATCTCAAAGTTCATTGTGAAAACAGATGAGCATGGTTGCAAAGGAGGTTGCATCCAGTTAATTCACTGACAGGTTACTTTTATCTGAGAAATAAAACCAAACAAAACCCCCCAAATAGTAAAGGATCTTCCAAATTCAGTTCAAAACACTACCGACTGCATGTGACAAATAAATAGAGAGAGAGAAATAAAACTATTATAGGAGCAATTTGCTGAGGTGAAGTAGGAGCTCGTTGTAAGAAGTTCTCAAACCAATAAAAGATTGCCCTTCTGGATGTAAATCTAAACAGATGTCCCTATAAAGCATTTAGAGGTGTACCAGACACGTATCAAAACCTGTTGAGCCACTGCAGTAGAGTCACGTAAAGCTCGTTTTCAGTATCTCATCTGTGATTAGATTGTGATATGTCAATGTTTCCATGAATCTTGTTGTCTAGGTAAAAACAGTGAACCAGCAGCAAGGCCTCAGTAAATATTCATAGAGATTATATGTTGGTCAAAGTGAATGCCAGTAGAAGAGATTAAGAAAAGGTCTTTAGAAGGTAGTTTGGACCATATTGCTCTTTTTTCTTCCAGGGTCTCTAAGGTTTAATTAATACAGTGGGGTAATACCTATTATCTTCAAGATTATCTCTACATTCCTAAGTATACTTTTACTATCTCAGTGGTACTTAAAAAATTTGGAACATTACTGTAAACCCTTAGAGTAATTTGCCACATAGCTGGTTCTTTTTTATCTAGTAAAGCAGGAGCTAAAAATACCAGGAGCTTTGACTTTTAAACTATCAAAAATTGGACAAGCAAGACAGAAATGACCACTGGCTCATATCCACTGAAAAGTCAGCAATGTGCATACAAGATCATGTACTTTCTCATTTGTTCCAATAGAAAATACAATAAAATCTTGGGCATGGTCATAATGATAATAAAAATGTCAATAAAATCAGTGGAAATAGTCCACTTCGCTGTGTTTTAAATCTGAGCCACTATGATAACTTTAAACCCACAAGGTTTTTGAATGGGGTCTGTAGGATCAGAGACTGGAGAGCAAGACTTGAATTTAGTGAAGATTTCTGATATTTTCCTTCTTTAGTTTCCAGTGCCAGTAGGTGAGTACAACATCTCTGATTCCTGTACCTACTTTTACTGGATACTGTCTTGTCACACAATCTCGGCCATTTTGTATTTGAATAGCACCTTTAAGAGGCCCTTAATGTGTGGCACAAACAATTCAGTAGGTGACACATTCACCTTTTATCCCAGCATTAGACCATTGTTTCCCATCCATCATACATATGACTAGAAGATGGCCTTTTCCTGAAAAAACAATTGTACAGATAAAATTGATGATCAGAGGTTAATTTAGTAAAGGATAAGATCCACTAATCCTATGGTGGTCTGATTCCAGCTTGGAGGAATTTTCATGGCTAGGAATCTTGCTTTAAATTTTCAACTAAATAGAGCACAGCAATTTTCTTCTGTTCTGCAGTGTTCCTCTGTGATCTGCCTTGCCTATACATGCCAATCACCTATCCACACAGGATTCTTAAAGCAGCTTGTGAAGTCACAGCACATTAAAGGCTCTGAATTACTGTGAGATAGTGTTATTACTGGGGAGGTGACTGTGCTGGAAATGCAGAGAATGATGCAGGTTAGATAGCAGATACTTTTATTTCAGTAGCCTTCATTCTCATGCTGGTTCATTTTTGCCTTATCTGTCTGCATTACAAACTAGTTAGATTAAGAGAAATGAAAAACCAGCATTTTTTTCCCCCTATATCAACACTGGGGGTTATTACCTGTGAAAACTTTTCTGGAGGAGGACAGCACCTTGCTGCTTTGCCTAAAGCACAATCACTGCAAATAGTGGGGTGACCCACTGAAAGCATTCAGTGAAGAATCTGTGTACGTGTGCTCTTACAGTTTTGTGTAGTTCTGCTATGACAGTAAAGCTGCAGCTGTGGTCGAAGTTCCACTGTCCTTAATGTTGGCCTTGGGCCCCTATCTGCCTTTCATCTCAGCCCTAAGGTTTTTTACTTGACCCCACACAGCAGTGCACCCTGACTGTGATGGGAGACCTGGTCACCTCTGGGTACCAGACTGACCCCTCTGCTGCTGACCTTCCAGCTGGTGTCTGTGTAGCACACGGAATCAGCCCACATGCACAACTTAACACAGAGAGCCGATGGACAGGAATTGCACAATTCCTTGTTCCTGGCTTCTGACCTCTCAGCATACCACCTCTGGCATTCTGTGTGGAGTAGAGAGACGTCTGGAGGAGAACCAAGTGTCTTCAGAGAGGCTCCTCACAGGAATGGATATGACATGGCAAGGAGATGCCCCTTTGGCATCGCCTGGCCTATGGCAGGAATCTTTGGTACTGACTTAAAAAATGCATGGATGTGTATTTCAGTAAAGGATACAGGACAGGTCCAGGATACAGAATATGGGATACAGGACCTGATGTACAGGTGGGAGGGCAGCTGGTAGAAGGCAAAACATACCTGAACATCAGGACACAACTTCTAAGTGATCTTCATTCTTCCACAATTGCAAAAGGCTGGGCACTGAAGTCAAGTTCTAATCTACTTCCAAAATGGGACTAAACAGTTCTGGCACACAGATTGTTTAAAGTCTTGTGGTCATAGATCAGTGTATGCATCCTTAAAGAACGTAGTAAAGAGACTCAACTCTAAAATCAGACCTTTTCAAACACATGGCAGAGGAAGAAGCATCCTGTTGTCAGTGGTGCAAAATGAGTGAATTTGGTGAGCAGCAGCTCCTAGAGTTGCTAGAAATGTGGCCTGCTGGAAGGTATGTTACCAAGAAAACTGTGGAGGCATATGGAAAATTTAAAACTGTAAACAAAACTGATGAAGGTAGTGGCAAGACTCCTTGGGAGTCTTTGGTCAAAGTCATAGGCTTTGAATGAAGACAACAAACAGTTTCTTTCATGATGTTCCCCCCCCGCCTTTTTTTTTTTTTTTTTTTCCCAAAAAAAGAGAAGATAGCACGTGGGGACACTTCCAGACCTTGCTTGTCTTTTCCAGTATTCCTTGCCTTTAACTCCTGGGCTTGCTGAATTCCTGTTTTTCTAGACTCAAACCAGGCCTGCAACAGTGTTAGTTTATGCCCTGCATTTCAAAGAGAATTAGCCAGGCTATTCAAACATCTGTTCATGTAATTCCTCATCCAAAGTTAGAAGTGATATTGCTAAAAGTTAAAATTTACATTTGGATAATGCCTTTCATCCAAAAGGATCCCTAAGAGAATTCACCACTACATGTATGCCAGTAACATCATCATTCCAACAGCAAAATGAGGTCAGAGTAGTACATCAGATAGTTTCTCACTCCTTAGGCAGAAATACACAGAGATTCAAGCTGCCTGCCTCAGGAACCTCTCAGAAATTTCCGTCTATCTAAAATTTCGTACCAGGGGAGATATCACAGCCAAGATTATATTTAGAGGGAAGTAAAAACTTAAAGGACATATTGACAGCTGATGTCTTCATCAGGATTAACCATCTGTATTTAGCCAGTATAACTGCTGCAAATAAGTTTTGTGCTTTATCAGCTTGACCGCAAAGGTTAATTAAACTTCTTTCTGGATTTGATACCTTTCCAAGAACATGTAGAAAATGATTTGTAGAGGCTAGCCAGTTTGGTACAGGTAATACTACTGTGCATTAAAAAAAGACAGATCAATCAGAGCACACTGAACCTATCAGAAATCTGTCTGGAAAACAGGGAGTAGGTTCCACTTGCATAAAATTTCCTCATGCCAAGGAGACTATATGCTTAAAGCCAGGGTTGGCATCACTATTTCATGACAAGCCTCAGAATCTTCTGGTGCCTGTCTTAAAGCAAACATAGCTGATGTTGAAAGATCACACAAAAATCCCAGCATTCCATTCAATGCAGTGATTGTAGGATAAAGCTCTAAAGTCAACGTGGAGCTGTCAATAAAATAAAGAGTGCTATGTAGGCAGAAGACCTCGTGGAAATGCTGGAACAGATGTCTGCTTGTTGCTATTGCTGCATAAGGGAGATGGCACCAATTTCAAATGTCACTGTGCCTTACTGTATTTTATTTCCTGAAAACATTTACCTTGCCTCTTGAATGGATATCCCACTAAAGGCACAAATCTGAAATACTGCTTTCCTAGAGGAAACTCATCTGGAAGTCATAAATCAAGAAAACATAAAAAATCCAGCCTAGACAGAGCCTATCTCTTTAAAGACATCTTATAATGAGGAACAGAGAAAAGGATATAGAAAAGAATGAGATGTAGGCTTTTCTGTGTACATCAACTTTGCTGAATCACAGCCATATCACCTCAATTCCAATTCAAATCTTTTCTTTGTATACAAAGAAATGTCATAACACCCTCCAAATCTTTGGCTAAATAAGTTATCCTCTTTTAACTTATTTTAATTAACTACTTCACAGTCCTTACTCCTTTTGAGTAACAGAGACTCAAGAAAAAAGAAGCCACATGCTAAAATACATGTATTTTATAGAAAATATAGGAAGATTGAGAAGATCAGAGAAGTCAAAGACCAGTGAAAAAACATTCGCTTATGTATGTGTACAAGTGCAATTTATGCACAAATTTGGTTTTCTCTTTATATAAACAGGCATTTTGTACAATGATCTGTCTCAATCTCTTCTTATACAGAAAAATTATGAACATGATGTTTTAGTACCAGAAGAAATTATGTACATTTATAATGTTAGAAGATACTCAAAATCGCCATCTAAATTGTCACTTCCCATTGGTAATTTTTGTCCAAAGAGGAGCAGCAAGACAAGAAATTTCTGATTTCATGTGCAGAGAGAAAACACCTATATGAGGTAAGCCAAACTTTTTTCTTTCCAGACAATGACTGAAAATCAGAAATTTTGCCACTTCCCAGAAGTGGCATTAATTGAGGTGACTTGAGAGCACTTGGGTATTTGGGGGCTTTTTTTTGTTGTTGTTTGTTTGTTTGTTTTGGGTCTGTTTGTTTCTGTCTTAGCCTATACCATAGCTATGAGTGTTTATATCTGGCTTTTGGCTCTGGGTAGTTTTTGTCTGTTTTGTTCATGGACCTGTCAGTGCAATAAGCCAAATGAATCTAAACACTTCCAAAATGACTTGGAAATCCATTGAAATCCATATCTGATTTATGATTTGAGCTCTTCCTTATCTTCTTGCAGCCAGCAGCTGGAGAGTTAGCTCTCTGATGAGACACCGCAGCAAACATTCAGTGTTTTATATAGATCCTCTCTGACTTATCCTCTGGTTTCCATGGAAATCCATATGATCCCCTTAACTACCAAGTCTAGTTCTCTTCAGCTTGTATAGGACAGACCTACAGGTTAACCCACACAAGTTCTATCCATTCAGCTATATGCACGTTAGGGAGATTTAAACAATACAAGGCACAATACAAATATTAACGTAAAACATTTGTGTTTTTTGGATGATATGTTCAAAGATGATGTCCACATATCAGGTGGCTTCCCCCTAACCAAAGGAAAGCTACAGAACACCACTAAGCTGTGCCTGGACTATCAGATAACAAGTTTCTCATTTTTACAACATGGAAAGTTATTTTGTTACCCTGTTAAGTTAAAATAATATATTTTAAAGATATAAACAGTTTATTTTTCACATTGGGAATCATAATGCTATTCTGCTTTTTGCCAGCTACCATTTGAGAAGATCTAGCAGAAATTTGGAGTAAATGTGTTATTTAATAGTAGTATACTACAATTTAAACCCAAACTGCTTGGTAAATAAAGAATACTAATGGTAAAATCACTTAAAGGTCATGAACTGAGCTAATCTGGAAAAACATTAGTGAAAATGCCATTGAAATATTTTTTCAAGACCATGTTAAAGAAAATGACATTTTGAATCAAGAAAAAAAATTTCAACAAGGTAATAATACCACTTTAGAGCAACAAAAAGTGGTATATATTTGTGGCTTTCAGCTGGTAGTTTTACCTTGCTGAAGCATTTTTAATTGTTATAATTAACATAAGTATTATAATGCAATTATAACTAATGCAAGTTAGACCCACTTTTAGTAGCTCTAACGTACATTGATTTTGGTTATGTTTTACGTTACAGGGAAATATTTATATATATAATATATATTTATTTTTATATATATATATATATATATATAATATATTTAACTATATTTAATATTAAGAGAAATATGCATGTATGTATGTTTCCCTTGCATTTTAGGGAATTTAAATAAATTGAAACTAAAATACTATAACACATAAACTGAAACCTGAGGGAAAAAATATTTTTTGCCCTTTTACTGCATCAAAGAACTCATTTTAAATCTACCTGGATGCTGGATATTTGGTTTAGTTTTTCTGGTGAAGTCTCAGCAGCAAAATTTGTCAGCTGTGTTGCTTTTAAGGTTCCATGATTCAGAAGGTGTTGACAAAAGAGAAATTGTTGCAGAGGGCAATTGCTCTGTCCATTTGTCAAGGAAAACTGAAGTCTTCGTTATCTGAAATCATGTGGATAATATTCTGCATGGACAGCTGTGTTAGTGATTTGATTTTATGGCAAGCAAACAGTGCTTACTTAAATGGGATTTATTAAGATTTATTTAACACAGCCTACCTTCTGCTTCCCTGCAAGTGTCAATATTGCTACAGCCTAATATTGTACAGAATTTATTACTCTCTTAACTGGCACTTGTCTGATCTTTGGTATCCACATAACCTGATAAGGCACCATTGAGGCATGTAACTTGCTGTAAATGCTTTATCTTTTTTTTCTCTTGTAATCTTGCTATGTTTGAGATAGATTCTGAAACATATTTATAGGTTTTCATATAAATCTGCTATTTGTTGTTTGCTGTAATAAAAAATATGTGTGTTTTCCTGTTGGAAACAAGGAAAACCTTGCACAGTTGCCAGGTTTCCAAGAGCCCCAATGGTAATGCACAGGTATTTGGTAATTTCTGAAATGTGCTGTTTTTCCCATATGATTAAGGTAACCATATTTTTTTGTAGATCTTCAAAATCAATTTATTGCTTATATTTTGTCTGTCCCATTTTCCCTGGTGCAAAGTGCACACACAGAGAGGCAGACTGGCCTTACCCCTCAGCTAAACTACACTGCCCTTCAGCCAAATCAGCACCCCCTCCTTGTTTTTGAATTAAATCTGTAAAATACAAGATCATTCTGAAATGTAATCTTTTAAGGTTTTGTTCAGTTCTGTGTGCTCCTTAACATCTGTAGGACACGAACTTTTAACCCATTCATTACAATTAATTCATTAACCCATTCACACATTCATTTCACCCATTCTTTCAGCCCATTCATTACTCACTCACTTCCCATAGCCTTACGGTAACAGCTGTTCCAGCAGATCTTAGGGTACCTTTTCTTTCGTACTGCTACCTTCTATGAACTTCAGTAGAAAATAAGATCGTGCCTATTACATAAAGAGAGCTACTCTGGGTAAAGTTTTCAGCTGCTCTGTAATCAGGGTTTTGCTTTTTTACCTTCCCCGTCTTTGTGGACTTGCTAGTCCTGCTCCATAGTGGTGCTGTGGAGCTCCAGCACGAATTGAGACTGATTTCAAGTAAGAGGCACCTTAGCCTTTAGGTTAATGGCTTGATACAAACATTTGGAGAAATAATTTGGAATTAAATGGGTATTATCATCATGAGGAATGAGCCCCTCAGTTCTGTTTAGTTTACTCATCTGTCCATGTTAAGCCATTGATATATATTGAGATATATATATATAAAACTGGCTTTCAAAGTTTGAAATTGCTTCCATGACACCTCTCATTTGGCTATAAACTGGATTGTTTTGAATCTGGGGAAGAGAACCTCTAAATATAAAATCAATGACTCCTGGCCATTCCAGTGGTGTAACATTTTTGTCAGGAGTCTGCTTATATCAGACTTTTAAGCACCCTGACCAAAAAAAAAAAAAAAAAAAAGATTTATGGGGCTTTAACCCTGAGACCTGTCATGTAAGTAGCCACTGTGAAGCAAACAAAATGTTGTGCATTTTAACTACTTAGGCTTTGGGGAAGGGTTCCCTCGGGGAAAATGCAGCCTCCTCAACCTACAACAGATTACGTTACCTTCACTACTGTTTCTATAAAGCATGTGTCTGATGGATATAACAGTTGACCATTATCTCTATTCTTACTCCTCTCTAACCACCTCTGGATCTGCTTCTTCCAGATAGTCAAAGCAGACAGTTTAGCACGGACTTGAGCAAATTTGTCTTATGTAGTGTCTCAACAAGGGAAATCTTCTTGTCTGAGTGCAGCTGTGCCATCATACAACCATTGTTCATCACTGTGGAAATGTTATCTAACTATTCCCTTTTATTTATCTACAACTTCATCTCCCCCCAGTGTAAAGTGATTCATATTTACCAATGTACATCTAATTTTTCATAGGAATTTGGGGGACATATTAAACTATACAAGCATTTACTTAAGTTCTTCTTTATCAGGATGTTTGTGATTTAAGAAACAAAGTCAAGGAAAGAAGTGCTCTTTTGAAACAGTGGCTGAAAAGTCAACAAAATCCTAACATGTAAAGTTGGTGTGTTATAATATTGTTTTAGACATCTAACAGTTTAGTAGTACTTGATAATATTATTTCCCAAAGTTGATAGGAATCTAATCCATAGAGAATGGTTTCATTTTCCTGGATCTCATAAAACTTAAAGGCTTAGTGACAGGTTGGGAAACAGGTAGAGGACAAAAAAAATCAGATGAAAATCCAGCAGCTGAATTTAGTGGGTGGATCACATATTTTAAAAAAGGATTAGCCTTTGTTAAGTGACCTGTCAGAGAATAGCAGGAAATACAGTATGAAGATACTCAATGTCCTGGCAACACCACATAACCTAGGAAGTATAAGCTTAAGGTGATGGATGAGATGGAGAGAGAGTTGGGAAGGAAATTCACAATGCGAAGTTCTTCATGGGATACACAGAGGCTGGATGAACTGATGATAACCCCTGACATTTTGCAAAAATAAATACTCTTTGTAGTTCATTTTAGTCATGCTCCAGGAATTTCCTATGTGTTTACAAGCACTTCCACTGTTCACCAGTTATGGATATTAAATGCAGACGTGGAGGCATTTGGCCTGTACCATACTGAGTAATGTGTGGCTCTGTGTTGCTGAGTTATCCCTGCAGTTCTGCTGAAGAAGCTCCTTTGATTTCCTATAGCCCCTGAACTTCCCTCCTGGCACCCTGCATTACATGTAACAACAACATTATTTTGGAGTCAACTGATACACAAAATCAGAGGCAGTGAAATGAACATGACAGATGGGATCCAAATCCACCTGTAGTCAGTGACAATCTTCCCCTTCACTTCTGTGCCTGTGAGATCTGATGCTTTGTATTGAATGGACTGCTTCAATCAGGATGCTGAAATCACCCCCAGATACTGAAATGTGGTCCTTCCTGGAAGCTCACATCAGCTGGTTCATCTGTGAAATGCCACTGATCACAAGAGCACACAATGACAAAAGTGGTGCTAGGACTGGGCAGCTTTTCAGGGCTAAGAACCAATTACTGCCTTCAGAAATCAAAGTAATATTTAACCTGACATATGATGGCAGCACAACTGAACTCTGCTTCCCCAAGGTTATGGAAAGTTTCCTTGATCCTGAAGTTATTACCAGTTTAATGCTGCTGTTCCAATCATCCCTGAGAGTCTGTAATTTCCAAGTAGACCAATCACAGAAGCAGTCATCTAGGGAAAGACAAGGCAGCGTGTGGGAGAGAAAAGAGACTGAGAATGAGATCTACTGATCCACAAGTATGTGAAGACACTATAATGTATTGTTTCCTACTGGGAAATCTGTGTAACACTTTTACTGGCAATGTTTCTTCTATCTGCACTCCTCTATTCTTCTAGAGGTTAAGTTTTTCTCTCAGGTAGTTCTGCATAGGAGCTAAGGTTTTACTGACCAACTGGATAGCAACTGTGTCAGAAGAGGGACTTAAGAGGATAATACAGTGAACAGCCATTTTTAGTGATTCACTGCTAAGATTGCTTTTTTTATGTGTAAGTCAAGGTGCTTTGGTTACTCTTCCTAACACTCACTCCTTGCAGCTTTGGGCAGCCATAGCCTACTGTCCTCCAGAGTCAGCAGAGCAGGAGGACTCAGGCTACATATTCATCCATCCAGCATACTTCTCTCTTCTCATTGGTACAGCTTCAGTGTCAGCTGTTAAACACTACAGTTCTGATCACAAGTGTTAAGTCTTCCCTGAATGGTACATCAGGAGGAAGGCTAAGTAACCTGGAAAGTTTCAGTTTACTTGGAATTGTTTGGAATAAATCACTAAGAATTTTTTTCTAAAGGTGTGACCTGGTTCTACCAATCCCAACTGCCTATAGCAGGAAAAGTTTTTGCTTTCTTTTCTGTGTACAAACCATTAATCCAGAAAACAATGCCTCAATTCTTAACATCTCTCCCTCCTCTCAAGTTGCCTGTTGCCATTTACTCTTCATTAACTCTTCCATCTCTGCAAATGCCATAATCCTGGGGCTAGATCATTTCTGCTGTGAGCATGGGCTGTGAGGCCACATGCTGTTCCTGCAATTGCATCACAGGCACATGATATAGGAAAGAATGAGTAGAGGAATGAAGATAAGCAGGGAGAGGCAATTCAAAAAGTGTTTAGGTTCTGCAATGCCAAGCCACATCCTCCTATTTCCTCTTTTAGAGAAGTTGTGAAACAGGGAATGGTTCCATATGGAAAATCAGAATGCAGAACTTGAACACCTTAAAGTTTGGTTGGGTTTGGTTCCAGCATCTGGCTTGAAAAACACCTGAAGTCCTTCTGGTTTGCTTGAGAGAACAGGCTCTGGCCTTAGGCATAAGGAATAGTTTGTGTACACATAGGGCCTCTGTTTATTTAGTAACTGAAGATGGTGTGCAGTGAAAGCTATGCTAATTATTCTCACTTTGAACTTTATGAGTTTTAAATCTCCTCCTTCACTTTCCTAGAGATAAATCTCAGATGATATGAAACAATAATATGTATCTCATTCCAGTATCCTTATTCTTGTGCAGAGATGGAAGTAACCAAAATAAAAACAGGAATAGCCACTGGAGAGACATAATCTGGGGGGATGGATGTGTGTTCATCATATAAGGGTAGCAGCCATGCATGAAGTTAATTAGGAAGGGCACTGGACCCTGACAAGCCTTTCACTTACAGTGTGGTTCTGAACATCCTTGAATGGGCTTTATCACACCAAAGACGAACGGGTCCCAACCAGAGCAGGGTCTTAATTCAAGGAGCAAATTTTAGCATCTGTTTCAATTTAGGTCTGAATTCCACTAACATCACATAAAGTTTCATTCAACTGAGGACCACAAAAGTGATGTTTCAAGCTTTTTTATTTTCTCTGTTTATAATATATTTCAGTGACTCTGCTGGTTTTGCTCTGATTTCTCTGGAGAATGTTACAGAAAATGGCAGCTCTGGTTATCAGCTGTGCTGATGCTGTTCTTGGCAATGAACGCAGGGAGACAGGAAAATTATTTCGTTGATGGAATTTCCTCAATACCTTTGGCATTAGACACAATGGAGTGAACATGACTTTGACGTAATAAATTCATTGGGATATTTGTTTAAGACCAGCCCTCCATGACTCGAACAAACCTCAGTCAAGACAGAATGGGCTAGAAGCTCAGTAATTACCTTTTTAAAGGAAAAATGTTGGGGTTTTTTCTGAAATTTACTTGGCTTTAGGATCTATAAAGGCAACAGATTGACAAAGCGTTTTTTTAATATTAGGACAGACATGGTCCATCAAACACTCAATAGTTCTGACATGGTAACAGCAAAATTGTAATCAGCTTCCTGGTGCTGTGTGTGTTTTGACATCACAGAACTGCATGCTGTGACCCTTTAAGAAATGGAGAAATTCCTCTGTAAATGCAACATGAGGTTTGGTTTGGATTTAAATCTCTACCTCCTCTTACCTCCTGCTGCTTGCACTAAGCAGCAAAGGAGTGATAGCTACGACTCTCATTTCAAAAGAGACCAGCATAAAGGACTATCAGTTAGCAACTGGTGCAAGATCAGACTAGTGACTAAAATTTAATGACAACAAATTTTCACTTTCCCTGAAAATGGCTAGAGTTTGGAGTAGTGGAATTTTCTGAAAGCAGAACAAAAATCCCCAGATGTGTGTGAGAGGACTTATAATACTGAACATCTGAGGACAGCAAGAGGAGCAAGAGAAAGTAAATTTTGCCCATTCAGAAGCCTCAACCAAGGTCAAATAAAATTTATTTTGAGGGCAATGTGTCAATGATTAAAAGATCAGCTGCAGTAAAGATCCTGTACTCACTGCAGTGAAGAGGCACAACCTTTTGTTCCCCAGGAAGCTGGACTTTGATGACACCCCAGAAGGATTGGCCAGACCTGTCCAGGTCACACAAGGCCCACAGAATCCCAGCACACCTGTGCCCTCTCAAACTGGAGTACCATGTCCCTGCCTCTCCATTCTTCCTACCTTTGCCTCCTCACATTGCCTGATCCACACGTCCCTAAGGAAGAAGACACCAGTTTAGACAGGAGAAATTCCTCAAGTTTCCCAGTGGCCACAAGTCCCACAAGATGTGAGCCAGTGTACAGCCAGCAGGTCCATGCCTGCAGGCAGCTGGGCTAGGGGACATACAAAATACCAAAAAAAAAAAAAAGAAAAAAGGTGGGGGATGAGTCTCCATGCATGGTTTGAAGCTGGTAGCTGGATGTAATTTGGTGAGGGATAGAGATATAGAGATGGCCCACAGGACTTCCAGAAAGTCAGCACTCCAGGTAGTGGCTTGTACTGCTTACACCCGAAGCTGCCAGAAATTAATCTGTGGCCTGGAAGAAGGTCCACGGAAAATAGTCAACAGTTTGCAGCTGCCACTTCCTTCCCTTCCTCTTCCACTCCACTAAACACTCCTGCCTCATGCAAGCAAGGCAGCTGGGATGAAAGAATCATTCTCAGAGTGCTCCCAACTGGTCAGGGAAAGAAGATGAGACAATCTATGTAGGCTTTTGCAAAATCACTCAGGGGGCCCTCCCCTCCCCTTCCCTTCCTCCCACCATGTAGATTTTTGTGCTATTTAAAGAGGAAATGTGTTGACAAGTCTTAGCAAAAACTGACTGGGATTGCTGTAAATCCAGAGCACCCATTGGGCTGGAGATCATGCAGAGCAGATGGTGATGCTGGGGGTGGTGATGAAAAAGCAGTGGTGGAGCTCTTTCACTCCTTCTGGGAGAGAGGACGTGCCAAGAACATATAACTGAGAGACAAAGGATGAAGCTAGCAATAATATTTCTATTTACCTGGGAAGTTTAGAGGCAAATTGGTTCAGTGTAGGGCCCAAATGCATCAGGTTGGGCACCACCTAGTTCTCTGATAGGTGCACTCATTGAAAACACTGGGCTGCTTTTTTTTTTTTTTTNNNCTTTTTTTTTTTTTTTTTTTTTTAACTTGCAGCAAGTAAAAAAAAATAACCACATGCAGTAGAATGGAAAAAAATGCAAATACTTGCTTTAAAAGGCTGTAGCACATGGAATAAAGGGGGTTTCCCCTTGGCACACATATGTTAGGAGCATTATGTAACCTTGTTTTCTAAGAAGAACACTGATCTCCTGGCACTGAAAAAGACCCACATACGTTGACTGCAAAAATGGGAGAGTCAGGAATGTATTATACAGGAATGGGTCTTGCCAAAGTAAGCAAAGTGCAAACATCCCACACTTCCCAAATTATCTTTCTTTCCTGCTTAATGCACTGTAAATGAAATTCAGTTGTACTTTGACATTGTGGACTGGATTCAATCCCATTTATATTGTGCATAGATAGGAACTGATGATAAAATTATATTGTTTGAACAAATAGCTCACTTCCTTTGCAGTAATTCTTACAATTGTTAACATATTAATAATTATAATGATGTGTTGCATTTATAATAGAGCCTTTCTTCACCAAGAATCCTAATGCTCTTATGAAAAAAAGGGGTTGTATTGTGTGTACACTACTTTAACTGAAAACATACCCAACATCACAGCTCTGCCTGTAAATCATGCTTTAAAACATAAGGAAATTAACTTTCCTACATATCTATTGCATTTTCAGTGCCTTTTTATTGTTAAATATGGCTCTGCTCATTCCTCCACAGATGCTTTCCTCCAAAATGAATGCATGACAAATCTGCAGCATTAGGCAACCTTCCGAGGGGAACTTTACATTTGTTTTCCCTGCTGCAGGCACTCTGGTTAATTTTGATTTCCCTTGATTTTCAAGACAACAAGTAAAAAAAACAGTGGTGAAAAAGAGACTTCTTAATGAAAAAAATTAGTGTTTCAGTGGTTCTATTCAGCCATTACTGCTGGCAATCTGGGTGTGCAGAAAATATGAGGTAAGGCCCCATTGCACAGTCTTGATTGAAGCAGGAAGGTGCATGCTGGTTTTAGTTAGGAATCATATGTGAAGTCAGCCCTGAGAAAAACACTCCTAAAAGCAGCTGTTGCTATTTAATATTATTAGACTATATATCCTGGAAATTTAGGCCAAATATCTTAATTAAAAATAAACAAAAAAACCCTACATCTTTTTGTAGATAAAGTAACAAAAGTCCTTTTAATTCTTGATTCTATAATCTGATTCTATTCAGACAGCCTTGCAAGGCTCATATCAATACAAACTTAATATGAATGTCTCCTCTTTCTCTTACTGCTGAAGAACCAAACACAGATGCTTTGGAGGAATTTGTTGGCCACTTGGCAGAAAAATTCTTTCCACCATGTATGGCCTATAGTCATTGTAAATAGAGTGTGTCCCTTCACTGCCTTCACTGCCTCAGCTTTTCTGAGCTATGGGAATAAGAACACAGAATCAGTACTACCCTGAGAATGCTGAGAAATCATTGATCTTTTTCTCTCTTAGGATCTTTTTATCTATTATTATTATTAATATTGTATTTAGCCAATGTAGATAGTAGAAGTAGTCAATATTGGCACTGCTCACAAGCCCAGTGTCAAGATTTAATCAATTTCTAAGTGGTTTAGATTTTTTTCTGAACTAAGAGTGAATTTGCTAGTTGTACCTACTGGCCCTTTTAATCATATGTAAAGATGAGAAAATGGGAAAAAGAGGAAGAATGTCAATCACTCATGCTGAAAAAAAGTCAGAGGAAGAAGTCAAACTTGATTTCTAAAAAAGCCCCAAAGTCTGGAAACTGTTTTTCCAGTAAAAATAAAACAAACAAAACCAAACCCAAACGTCATGTTGGCCAATAATGGAAAATGACCATTCCTTAGGTAAATGTTTGAATAGTTAAAAGAATGAGGGAAAGATGGTGACAGCTAAAATGTTTTGTGCATGTGTGATATAACAAGCTTTCTTTACAAGACAGGTGTAATAACAGTGCAAGCTGTAGGAATGCCCTGCCCTGTGAGTCAACAGGCTGACAACACAGCATTTATTTGCTAGTTGAGAACAAGAAGCAGCAAAAGGTTTGGCTACAGGAGATGGAACTACAGGGCTAACACGGGTAAACAAACTGCAAGAATGGATGCTGGAATAGATCCAGGATGCCAAGGTGTCAGCATTTCAAGCTCTATGAATAATACAATAAATACTGTACTGGCCACAAACGAGGCAGAATTCTAAATGTTGTCCAAGACTGCAAATTATTCACAGGCCTATAGAGACCTAACAGCAGCAAACACTGTTTCAATTATTATCAGCTCTTGTGGGTTATCAGAAAGGATGTGGGTTTGTGATTGATGCTCTGTAGGGCCAATAGCACAGCCCTAGTTTTCCTGCCTCTTTTCAACATCTCATTCCAGGATTTACACCCTGTCTGACCCCATAATCCCAGTACTTCGTACATGAAATGCAAATGTGAAAAAAACACTTTCTTAAGCTGTAAAGAGTGCCTTATTCGGAATTGGTTTTGTGTACAGACCTCTCTTAGTTCTCAGAAAAGAACAATTACCCAGGAAGCCAGTCAATGAGAAGCAACACAGTTTAAATTCATACACACGCCCTTAATCCAAATTCACTTCCATAAGGAGATAAGCTTTCTGTAAGTTCACTAATCAACCAGTTAAAGTGGAGAAAGCAGAATGGGAGGTATGGTTTGTTGACTTGGTTTTTTTTCCAGGATTTACATTTAACTTAAGTCAAAAGTAGAATGAGAGAATTACTCCCGTGCTAATTTACATCAGAAAAATTTCTTTTTTAACAGGCCAATATTTGCTGATAAGCTCAGTCAAAAAAATAAACGAAGAACCGAGGCATAAAATGGTTGCAAAATTATCATATCCTTGAATCACTCAGGACATTGGATGATGTGCAGTAGATTTAATATGCTCAGAACAAAACCCTGCCATGACTACTGTAATGCTTGCCTCTGCAGAGACTCTTCCTTGGTGAGTTATCAAAAGGAACAAAATTCTTCTGAAAAAACAAGGAATCAGAAAGAGGAAACATGGCTGCAACTAGTTTTAGCCTATTTCTTAAGAAGTTTGTTGCACAGGAGCATTTCTGGATTGTGAACCTGAGTTACAGTTTAACAAGGAGGAGATGGGTCCATTGTCTCAGCAACTAAGTTGCTTCTTTAATTCTGGGTCATTTTTACAGGAAAACAGCCCTTGTCTAGTACACCTGGGTTTGTCTCATTACTGCTTTGCTATCATCTCCAGCAAACACACTGAAAGCCTTTTGCAACCCTACCTTTTTGCAGTGCTGCCCCTGTGATCTCCCACTGTAGGAGGGACTGCAGGACTTCTCCAGACCCCTTGTTAGATGATCTGCGGCTCCCCAGGTACCTCCTCTCACTCACACTGACACTTCAAATTTACTGAACTCATACATTTGTTCACCTTTGATGTGGAACTCACTGATATGTGATGAAAAAGACTCAGGACTGGACACATACATGAAGAATGAGGATTCCAGTGCCTTTAAAGCTGTTCGAAAGCACTTGCTCAGTTGCAGAAGATTGAAGTTTTGTCCAGTAGTGCTTTGTCCTGCTTTCAGAAATGCAGTGACTTTAAATTGTAGCTGCTTCCTTGTAATTAACTAAGCACAAAAGCTGAACCCATGGAAATTGTACAGTAAACATGACTGCTTACTGGCATATGGGAAAGAACAATGAGGGCTCAGACTCCCATGCTACAACCCAAGAGCAGCACAATATATTGTATTTTGGGGTGATTCCATTGTGCTGGCACGTGATTTAGGGAGAAATAGTTGCTTTTGCCAACACAGAAACAAATTTTCTCCTGCCATTATGTTAGGGCCCCTTTTCACCTCTCCTGTGTAGAGTGTTTGCTGAAGTCTGTCTGGCCAGTTAAGCATGAGGTTAGCTGTGCTGCAGTAGACATGTGGAAAGAAATTTAATGATTTATTACCTCTATTGAAAATGGGTTTTGGAAAGCAAACATTGTTCAGTGCAATATCACCACTAGTGACACATAGCAGTTTTCTTGTCTAATGTTTTCCTATAGGACCTCATGAAACATGGCAGAATACCACTGGAGTAACACTTGATCCCACGGGATATGTAATCCTGACAAGAAAATGTGGCTGAGCTAGGATAAAGGAGATGCAGTCAACTTTTCAGCAGTATGAACACCAAAGAGGATCTGAATTAGCTACAGTGAATTTCAAACATGTGACTCATGAAACAGAGATAGTCTTACAAGCCTCCCCAGCTCCCTTCCAGGCACAGCAAAAAAAGCCAGTTGATTTAACCTCAGGCTTTGAGACTGGACATTCATGGTGAAGGAAGAGTGACAGATGCAAAAAGGGGACATTCAGCAACATTAATTATAATAGAAATTATAAAGCTAGTGCTAAAAGTTCAGTGTGGGAGCTGAGTAAGGAACATTAGCTCAGGACATAAACTATGTTAAGTGCCCAGTCTGGCAAAGGTCCTGGACATGCCGCTGCAGTCATGATTTATGTCAAATCATGTACTGAAAGCAAGAGGACGAAGTTTAATTTGGCTCTCTGGACAGAAATACACCAACGGTCAGGAACATGTTGTTCAAACAGGCAATATGGACTTCAGTGTGCACTGAAAGAAACAAGCTGGCCTCTTGACTCATGCCACTAAAACTCATGCATCTGAGTGAAATTTGAATCCCAAAATGAAAGAGAGTTCTGAGGTCACCAGATTCCCTTCTGGTAACTAGAAAGAATCATATATCAGGTAATCACTCATAAATTTATTGACCTCTACCTTAAACCAAATAGGTTTTTTGCTTTTGCTGTTTCCTAACAAAAAATGTTACAGGGCCTTGCACATTTCATGGCTTAAAAAATACATCTTATTTCAGATTAAGGAAGACGAAGCAAATAGCTCTGTAAAACCTGTAGATTGTTCTACCCTTCTTGTGTTGACTTTCTGGATACAGATGATAGGTGCATAAAAATATGCAAATTGACTATTTTTCTTTCATCTGAGAAAGCTGTCAGCATCAGATCTATTTGGTTCTCTATAAACATTCAATTTTACAGGCACATGACTATGGTTGTAAGTAGGAACTAGGAGAATTATAACACAAAACACATGAAATAACAAGATTGGTACACAATCAAACAGATGTTGTACTAATAAATCTAAAGCTTTACTGTAAACAAAAGAATAACTCTCTCTTCCCACTATTTCTTTATTGTCTCACTAGAGTTCTGCTGACTTCAGTGAATTTTGTTCTGCCTTTTATTGGCCTAAGTAAAAGCAGTAACACCTGCAACAACAACACAGGATTGCTTCAAGTAGACTTAAAGGGTAACGCAGTCAGCAGTACTTGGTATCTTCTCACCATATGTACATGTTATGCTAAAACTGATGTAAAGTGATCCACAGTAAAATGGTCAATAACTGATGATGTAAATGTATTGACAGAATATCATAGCAATGTGAGGGCAATAGACTAGTGCAAGCAGAAAGGGGAAAATGGTTATCAAAACACATTTAGGAAATCATGAATTTTATCTACAGAAATAAAAGACCATTTAAGAATAGTTAAGTGTATCCATAAGGGTTATAAATAAAATTCTCATTATGCTAAATATTCTGATATTTAATGAAATGGAAGACCATCATGTTATCTTCAGAACTGGCTTAGAAAAGAACTTTTTCCTATATTTTCCCTAAATCCAAAAATAATTTATAGTAAACCAAGAAAATGTTAACCTAGGGTTTACATATTGTCAAACTGTAGTGCTTTTTTCTTAAAATGTAATCTTTGTGGATGCAGTTTAGTCTAATACTCTATCAAACACAAGAAGGCATCTCAGTACTTTTAGGTGTAACATAGATTTTGACTTTTAATTTGTTCTGTTAATAGCTTCATGGTTTTAATTCTGAACTTTAGATATTGCAAAGGAAAGATTAAGACCTATCAGAGTGAATGAGCTGGCACTTTATAAAATACCATCTCTGGAATGCCTGCAATAATCCCTGTATTCTTCAAAGGCCAGAGCGCAAAAAATATTTTGAATATAGCAGCATAGCAATCTAAGTTAAAGAGTCTAAAAAATCACTTGATGACTTTTTTCACCTTGTCATTTTGTTGTATTTAAAAATACTGCAAAAGTTTCAGACCAAGGTTGTTTCTGACACAGTATTGCAAATCTATGCTCAAAGAAAAACAGGATTTATTTAAAAAACAAAAAGATGCCATGCTGGGTGTTCGTAGCGAGCTCTGAAGTAACAATATCACTGAAAGGGAGCCAGACTTAGGAAAGGGTTTCAGTTCCAGTGATGTAATAATGCACAAAAATTTTTAACAGCAGAAATTACTACAATTTGTGGTTACTTTGCTAATATTTTATGGCACAAAAGCCTGGGGTATGACTCTGCAAAAAGATTGAGACCAGCTTCAAGTTAGACGACTACAAAGCCATTTGATGTGCCCTGGCAGGTTAGAGACACAAGCCCAGGGAACGAGCAAGAAGGGATTTTTGGTAGTGGTGGGAGGTACTGGAGTAGCTTTCTCTGCCTAAAAAGGGTGCAGAACACTGCCATGTTGTTCACTGGTCTTTGTATTTATTAAAAAAGGAAATCCCCAAAGACACAGATTTTCAGTTTAGTGAAAATAACTGCTCTTTGTTGCATGTTCTGTTAAGAGTGTGTCCCTGGAGAGAACAACATGTAGAATCATACATTCATAAAGTGGTTTGGGTTGGAAGGGACCTTCAAAGATCATCTAGTCCAATCCCCTGCAAGGGCATCTTTCACTACACCAGGTTACTCAAAGTGCTGTCTAACCTGACTTTGAACACTGTCAGTGATGGGGCATCCACAACTTTCAGGTAACCTCAGGTTTCAGTGTCTCACCTTCGCTATTAAAAAAAAAAAATATTCTTTATCTCTAATTTAAACCTAACCTCTTTCAATTTAAAACTGTTGTCTCTTGTCATGTCACTACAGTCCCTGGTAAAAAGTCTTTTTACACCTTTCTTTATCAGCCTCCTTGATACACTGAATGGTTGCTGTAAGGTCTCCCTGGAGCCTTTTCCAGGCTGAACAAACTCACCTGTTTGCCTCTCTTCACAGGAGAGTGCTCCAGCCCTCTGGAATGAACAGGTGTGTGTCTCTCCCATTCTGGGGACTCCAGAGCTGGATGCAGCACTCCAGGTGGGCTCTCACCACAGTGGATGGAGGAGTGGGGGAGAATCACCTCCCTCAGCCTGCTGGTCCCACCTCTTTTGATGCAGCCCAGGATGCAGTTGGCTGTGCTGGGCTGCAAGGGCACAGTGCCAGCTCATTTCCGAGTTTACATCCTCCAGCATCCTTGACTCCTTCTCTGCAGGGATACTCACAATTAATTAACTACCTAGTTTGCACTGATACCAGGAATTGCCCAGTACTTACTACAGCCTGAAGTAATCACTCTCGAGGAAGGGGAGATGGCTCCTCTCCTGAGAGTAATTGCACAGATTTATCTGGGGGAAGGTTTGGGAGGGCAAATGCATGCAGAGAGGGTATGAAAGACAGGAGAGGAGCTGCAACAGGAGTGTAGGTTGAGAGAGAAAGAGCAGCTGAGGGCAGAGCCAAAGCCAAATTTGAGAGGTGAGGGAGAGAAGGAGGCTTCTCAGGGACCCTGAAGAGACCTGGCAACTCAGAGGTGCTGGCAGGGCCTGGACTGGGGGAAAGCACCTGCTCTTCATGAATACAGCTGACAGGAGACCTTTTAATCAAACCTTTTAAAATCAGATTCACCGCAGAGCTCTGCACTCCCTGTCAGGGTCATCCTGCTGCAGATTATTATTCTGCACTCTAGTAAAATCCAGTTGGAAGTATCTGGTGGGGAATTTTTCTTTTTTTTCTTTTTTTTTTTTTTTCCTTTTTTTTTTTGGCAAGGGAGAGCCCTTTTTACTTTAAAAACATTCCACTTCAGTGAACTGGCTGCCTAGGGATCCTGTCACACCACATTTCTGTCACATCATAACACCACTTTCAATGTCATCTTGTATCAAATGACAGGCTGGGATTTTCAGAGAAAGCAAAGGCTTTTCTCAGTTTTAGATTCTGCTGGTATAAGCATATATTCCACTCTAAAGGACAGTGCTGACCCATCTCAGGGCTCCAGCTGTAGTGCAGACTGGATACATAGCTAATTTGGTTTTCTTTCAAAGAAAGCTGTGCAGATGAAGCAGGACCTGCTAGTCCGGTCAGAATTCATTAGGAACAAAGATTACATGTTTCAATGTTTGCTCCCTTGTTTTGACTGCAGGAACAAGGAGAAACAGTTCTTAATTACTAATAATCCCTTCCATGCATTATTAACAGACTATTTTGTTCAAATAGTTGGAGCCTGCAGAGTTTTACAAGCTCCATGTACAGAGTAATTTATCTCTGCTGCTGCTGATGAGAACTTTGTAAATTTATTATTTTGCTAGAAGAACCTCAGGTAATGCAGCTAGGGTGCAAAGAAGCTCCTTTCACTGAGTGATATTCTGCAACGAAAAATCAACATCATAAGCAAGCAGCTTAATTCATTAGTTACTAATGAAAACATGCCAGGGAAGTTAAGCACGCTTGTGAGCATTGCTCTGAAAGAAAAATATGAGACTGCTGGGAAACCTGTTTGGTTTTTTTCAACTTGATTGGGGTTTATTTTTCAGATGTTTTTCAAGTCATTGAGCTTGAGGGAAAGGTGAATTAATAGGCATATCTTCTCCTTCTGGCAGAAATTTTTGCATGACCAGTAACTGAATAATTTTTATATTCAGAAAGTGTAGATGTAGGATGAGAATGTGTTTGAAACTGATTTTCCTTTTATAAGGGCTGCAAGGGTCATTATTATGATTTAGTGTAAGCAGCACAACATAGGACACAAAAACGTCACCCAATCAACTGCATGATCCAAGAAAAGGCACAGGTGTCTCTAGGAAGATGTCCAGTCCTATTTAATTGGTGATGGAGAAGAACAAACATCTCCAGGAGCTACAGGAGCTATTCTCGTTCCCAGTAAACAGACTCCAGACAAGAACTTCCTGACACAGAGCAGCATTATATGCTATAAAAAAATCATTCAAAGGATTTTCCAAATGACTTATTTAGGAACAGTGTGATGAATTATAGCACTTCTTAAATTTTTTCCTGGAGCCACAGTGAAGAAAGATGGATTTATAGCATACCTCACATACCCAGGAAAACTTTTCCATGCCTAACCTGAAGTCTGGAAAAAACAGAAAACATCATCAAGAGCAAACAGAAAGTTCAAGTTGGCATGCTAGAACAGAATTGGGGTGCTTGGAGATATTGAGGTTTGTGCACTGGTCCTTGAGAGAAATAGTCCTTGGGGAAGGCTAATTCCAGGCCATAAAGTAGCAGCTGGTATGGCTAGTGCACTTTAGTAGCCTTTTGTTTATAGAACAATGCTCACTGCAGGTCAGATTAAACTCTGGTTTTAAGCCAGGTTTTTATGGCATTACAGGAAATAGATCAGTCAATATAGAATAATGTCCAGATATGTAAAGAAGTGAAGTCAAGATGCTGTAAAGGAGTGGCAATGGACTTGCCTCAAGATTCTCTTTGAATAGCAGTGTAGGGAGAGGTGGTGACATGAAACAAACATTTTCAGACCTGGAACACCAAAGGGTTTATGCACTTCAGAGACCTTCATACATTGAAGCTGAATGTAACTGACTTATAAAACACATAGGAATGGCACCAAACTCACTGCTAATTTAGCCCAATTTTAAGCTCCCTTTGATTTGCTGCAGTCATGCTAAGGGACACTGATGTAGGTCAAAATACGACTCATTCAGTGTCAGGTTGAGAATGAGATCAGTTGCTAAGGACTACATTTAAAACACCAAAAAAAGGAGCAAAGGGAAAATTCGGAAGATTACTAAAAATGTTAAAAGCAAGTGAGACTAAGCCCTCTACAAAGAGGCTATTAAAAGCTATGAAACTGTTTGCAGCATTAGTCTGAGTAAAAATCAGCATGAAAGGGTTTTTCACTGAAAGTACTGTTGGTTGAGATGTTCAAGGCAGGACACAGAGTTAGCAGAATTGGAAGCAAATATCTGGTGCCTCCTATTATGAATATATAACATTGGCATTTGGGATCAAATTCTTACATTGCTTTAAAGGATTTAGATGAGGTAGGGCTGTACTTACATCAGACTAGGATGTCAAAAGAAGGAGAGGTAGGGACGTTTCCAGAAGAAGGCTGGGCTGAGGTAAGATGCATAGCAATTTTCAGTAACTACACAGAAAGAGTACAGTGCTTCAAGTCCTGATTTATACAGACTTTTTTAGGTAAATGGGATGAACCAGAGCCCACCTACTCAGTCTTTCTTGACTTCTTCACTCATATTAATGGGAGGCCCCACTGGATTGGATCCTCTGGAGAATCCATAGTTAAATAATTTTCTTTCCAACAAGGAGGATAATTTAAAAACAGGCCTTCACAGAAATCAAGCTTGTGTGAAACAGGAATATCTGTGACCAGAAGTGTCAACCCATGGTTATAGGAAGCCACTGGACAGATTCTGTTTGAATTTAAAAAAAAACATGAGATGAAATCCAGGGAGTATCAATTAAACTGCTTTACAGACTACTGAAGGAAACTGGGCCTTCACATCTTGTAGAGAAAAGTGAAGTGCTTAAGAAATTACAACATTTCTGTGGCTTCATGATCAAACTCTGGCCTACTCCTGACAGAAAGCCAATTACCAGGGCACGCCTCCAATGAGGTTGCTTTCCTGAGAGAGGCATTTCGATTGTCAAGGGATTAAACGGATGTGAGAATGGCCTTGTACAAGGTAAACTGAGACTCTATTGTTGCCCTAAAGATACTGAAAAATCAGATCCTTTGAAGTGTAAAAACAAGAAAGATTTTCACAACTGATACCTTTGTCTTGGTGAGTCTGGAAAATTATCAGTTCTTTCTCCTAAAGGATGTTTAGGATGCCAGACAAAAGCGTGTAGCATATGCCATGTATATCACTGCAAAAAGGCTTTATGAACTTAAATGTTACCATCATATAAAAGAAACAATCATATAAAAGAAACAAAGGCCTACCTTTGTCCTTATCTTAGATCAGAAAGGAAATATAAACAAGGCCAAGAACATGTCTTTGAACACATGAATCTGTAGAAACATCAGGCACAGCTCTCAGACCACTCAGTCCTTAGTCTCACCCTTACCTAAAATATGATCTATCAAATTTGCCTAATTCTTTTCTTTTCTGGTTCATTACTAATCAGATAACTTTCCTGAGTGATATTTAGACATTTTCATGTTTACCATACAACTTTCCAATTGTTGAGCCAGTACGCTGAAACAAAATAGGTGCAGCATTCTTTTAAACAATCCCTTCTGTATCAGAGGGCACTTACAGTTCACAGTCTTTGTTCTCAGCTCGAGATTCTAGATATCAGAATAGATTGATATCGATAAAGCACACCATAGATAACACTACAGGTCAGATTCCACAGCCAGGGGATCCACTCAGTGGAAAACTATGTCAAAGAATAGTGCCTCTCCCCAAATAAAAATTCAGAGTACAACTTGGATTTTCTTCTCCTCCTTGCAAAAGCCAATAACTGGTAACAAATGCAAAAAAACCCAAAAAAAACCAACTTAGCTGAATTGCTACAAAATAGTGCTGTGAACTGACCTTTCCAAGCCTCAAACCAATAGGCAAGTCAGAATTCATCTTATAATGGCAACCCAGACCAGTAAAATGATAAAGTGTCTTAGGACTTGTTCGTCTGACATGAGGCAGTATCTCTGACAAATATTTATTTTAGCAATATGTGACAGTACTTCCTTGTGTGTTGGCTCAGAACTGTTCAGCAAGTTGGGAGTACCATCCTTGCATGATAAGAAAAGAATGGCTGCAGGCTGAAACCAGCTGAGCCCTGGCCCAACTGGCTCAGCTGAGTGCTGGTTCTCCTGGGGTTACCCTATTGAAGTTTATGCTGGTGTAAAGAATTCACGCAAAAGGAAGAAACAGTACTTGGAGTTATGCCACTGATTTTTCTCAAGTTACGCCGGGGAAATATTTGACTTGCAGAGACCAGTCAGTAACTGGAAGAGATGGCCTTGGGCTGCAGATGAAAGCTTGACCCCACACACGTGAGAAGCAGACACACAGCAACAGCAACAGCATCATGGTCAAACCGAGCTCTTACAGGCAAGGGCACCTAGGTTTAACTTTACCCATTCGAGGGAGAGCTTGTGGCGACAGCCTAAAGGACACACAGACTTTAGCTGCAGTCCAGCTTGCTCTGTGCAAGCAGCAGTGCTGCTGCTGCCTGCAGAGGCATTGAGCAAGAAGGGCCAGCTTGTCAGGGGCTTGACCAAGCAGCCTCCAGGCTGATTTTTGGTTTTGTGGTGGGTGGGGGAGATGTTTGACCCATTGACTTGAGTATTGTGTGTAGTTTTGGTCACCACAGCATAAGAAGGTATTAAACTATTACAGAGAGTCCAAAGGAGGGCAACAAAAATGGTGAAAGGCCTGAGGGGAAGCTATATGAGGAGGGGCTGAGGTCACTTGGTCTGTTCAGCCTGGAGGAGATTGAAGAGACACCTCATTGCAGTTACAACTTCCTCATGAGGGGAAGAAGATGAGGGATCAGCAGGCATTGATCTCTTCTCTGTGGTGACAGTGACAGGACCCAAGGGAATGGCCTGGAGTTGTGCCAGGGGAGGTTCAGGTTGGATATTAGAAAAAGATTCTCCATCCAGAGGGTGGTTGGGCATTGGAACAGGCTCCCCAGGGAAGTGGCCACAGCACCAACCGTCACAGAATTCAACAAATGTTTGGACAATGCTCTCAGGCACATGGTGTGACTCCTGGAGTATCCTATGCAGGGCCAGGAGTTGGATTCAATGATCCTTGTGGGTCTGTTCCAACTCAGCATATTCTGTGATTCTGTAATATTTACTGATTGTCTTTTTGCTGAAGAAGCTGAAGTTCTCATTAAATAGGCTGTACCTTGCTGGCAGCTAAGTAGGACATTGCACCTGTAAACAGAGGATCAATGAGTTCTCTTTAAAACCTGGCCATCAGGGCACTAAGGAGTAACACACAGGCCAGTCAGATGCTGGACTGAGTGAGTAAATGGAGTGCCAGGTGTAACTGGGAATGGAGAAGGAGCATGTGAGATTTCACATGATCAAAAGCATCCTGGAGATGGAAATATGCCTTCGGTTGCAGCATTTCACTTGCCTGAAAAGTAAAATGCATGCCAAAAATGAACAAGAAAGCATGCCTTAAAATCAATGCCATTCTCAGCTTCTGTAAAAAATCTCATCAACACTAAAACAGACGAGAATAGAAATCTAAAGACAGCTGCTATGATTAGATTGTGGTTTATTCCCTTCTCCCACCTGAAGAGAATGCAGAGATGAGAAAGGTTTCAGATCCTGTTCCTGCTAAGTCATCTTGCTGAGAGTTATTGATTTGTAGGGTTGGTTGGCAGATTGATTTGCATGAGTGTGTATATGATTACTGACAGAGTCTGTTTACTATTCTGATGACAAAAGCACTCAAGAATGACCTCAGGGAAAGGCAAGGAGGAAAGAAAAAAGAATGTCCTTTTTTTTGTTTGTTTTTGGTGCTGTTCTTTGCATTGCAAAAGCACTCATGAATTTTACTTGTATCAATAAAAACAGGTTTTGGACTAATGTGAAATTTATACATGAGCCTCAGTCAAGCAATTGTGCCTTCCAAGGGAGATGCATTCCACAGATAGTTAACTGAATTATTTGGAAGTTCCTATAACTTATAATCAAGTGAAGTCAAGGATCCCCACAATTTTAAGATCAGTAACACCATAATGATCAGTACATCCAAGTAACCTGACATCTGCTGAAAGGATTTATTATTAAAAAGAAGGAAATTAAAGATTCCTTGAGGCTCAAGAGCTGCAACACTTTAAAAATGAAAAGCTAAAGTATAATGCATTTCATATCTACTTGGTCAGTTCAAAAGCATTCCTTTCAAAACAATTCCCAAAAAGCCTCCACAGCAGGCTGCAGGACACTATGAAAGTCACAGTCCTCAGTTTTCTTTCAGGTCACAAAAGACAAATTGCTCAAATAACAGAACCATCTGCCTTCCTTGTATACTCTCAAGGTATTGTTGGATCATTTTGATCCCTGTCCACATGAAATACTGTCACCAGTGCCACTGGATGTGCTAAGTGGTAGTCAATTATTTGTAACACAAATCATAGTCTTGTAACCAGTAGTGAGACTGAACTAACACACAGATCAGAGCTTGATGTAGGCAAATAATAAAAAACCCCCAGTGAGATAAAGACTCCCTATCAATAAATATATTCATTTTCTAGTGTATATGTAAGAGCCATGTTTCTACACTCCTGATATAGTGCTCACTGTGAAGAAGGGTAAAAAAGCACCTATATTTCCTCCAGTGACCCAGAGTCACAGCCAAAGTAGATTCAGAGCCACTGGGGAGAAGAACAGAAATGTGGCTCTGAGCCAAGTCCTGCCTCTGCCTGAACCACAGCTGTGGAAGTGATTGTTGTTTCCCTTCTAAGGGAAATGAAGTGATACATGTGGTTATGGTTTAAAAATGTGCACTTTCTTCAGGCAGGACTTTTGAAAGGCATCAGTTGTCTCTAGAGTATCTTGTAATAACCTTGGTTTATACACCAGTGTGGGATTAAAGTGTGGGATTAAAGACATCAGCCACTTTGCCCCGTTAGCAGCATCACTGAAACAGGAGAACAAGTCCTCTTTGAAATGCAGTTTATTCTACCAACATTTAGAATAAAATCTTTGCTAATTTCCATAACTGCATATAATACTAGAAAGAAAAAGCGCTCTATGGTCATTTGAAGGTTATTCACAGCTGTTCTCTAAACTACTCACTTACTAGGGAAGGATTAAATAGGAGATGAAACGTTTCCTGTAGTTTATACTGCTCATATTATCCTCTTTGGGCATTTTGTTTCCACACATCCACATTCATCTACATACACATATGTGAACTGGACTGTCTTATGGTCCGAGCAAACCAGTTCCACCTTTACTTTGTGACTTCTTTTTTCATGGCAGCAAGTGCATTTGTGTTCCATTTCATTGGCCTCCAAAGAATACCTATGGAAATGAGATTTTCATATCAGTCTGCTGCCTGTTGTCTTCCCAAACTGATCCACATTTCCTGCTCCAAATGCATGCACTCCTAAGGAGCAAATTTTCCTATCTATTTTTCTGCTTATTTATAACAGCCTTTCCTCAGGATGCTATTGGCCATGCAGGGTCAGATCCTCTAATACCAATGGGGAAAATCCCAATAACTTCAGTGGATTTTGGATTTAGCCCATTCTGGCAAGACAGAGAGGAGCAATTCGTGCAGAGAACAAAGGGCAGGAAAAAACTCCAGTAAACACCAGAACTGTTCAAAAACCCCTACAAGGACATGTTCAGGAGTATGTTTAATAATTTTAGCTGATGTCTTTCCAGAGGGATCTATTTTCCTAAGGTAAAGTGCTCCTATCACACCAAAGGCACTGCTAATGACTGCTCTTCTACACATCCACCTTCCCGGCCAGGTTAATTCAAACAGCAGGAAGGGGAAAAAGAGCTGCAGCCCATCGGTGGCAAGAACCCAGGAAGACAAGCCATGAAGGAGGACAGAGTAAGGCTTTCTACTTACACAGAGTACGTACTGCACATCCCTTCACAAAAGGGCACTGGGACGGGAGCAGCTGATTTGCAGTTGTCATGGACAATGTACTGCTCCTTCACATTGCGTTTGCATTTGTGGGGTAGGTCAATACCTGGGCAGAAGAACACTTCTATTAGACTTCTTCAGACTGGGGAATAATGCTTTGAAAGGTATCTGCTAGTAAACCAAAAATGGTTCATCCTAGTAAAACTTTTCACAGTTCAAATGTACAACCAAAACCACAAATGAGAGTGCAAAGAGGCATTAATTCAGCAAAAAGATTTCCCACTGGTCAATGCAGTTTTCCATTTGTGGACTAGATATAGCATGTAAAGATACTGTTGAATCAAGACCTAAAAGAGACATGAAGGGTTCAGGTTTTTCTAAAATTGCTATAAATTACATTTGTGACTCTATAAAACCCAAAATTTCTGAGTGGATGTTACAGAAAAAAAAAGAAAAAGACCTTTGTTTCTATGCAATTTTCAGATGCAATAATACAGAAAATATTTTCTACAAGTTTTCTTATCAGAAAATTATAGCTCAAGCTAACAATGTTTCAGTTATTTAAGAACACAGAAAAGGAGATAAAAAAATTTTTGGGTTCCCACTGGAAGAATGAGGCAGATTTTTAGTCTCAGCTGTGAGGTACAGAATAGTTCTGCTGCTGTAAAACTGTCTTTCAGTCTGTGGAAAGTGCAGACTCTCAGTGCATGCAGAAACAGTGCTACAAGCAGGGAAGAACCAAACAGTATTGGAATAGAGAATCAGTGATTTAATGCACTCACATGTCTTACAACAGCCATCTGAAGACACCTCAACTGTCCCCTGTGTGGAAAGTAACCAGAACAGTCAGTTCAGGGGTATGTATTGCTGAGCAGACAGTAACAATGATGAGAGTTCTGTTACAGTCCCTCATCTCTAATCAACACAAATTCTTCATCAGACCTATTTGTGTACCAGTTATATATAAAGCTGTTTAAAAAAACCAAACCAAAGTAAATAATCCAGCAAGGAAGGGAGTGAATTTTCTTAGAACTATATATCCTCTCACAAGCCAGGTAAGATGCCCTGTAATACATGCCTGATCTTACTAGGCCCTATTGAAGCTGGCAGAAAATCCCCAGCCCCAGAGAATGACAGCTGCTCCTGGAACAAGCCTGACCTACACAGAGCCTACCCCAAAACTAATTTAAGTACATGGCTGTCCTAGTCCCTGCTTTGATCTGCTGTGAAGTCCCAAAATGCTTCTGAAAGGTACTGGAAACCAGCAAAAGGAAACCACCTTGCTCATTCATGTTCCACTTCCTCACTTAATGATACACTTCATAACAGAAGACACTGTGTTCATCAGTCCCCCAAGGATCTACGGTGAGTTACCACTTGTTCAATTGCATTTTATAACACTGATGTTTCTCAAGTGATGAAAACCCCCCCTTGCTATTGCCCCAATACCCTTCTCTTTCACATTCTAGTGCTTATCCCACAACAATGTAAATTGTGTGGGTTTGTTAGCAAATACCTTTGCTTTACTTCCATGGGACACGGGGCTGAAAAAGCACGTTTCCTTCAAACAAGGATGATCATCCAGAAAGATCAAGAAACATTGAAGTGACTGATTCAAAACAGCGAAGATAACTCCCAGGCCAGCAGCAGGGCTCATGCCAGAAGTCTTTTTCTGGCTGTAAAATACTTACTGGCACACAGTTTGCTTCTTCAAATGGTAGGCAGATCTTTATTGTACTAGTCAAGGAAAACTGGCCTGCTGATTCGGTGCACGTGTACTGAGTACAGTTGTCATATGGATCTTTATAACTCTTTCCAACCTGATAAAAACAGGAAAACAAAAAAATTTTAAAAACCACCCAAGCCAGTGTAGTATAGCAATAAATGTTGAAAACTGAAACAGTAATACAGTCGATGAACTGGCAGAGAGACTGGGTTTTTCATATCACTCTGGAAGCGCTGAGATTTCTGCAACTCAAATCTATAAATTATGTGCCAAACTCACCCACTACCATGAGCCTATGCAAAATCCCTTCTGTGTCCTCCCAGGGGGAAAGAATGAAAAGCTGGTGGCAGAATGAGCATAAAGGTATTAACAGAAATGCCAGAAGGTAGATGTGTTAATGTTTGTGAGCTAAAAGACACACAAATGAAAAAAAAACCTCTTTCAAAGCATTTCAAGAGTTTTCCTTTTTAATAGATGGCAGAAAATGAAAAAGAGTCAAAGAGAACAGACGGATAACTGCAAAGCCTCCTCACGGAGAGATAAAAATTATATATTGGAACAGGAAAATATAACTTGCAAGACAAACTATCAAGGAATAAAAGGATGAAATAGAAAAGATGTAGAACACAAGAGCTATCAAAGAAACAATAGCATGTAAGACAAGTCACTGGTTGAAACAGTATCATTAACCACACACAGGAGTAGCAGGCTGTAATAAAACCAAAGAGCTGAATCATAGAATCATTAAGGGTGGAAAAGACCTCCAAGATCATCAAGCCCATTCTTTAAAGGCTCAGCTCACATCTACACTACACTGCATTCACAAGACCTGATATATTAGCTGTGTGTGTTATCAAGTCACACTACACTACAGCAGCTGTGCTGCTTGGTTTCTGCCTCAGCAAATTCAGAACCAGTGGCAGTACAGCTGTACCAGCTTGCTCACACTTTATCCCTGTATCTTCAGGGCAAGGTAATGAAACTGCTTCAGATGGGAGCAGTGTGATGTGGAGCCAGCACTGCTCTGCAAGAGCAGTATTACATCATGTCACCATCCTTTCCAAATTCTTTCTTGCTATTGTGTGTCAGAAGGAAAGGTAACACGATTTCAGTTCCTGCCAGAGAATATAGTTATCAACACAGCTGTATTAACATCTACATTTACTTTAGAAACACAGACATTTTTACATCTCCTTGAGGTTCTCCCAGCCTTGAAATGCATGACACTGGTTGAAAAAAATGCTAAGGTCTTTTTGATAATTTGGCCTTATGTGCAGAGCAAGGGAGTGCTTACCTCGATGGTCACATTGCCAAATTGAAAATTGGCCACACATGCCACTTGCTGGCACTGGCTGCAACACTGACCTTTCTCTTCCACATAGCGAAAACCCTGTGGGAATAAAATTTCCATTTATCCATGTTAACTGATGTCTTGTTCCTGAAGCATCTTTGGATCAAAGCTACACTGAAGATGGCAGAGGAAACGAGCCAACCTTCTGGTTTCATTTCTGTTGTCTTTAGAAACCTGTTGGAACCACTTTTAAGCCTGACAATCAAAGCTGGTAATTTTTTCCCTTATTGAGTACTGACTTCTGGGCACTTCAGAAGTCACTGGCTATTCTTCTTTAAGCTAACAAACAAAACAGGTAAAATAAATTAATTTAGCATGTGATTACTTGCACAGTTGGCCACCACTGCTTGGTCTGATATAATTATCTACAAGAACTATTGCTGAACATGAGGATTTCCTCCACTGTGTTTTAGGTATCCATTGATCTCTTGGTGGGTGTGGGTGTTTCTGGTTTCAGGATAAAGGATTATGAAAGGTTTTGCCCATTTTTAACATTGGTGGTGCATCTGTCCTTATCAGGGCATGGAAAAGCAACCACCCTGCTTATATTTGGTAACAGACTGAACAACTTGAGTGCTGATTCTTGCAAGTACTGAGAAGTAGATGAGTACTCCCCACCCACAAGTCCTGAAAGTGTCTGGAAACATAAACCACTGTGCAGTTTTCCTCACAATGTTCATTTATGAGCTGACAATGGGCAACACCAACAGAAGGACACAAACATCTTTCAGCAGTCAGACTTTTACAGGTTTGCAATGATTTTCCCTCAGGGCACCTTTCCAAGGGACACCTCTTAAATTTGCTAGAGCAAAAATAACCAGCACCCTAAAAAGGACTTTACAGAACAATTCATAGAAGAGATTATCCTGCTATGTTGGACTGAGAAAGCAATTACACTATCCCTGTTTCAGAATACATCCCCTCAACAGCCATTGTCAGTGCTCGAGGTGCTGACCTGCTGGCAGGTGGTTTGGCATTGCACTGGAAGGCACTGGATGCGGTTGGTCTGTGTCACAGGATCCTGCTCATCCGTGCACATGCAGTTCTCACAAGAGCTTTTAGGCACCATTGCCCCTGGCTGGAAATATAGGGGAGAGAGAAAACCATGACAAGAATTCAGAGGGTTCTGGAATAAACATCCCCCTTGCCTACCAAAAAAAATTAATGCTTATGAAGTTTATTTCTTGAAGAATTTCCTGAAATGAATATACTTCCAGATCTCTAAAACCTCACCATCAGTATCATAAAATGAACATGAGGCTGACACTCCCAGGTCTATCAATGATGTTAAATGAGTTTGCTCATAAATTACATGCATCTGTTTTTGTTCAGTTTGGCCAAGCAATTAATCTTACAACATTCAAAGAGATTTAAAATCTGTGTTCAATCACAATTCTGACTTATTTACTCTAAAGCATAGGTAAGATCTCATTTAGTAAGCAAGTTACTGATCTCTAGCATTACAAATTCAGTAACCTATCCCAGAATCATAGATTGCTCGGAGTTGGGAGGGACCCCTGCACATCATCTAGTCCAATTTCCAGTAGTACATAAGATTACTGTCAGGGAAAAACACGGACCATTCTAAACCTGCATTTTAATGGGTGTTGACAAGAACTTTGGAAAATTCTGACTCAGGCAATATTAACTAGTAGAAAGAAATGTCTAGAAGAAGACCTACCTTAAATTCAACTCCTTCAGAAACACATACACCTTTTGGTACTGTAAGAAAAGAAAATGAAAAGGTTGTGCCAGGAATGATGCAGTTACTGTATTCATCTCTGAATTCTGAGTGATTTAGAGAAGTCAAAAAGTAGAGGTGAACTTAACAGCCCACTCAAAAGGGGAAAAAAGGTATCCAGTACTGGTTGTTATTCAAAAGCCCACATGTAGCATCTGCTTAGATGTTATGCATGAAGTGTGGATAATTCTATACCCTGGTATTTTCCATAAGGTGAAATCTATTTGGCTCATGGATTTTTACACACACTTGAAATTATTTGACCTTTTCTTTATTGTTAACCACCATGCTAATAACAAAGCCATTGGGCTTATGTGTGTGAATGTGGAAATATGATTTGGCAGCAGATCTTCTGGATGGCTTCTATTTAACCATCATTCAGTATGTAGTCAATAGCTTTACACTCACTGAAATCTGGCTACAGAGAACCTGCACCAGTTACTCTGACTCCCGCAAAAAAAAAGAAAAACAAAATCCCCAATTGTAGAGGCTGAGAAGGAAGCGAAGAGCCTCCTGCTTATGATTTTAACTCATTTAGAAAAATCAAATAATTTAAGGAATAAATAAAACACCTTAAGGAAACTAAGTACTTACTACAGGAGAAGATAGGGCAACAACCATCCTCAGACATAGCAACTACTGGATGGAAACCCAAGTCACATCCTGTTTTGTTGATAATGCAGGTTTTTATATCACATTCTGCAATAGACAGCAGAGTAAAAGTAAGCCAAACCCCCCCATCCAGCAGTGTTACTTGCAGACAAAGCCTGAACATTCAAGAAATTGTGTAGAAAGAGATGATTCTTGCATCACACATTTTTGGAGTTTGGGACATGTTCAGATGAAGTGTCTCTAAGTTTGCTGTACTGTAAAGTTTTCCCAGTATACATACTTCTGACTCTTGGTCCTGCTTTTCTTCCACCACTGGATGTCATCTCTAAAAAAACTAAACACTCTTAGAGAAGTGAAAGGGAAAGAAGCTGGAGTAAAAGTAAATGAGGCAGAGAGTAAAAAAGAGATGAAGAAGCAGTGGATGACAGCCAAAGATGTAAAGTTTGGGACAGGCAAGGCAAAGCACTTTGACAGTGCCCATTGCTCCCTCCAGGCACCCAAGGAACCTAATGGACCTCTGCCTGGTAGGTGGAAGGGATGAGGAGCAGAAAGAACATCCTATCACTATTGCCAGGATCCCCTGTCCTGCGTCTTGGTATAGATACTGTGAATGGCCAGGGTTAGGAGCAGACTACTCCTGTGCTGTGGTGGGCATTTGGGACTGGGAGGGTGCAAATGCAAAGCTGTGGGCAAACATTTATCAGGAACCTCCACAGGAAGCCTTAGGAAAGCCTGGAAGATGAACACATCCCCCTTACTGAGTGGATGTCTCTGGAAGGATCACCCTCTCATCTCGGAAGAACAAGAGCCAAAGGATCCTGTGGAGCACCTGGTGGTCCAAATGATCCACGGGGGATTTTCCAATGTAAGTATCTGTCAGGTCATGGCACTAATTTGGAGTACAAGCTGGACCAGAGGAGTTCTCTTCTGATAGCAAGAGCTCCTGGCATGCAGATGGAAGAAATACCACTCCAGTGTGCTTATTTCGGTCTGGTACCTGATCTCACTTGAGGATTGCTGCTGAAGGCACATGATGCCACATTATGCCATATGAATGATCTACTCACCACAGACTGTCTCTGTGCAGCAGGGGTCTTCCAGACGTGGTTTTATTTTAGGTACAAAGCCTTCTTTTGTGCAGTTGACAGGTGGAGATTTAGCACAAGGGCGGGGGAAGCAAGAGATGTTCAAGGTCTCTTCATCACAAGTACAGTATTGACAGTCATGCTCCCAAGCCTCTCTAGGCTAGAAAAACAAGAGGGATAGCAGTTCAGAGAGCAAAACCTGGAAGTATTATATCAATGAATGCCTGCTGCAAGACAGTGTAAGGCTGAGCTGACCTAATTTATTGTGTAGGAAAATTGCAGTTCAAATCTCAGAGGGAGAAGAAGGGAACAGTAAGAAAAAAAAATGCTACTATTTGCCACCTTCCTTTGCAGGTTTATGTGTTTCCTGGAGGAAAGCCTGGTAGTTCTACTAGGAAACTGATTCCCACAAACATCCTCTTCTGTTTCTGTACCTCAAGTGATTAAAGAACTTCTGGAGTCAATAAAATCGTTTGGTTTTCTCCCCACTGTCATTGCAGTTCACTGGTTTTTAAGATTAGAATTAAAAGAAACAACTCATGCAGTCGTTTTTGCAGGAGGTCACAGAACCCAGATATATTATAAAGACAGTATTTTCCTTTCTCTTACCTGTTTCACTGACCCATCTTGTGCAGTGCAACCTATAAAATGAATTGGATGTTACTTTAAAGGTAACTGAACCAGGGAAAACAACAGAAGCAGAAAAACAGGAACAGAAGGAAGGTCTTGAAATCTGAGAAACAGCCACAAAGAGAAAGAGAAATTCAGAGTGCAAAGCCACAGGCTGTAAACCCAAAAACATCTTAAACATGCTATTCTTTGTTCTTTTGAAAGTTGCACCTTCTGCATGTAAGAGCAGGCAGAAACTCTCAATCTGGAATGCTTCCAGCTTCACTGGAAAGGGTCAGTAACAAGGTCTCCCCCATTTCCTCTGTACCCAAAACAACTACCTTAACGTGCACTCCTAGTCAGGCTCTTGCCCCCACTTCCCATAGCACCATTTATTTTATTTCTTACCACAAACTGACACACAAATGCCATCGTGATCATTCAGCAGAACTTTTCCATCAGGACAGTAGCATCCCTCAACAAACACTGATGTGCTATTTTGGGAGGGAAGGGCGTCCATAACGACTCCTCTGCACAATTAGAATATAAATGAGAATGAATGAGGGGCAAAAATGTAACCCAGGGCAATGAAGACACCTAAATCCCCAGGGAATGCGAACTTCAAACTTCCCTGGCAATTTTCACATTACGGACTTGAAAAACGCCTTAGGAAATCACCCACCTGCTGAAGCAAGTGTTTCTTTTTGCTTCCCCGCATGGCTTGTACACCTGATCCTGAGGACAGCTGGCCTCTGTGGAGCATTGCAACACACAAGTTAAAAAGCCCAGACCCACGTGGACCCTCCGACACAGGGAAACGGAGGGACAAAGCGCCCAGGCTACCGCAGCAATCTCCCAGCTCCGCACGGCGCGGGCTGCTGCCCGGCAAGGGGGTCCCTGCCGCTCCAGCAAGAGGAGCCAGCGGGTTCAGCAAGGGACGAGCGCCAGGAGCCGCAGCGCTCACCCCGACCCAGGGGTGCCCGAGCGCGGCACAGCCCGCCGAGAGCAGCGGCGTGTTGCCATCTAGCGCCCGAACTCTGCGCAACGCACGGGGCTCCTCGGCGGAGCTGCGCAGGAGGCACTGTGGGCCCGGTTCCCCCTTGTTTCGCACCAGGTCTGGACTGGAACAACCTCTTTGGTTTGTTCCTGCTTTTTCGCGGGTCCAGAGCAGCACGTGAGGACAGAGCAGACCAGACGTGCTTCACCCCAGGGGGTGAGTTGCAGGCTCACCGCGCTCCCATTCCCAGGCTCACCGCACTGCCCGCTCGCCAGCCTCCTCCAGTCCACGCAGACCCCGTGGAGCCCGCACAGGGCCGCGTAGGTCTGCATGCCCTGGCACTCGGTGCTGGGCTGCTCCTCTGAGCACCCGCTGGCCACACACGCCTCGTAGTAGGGCTGGGGGGGGACCACGCTGTGGCACTCCGTCAGGGTCCTTCACAAAGCAAGGAGAAAAACCTTGGGCTACTTCCAAGGAACAATTCTACTCCGAGCCAAACCATCCCCCCTGCCCCAGGCAAACACTCAAGGTACAACTACAAATTGTTCTCATAGGCAATACACCCACACAGCTTAATAAAGAATGAGCTTTACCTGCCATTCTTTACAATGCTTTGAAAGGAAACAATATTATGTTGGACTGCTACCTGCAAAAGCTCCTGCACAGCTCATAGCTATAAGTCTATATGCTGACATTTTTATGTTAGCATGTTTGAAAATCGTGCCTTAAACCACAAAATTATTTTAAAAACAGACACACACATTTGCTTACTATATTTTGACTGTGCTCCCTATCCTTCAGAGCTCTCAGATACTGAATTATAGGTAGTTTCCACTTGGCCTCTCCAGAGCTGACAGGCAGAGGGAGTGCCAAGCAGCAGACATTACTAAGAGAGGACTGATTTTGATGGTGCAGTTGAAAAAAATCTGCCAAGCTCAAGAACACTCACACATCAGCTCACTGCTCAATTTCACAAGGCATGCAAGACTTTGTATTTTCTTCATATCCTAGAATTAGTTCACCCAAGCCATTTAGTGAAGCATAAAATCATCTTGTGAACTTATTTTTCTGATACTTTTGGGAATTGTCTTACCAGATGATTTTACACAGCTTAGAAGGCACACAATGCTGATGATACCCAATCTTCGACGGTTGTGAGACGCCCGGATTACAGTATCTGTTGGTAGGATATGGGACTTTCCAATCGAATGCCATCTCTTTGAAGGACCCAGCAACCTCACTGTTCCTCTTCATAGCATCATCAGACTTCTGGTTGGTGCAGGTACCTGGTAGCAATATAAAAGCAAAGTGACAGTTCAAGGACAGCTGAGGCCGATGAAGCTGCTTTTAGAGAAAAAAAACCAACTTTTGGGGGAAGTTCTCCTCCTTATGTGAAGGGAGAAACATGTGGGGATCCTGGATAAGTTCACAAGAACAGTTTCTAGGAAGAGAAGGCTTGAAGAAACAGTTTGCCAGCTACTCATGAAAACCAGAACTGATGTATTGGTTTATACATTTCTCCTGGTGGCCAGAGTAACTGAGATGGCACGGGACTCTCCAAGTTTCTTACATTCCTATATGAAGTAGATATGATCAAAAGGAAGAGCTTAGAAAAAGTCGGTATCTCTCCACCAACAGACTCTGAACAGTATGGATGGAGGTGACTTAAAACTCTGTCTCCTGCCAGTGTCTTTCCACTAAATATAGCTAAATTTATTCACATTTGTGAGAAATAGTGAAGTTGCAAGCATGTTTACAAGGGGATGAGAGAAAGAAGGAGGAAAATTTATTGCATTCATTTTTGTTCAGCTGATGACACTCACCACAGAGTCCCATGGTATTGTTATAAAACTTGCTGAAAGGGAGTTTTATGTAAAATGCAAGTCGACTGTAGGAGACATAGACCTCTAATTCAGGTATTTCAATTATGGCGTAAAGGCCTGAACTGGTTATCCTGATACCATTCTTGGAAATGTCTGGAACAACTTTCTTATCATCAAACAAAATCTAAAAAGAAATTAAACAAAAGGTTTTTATGGACACTTCCACTGAGTAAGGTGTATGATTATTGCAACTGGAAAGCAGAGCAGCACAAATTCATTCCTTAGGTGCCCCAAACAACATCTGTCAAAGGTAGTCATTCAAGCAAACAGTTGCCTAAGATTCCTTTTTAATATGTTGCAATTAATATTTGAATACTCATATCAGGATGAAAACCACAATTTTCAGTTATGTGATCATTTCCCAGATTTTCAGAATATATCCATTTTTATTGACACAAAGCAAAAAGGAGAGAGGAAGAAATGTAATTGCATTTCTTACCCATTCCATATTTTACAGGCTTAATCCTTTGTTGTGACAGGATGTTTGGCAGTGCAGTTACATAACTACAGCAAAATAATACTGAGAATTCATTTTAACACAATACTTTACCAAGTTTATTTCTTTTCCATGTTCGATTGCTTGTGTCAGAATAACAACAGAGTTGGAATAAAAAATTAAAAGGGACATCGAGCAAATTGCTCCATCAATGGCAGCACAGTAGTAGTTGTCTATGTGAATCCAGAAGTTGTGAGAATCAGGATGAACTGACTTCACAAGGACATAGGTGCAGTTTTCTTTAAAATGATAATATGCTCCATCAAAAGTCACATAATGCTCATTTCCCCATCCACTGCAAATACCTGGAAGACAGAATGACAGACTTCAAGTTTGGCTTCTGACATTCCTCTAAGTACAAGCTGGTTTTACCCTTTTTACTCACTTCCAATGAGAGACAATATAATCAGTTTGATAAAGAAAAATTATCCTAGAAAGGACATCTGCTTTCAACAGCCCAGATTTCAGATGGGATTTCTGTTCCATTGTTTCCTACTAAATTAATATGAACATAATATGGATGTTGACCAGATAGACTTATCTTTTTTGAGGTCCAGCTGAACATTACATAAATTTCAGGAATTCTCCTGCCACTTACACTGACACTCAGAGACTTCACAGCAGCCAGTTTCATCAGAGTGTTTTGTGACTGGGAAACCATTGACACAGAGTTTCAGCTGCTGAGGTGGGCAAGTCATGACAGACAATTTGATATTGTTTCCTTCTCCCAGGCAAGTGGCAGTATGGCAGTTTCCAAAATTCCATGTTTCATTAAACTATCAATGGATTGAACAAAAAAAAAGAGAAGAGGCAAACAACAAAGTAATGTCACAAAATCTTTAACATCACATACAGCAACTACATTCCATTCAGTTAATTGTCTAGCATGACAGTATTTGGTGTCTACTCTGTCTCTGGAAACCAGGCAATATGAACTATATAGGAATCAACAGAGCCTTGATATCTGGGGGGTTTTTTTTGTATATATATTAGGATCCTGACCACTTCTGATGGTGGGATACAGCCAGGTGGCTCCATAGTCTTTGTTCAGCTTAGGTAGCTCTGTCCACACATAATCATTTAGGTGTTTCATGTGAACAGAAGAATCTTCAACTTATTCTTCCAGTGGGGGTTTCTGGCATACTTCTAAATCATCTAATTCAGCCACACCTAAAGTCCAGCTGTAGTGATGGATACCAGCATCAGAGGAGAACACCAAATCTTGGCTGCAGGCAATGCATGAATGGTGGAATGATGAATGATGAAACACATCTTTTTCAAAGTCTCTCACCTTTCTGGGAGGAATGAGTGCAAGACAATCACTCACAGAAGTCCTTGTAGGAGCAGGAACTTGGTTTGTTACATGGGGAGCAGGTGTTGGTGGACAGGCTTCAGAATGTGGATCACAGATCTTGAGGGTCTCAGTATGACCAGTTTTACACTCTGCCCAAATTAATTCAATCTGACACGATTTATTGCAGACTGAGTAAGCACAACGGCCTGATTTATTCACTGGCAGAGAAACATTTTCTCCTGCAAGGGCAAAACCCAGGTGTTAGCCTAATGCCTGATCACAGAGCAGCTGTAAACTCAGCCCTGCATTTAACTGTCTGGGTCCGTACCCAACAGCTGCGCTCAGGTGACTGTCTGCAGCTCCTGGAATTCAGGGGCTGAACTGGACATCAATTCATCCAAATGACAAAGGCTGAGTGAGGGCCACAAGGGCCAATCTGAAATTCTGCTCTTAAGTACATTGGAAGGAATAGAAAATGAGTACAAGAAGAGACAGTACCAAATACGTCACTGAGTGCATCTGGTCTTCACAAACACCAGGAGGTGGGTGGATCAAGAGCTACTAATAGATGAAGAAGAGTCTTTCCTCTCCTGTTTTTGGAATATTACTGTGAGTCACAAGCTCATGTTCACCAGTTTGGGATTCAGGGCTCTGCTGACATCAGCAACTGCTATAACTTTCCTTACACCAGGAGTATTCAAACCAGAACAAAATTATTTGATATAGGAGAGTTGTAGTTCTGAAGGTGTTACCTACAGTACAATGACGTAACAACTTCTGGTAATGTCTAACTGCAACAGGCAGAATGAGCACTTGCTGAAGCACTTTTATCTATCAGTACATCTTCCCATGTCAATGGTGCAGAAAAAAAAATTGTATGGTTTCTCACCCATTTGTAGCAATTGGCCATTGTCATTGCAGAAGCAGGGAGTGGCTACCCCTGAGGAGGGAGGTGCAGATGTTACATATTGCATATGTGGTTCTGCAGGAAATCAAATAAATTAATATTAAAATCCTCTACTACTCTACTTTCAAGCCCTATGACATCTTTTATATTTTCTACAACCACAAAAAAAAGAAAATAAAAATAATTTTTTTTAACCCCCACTACATTCTGTACACATCCACAAGAAAACCACCCTCTGTATTTATATACACTCTCTCTGTTACACAGTATGGTGTTGTAATAGTACACACACACACTCGCACTTGTAGTTATTTTTTTCCTATGTAGAATGGAATAAACACCCCTTCTACTGTCACTTATTCATTCCAATTTAATGTTTCTAAATACTTCACCTGACTTTGGAGAGGTGATTTCCAGTGGCACTCCATTTGGATTTTTAATGCTTTCTTTCAAAGGAACTGTTTGTTTAAATAGAGACAGATCATTTTACTATGCCACCTACAGTTTGCTTTTAATAAACCTTCCTTTTCTAGGTATTACTACAGTGTACTTATTCCACTTGTTAACATTTTCAGTAAATACCAAACACACAGGCTCACCATCAAGTCTTTAGCTCTTCCACTCACATGAGTAGAGAAGCTAACTTTCAATTGTCCTTGTTGCTCTTGTATAATTTGCTACCAGGATAATACATATTATTTTTTAGCCACTTATTTTCATTTGTAGTAATCATGTGGCAAATTTCCCACTTTTCTTTATCTCTTTTTGCTTCCTTTTTTATGCTTTTTCACATGCCATTCACTCTGGAAACTCCCTTTTGAACAGGAGTTAACTGCCAGGAAGCTTCATTTTCATATTCCAGTGACCCGTATGAGACTCACTTATTTCAATGCAGAAAACAGTACAATAAGAACCATAGTGTGCTATAAGTGATAAGAAGGAGAAAAAGAAGATTTAGAAATATGAAATATTGAGACTAACAACACCAGAATGTCAACTGTGATATGCTGAAGCTTATTGTAAAAGTTGTAGTGAAAAATCGCTGAATCTTTCTATTCTCTCTTAACCTCAGTGACAGTAAGGTCAGCAAGCATCTATAAAAAATACATTTTGGTCCTCACCACAAGACTCACAAGCTCTGATCCCTCAGTTTTGAAACTTCACCAGTCTTAAATTCTGTTCTTATCCTAGACATGCAGTAGGAGTCTTTTCCCACAATGGATAAATCTTATTATCATTACAGACTTCCATAGAATCACACCATGCCTCTTATCAATCTAGTACCTTGTGCTGGTGTAGATGGAGTTCTGCAGGGGGTAAATGTTTTAATGATGTGTCCATTAAGGCCACAGACAGCTTCACCACACTCAGTCCCATACGTGTGCCTGTACACAGTTTCATTTAAGGTGTAGGTCTTCCCATTGTAGCAGCAAAGGCAAACTGAAGCACCAAAAGAGAAAATGCCATAGCAGCAGAGGACACTTGCAATATAAATACAAATGAAAAGCAAACCAAACTCTGTATTTACCCTTCTGAAGCTCACAACATCACAACCCGGCTGAAAAACTTTCTCAGTTTCTACTTGAGAAGCTGCAGTGACTGTCTATCTAATTTATTTAAAGGGTGTTGGATTTTGCTGGTTGCTGGTGTTTCTGGGAGTCAGCTTATGTGGAGGAATAACTGGTTGGTAAAAGTATCAGAACTGGTACTGCCCTAACTGAGCATGGAGCACAGAACTCCCTCTGGGCAGGGAATGTGCTCAGATTACTGCCTTTTTGAGTGACAAAACACTGGCTCAGAAGGTGTTGCACAGCTGTTTCCATCCACAAATGAGGAGTATGCAGTGGTACACAATTTCATTTAAATGTATGAGACGTTTTCCAGATTTTGCAGACTGTACATTTAAGAACCAAAGGACGTGTATCTATTACTGTAACAAACCCAGCAAAACTGAAAATGTGTTTTCTGCTGGGTCACCCTGCATTTTGGGATGCGATTTATCCCAGATACAGTACCTTAACCAAGTGTGTCCTTTAGGCATATGAACATGTATCTAATAAGCTAGCTGTCTTTGTTTATTTTATGAAATTAATGGTCAGGAAACAGCAGTTCTACAAGATTTGCACTGTTATAAAAGTACTCAGTAAAAGAGGTACCAGGAATGGCCTGCTACACACTACTATATATCTGTCTTTACTACCAAGAAAGTGGAAAAGTGGTAATTACCTGGGTAAGATGAATCCTGCATGTCACACCTCTTTCCTTCCTCCCTATGATTTTCCTTTAGATAGTTCTGGAGGTCAAAGGCTGCATTGTGCTTATCAAACTATATTTATACTGCTGTGCACACACTTATTAAACCACCTATCTGGACTCCTATTACCAACGTGTTTGCAGTAGCACATGATGTTGGTTTGCGTCCTGTAATCACTCAATGCATGGTGAGGGTGGTGAAAAGTTACCTTGGGAGTCTTCAGTACATAGTTTCTCTTCGGGGTCGCTGAAGAGAAAGAGTAAAAAAGAATTGTGTTATTGAAGTGAATTAGTGTATGGAATAACAATGTCTGCAACTGTACCTACTTATACAAAAAAGCCTACTCCTGGAGGATTTAATGGTAATTGCCACTGCCTATAAACATTAACAAAACATCTCCTAGTTTGTCCTTTCCAGTCCTATTCTACCTTTCTCACCATTGACTGACCTACCATGAAGTGCAGTTGGGGAGGGAGACACACTCCCTGCTCTCCTCATCAAAATATGGCTTGTCAGGACTACACTCTGGGTAACAGCCTGGAAAATTAAACAAAGCATTCTTAGCCTGGGTTGCACAGATACAGGAAAACACATAAATACCTCTACCAAATATAGATTTGATCCCCAAATGAATGTGATTCCAGTATGAATGTGCTTTTTACTACCAATTAATTTTCCAAGTCCTCTTTTTACCTCTCTCCCCAAAGTTTTAATTTACTCCATTTGTCAACAGATAATTATTCTTTGCAAATTTGTATTGACTGGTGTTTTATCTCTCCATATATTAACAGGCAACAGGCAAATGATGCTATGAATGGCACCATCACATGGGCAATTAGCAAGGCATGATCAATGAACTTCTGGGACAGATGGGATAACCTTTCAGTCGTCTTGATGCTTAAGACATTTAAAACCAGACTAGCAGCTGCAACTCCTATAAACTGCATTAAAGTCGAGGAAGAATTACCTTCTAAACTGTACAGCAAATTCCCACATTTTCCTAGTGGATTCCGGCAGGTCCTTAGACAAGGGGCTCCACAGGGTTTATAGAACCACTCATGTTTGTCAGGTGGATTGTAATAATCACAGAATACAGCTGGAACAGAAGAATAAAAAACATCCAGGTCTCAGACCCTGGGCAGGGGCTATTTTAAAATCTTGCTGAAAAGATTTTAATAAGATAAACATGATAAAAATAGCTTGTTTAGTTGCACATGCATAGCAATGTAAGTGTTCTGTTCTTCTTTCTTCCCTGTGTGCCTGAGCACAAGGAGCACTGTTTTCTGTGTGCATTTTCAGTGCAGCACTTACGGCAAATGGCAGGGGTTCTCCAGTTGATACAGACACCAGCTCGGCTGCAGCTTCTGGAGTAAGCAGCGACTGAGGTGCAAAAGCACTCACAGTCCCCCACACTGTCACAGCCACAGAAGTCAGACACACAGGATTCATAATATGGAATTGGGTTCACCTGTCAAAACACCAACAGATCTGTCACCACAGCCTGCTGCACTGTGTTTTAATGAGGGAAAGGGCTCTGAATTTCTGCCATGCACTGGCAGCTTGTAACAGACTGGGATTGTCATGAAGGAGTCACGATATTTTACAACAGGTACAACAGGTAGCTATCTATTTTCACCTGCCTGGTAGAACTGGACTCTAAATTTTCCCATTCTCTGATGTGTAATGCTGCCACTTACACTCAAAAAGTCTTCCCAGTGTGATTTATGCAGGACTGAACTGCCTCATTTTGGCTTAGCACAGCTACATAGTGTGTGCACTCTTCAACTGAGAGACAGTAATTGAGTATGAAATGAAATCTTATTTCCACTGAACTTCATGTCTCTTGTGTTTTAACCATTGCCAACACAAATCGACCAAGGAAACTAAGCCAAGTTTGTCTTTAAAACCTTCTATTAAATTGCACTGAAGCTTTTTATAGACATTCTATTTAAGAAGAGTAGCCTTGTTTCTGTTTAAATTAATTCAATATATGACTAAAATAAACCAAATAATTAGTCTTTTTAGATAATTTGAATGAACTTCCCATGGATGACCATACAAATAGTCCTAGAATAACTTATCTCTACATTTTACAGATACCTAACTTTCTACTTCTGGTGGCCAGTTATTTTCCTCTTTATCTTCAGTTGTTCAAAACAGGCTGTTTCCTCAATACTGTGCAACAGGAGTTAACTGACATCGCTGTGAAGTGAGGATTTGAGAGAGGTAGCCTTTTACTACTGTGTAGTAGCCTTTAATAGTAAAAATATGCTGCAAATGTGCTGCAAAATAGCAACAAATATCTAGTGTGAAACTGCTGAGGATGAGAGAGCAGAATTACCTTACTGTGACAGGCTTCGAAGATGTTACTCTTAATGATACTGCAGTGCTTCTGTCCTAGGGCAGACTTGAAAGGCTGATCCGCACACAGGTCCGTCATGTTTATATTTGAGCAGGTGCTTGTTATTTTCCAGCTGTTTCCAAACTCCTGGATGCTCATCTCCATGGACTGCCCTCTGGTTGTGAAGTCATTCCTTGAGCGGCCATCAAAGTCCCCACAAAGACCACAGACTTTTCCCTGTGTAATTTGTGTAGGCACAGAAAATGGTTTGGTTATTTTGAGTGCAGCCCACTCTTTGACAGAAATAAACTACAGAACCTGTAAAGGCAAAATAGCTCCAAGTTTCTAAACAGACAGCAAAAAAAATGGCTTAGAAAAAGCTGGACTTCAAGTGACAAGAACACTCTATTAGTGTGTTACGAATACTGCAAAGTGCCTGGCTTTACTTCTAGCCCCAAATATTCTGGAGTGTTTCGTAATGACTGAACTGTGCGATAAAACACAAGATATGGCCTTCTTGCTGCTTCTTCTTGTCCACTAAACCAAACTTTTTTCCAAGCCCTGCTTTTCAAACTGGGATTCCAGTTCTGGATGCATAACTCTGAGTTTGAAATCATAACTCCCAGTCCACCCCATACTTACCTGGAAAGATGGTGCCACATGGACAACAACAGTAGTCTTTTGGTCCCACATGAAGTTCATCCCTTGATTTGTTTCAATTACAATATAACCTCCTCTGAGGTCCACTTTGTAATTTTTCTCAGCTCCTGGATCAGTGGCTATCTCCTGAATTCTTCCTTCCAAGAGCCTTATTTCACTGCTCTACAAAGGAACAGATACAGTGCATGGAAGGAAATCAAATAGAAAACTTAATGCAACAGCACTGGCACTCTGCCTCTTGTTCTCTGTCTTATTCTTCTGTCCTCTTCACACTGTATCTTGGCTCACTGTCAGATATGTGAGCCACAGTCACAGATGCACAGAGCCTATTGTCACAGATGCAAACACACGCACACAAATGCACATACATAGAGTGCTGTTGACTCCTTGCATCTTTCCCCTCATCCACAGAAAGGTTCAATCCCTGTTAACATCAAATACCTAAACCTTTCCCAACCTCCCTGCCTTTGCGCTTGCTGGCTGTTTGACTTCCATAGGTACTCTCTAGCAGCAACTGAGCTGGAATACAAGAGGATGATACAGTAATTACTACAAAATCAAGACTACAGCTCCTTGGTTATAACCAGTTCTAGACAAACCTCAAAAATCAATGTGATCTTTAGGGAACAGATGGAGCGTGACTTTCCACAGGCGTTGTTCTGAATCACAATCCGGAAGGTGCCAGCATCCATGTTATTAGGGCAAAAATCCTTGGGAAAACAGATAACATTCTATTTGATCTTTTCCGGCAACTAGACCAGTCATAAACATTTTCAGGAGCTCTAAACGAATGACAGTCTGATGTGACTTCTTTATTCTCTAAAACCCTAGGAATTTTAGAAGAATCTGGTGGAAGATGACCTGGTGGCAGGTTCATACTTTACCAGAATTTTCAAAATGAAAAACTAAGGGGAAAAATGAGCTTTTCATAGCAGAAGTCCAAAAAGGTAAAAATATTTTTTCTTAAAATTAGCAAAACCAACTGTAATTTGGGGATGATAAAATGTCTCACTGGGTGCTCTCCCATTACATGGAATTATTATACGTGAGGCTCACACACTAACCTCTGCATGCTTCTGTCACAACAAAAATAATGTCAGTCTTGGATGGCTGAGAGAACAACTCTTCAACACCACACCAATTCTTTTTCCTTTAAAATACTGGAATGACATCAGGAAAGGGCTGTCCAGCCAAGGAGTTAATAGTTTGGGATCACACAGTGCCCTCTTGTGTCACTTCTGAGGGTCAATCTGCTTTATGTGGAAAATCTCGCTGTATCAGCTCTAGGTACCAGAGGAGGGGAGTAGGCTCTGCTTATCAGTGTTGGCTATTTTGCATGCCAATGCCTTTTAATTACCCAGACTGAAGCCTACAGTATAAGCTGTGAAAAGCATATGGATGAGAAATTGAAAGTAAATTGATACCTGAGCTAGGATATAGTCACAGTCTCCCAGGAAATCAAACTTCTCCCCATCAAAGCTCATGTAATGTCCATTTCCATACACAGTGCAGGTTCCCTTGCAGGGATTGTCCGTGCAGTTCCACTGCCTTTTGTTGCAGGTGCTGGGGAGCAAAATGCAAAGAATCACAATATTTGCATGAAATGCAGGCTTTCCTTAACCCCAGAGAGGGGCAGAATAATTAAAAGGTTTGTTGTTTGCAGTGCCCTCCCAGCTGTTCTGAGATCATGCCCTGAGATGCCATATCTATCAGAAAGTTCATGTTTACTACCCAGACACATTCATTCTTTTTTTTCCTTCAAATATATTTTAAATAATTGAGTCCTGGCAGCAGACAGTGAGGATTTAGGAGAAAAATTCAAGGTGAAGAACAGAATATTTCAACCATTTCTGAATATTATTCTGTGAAGGATCACGCTGCAGTTCTATTACAGTGGTGTGAACAAGTATTATCTCTGTCTTCCCTCGTACATTAGGTCTGGCTGAGATGGAGAGAACATTTTCCCTCAGCAGCCCCCATAGTGCTGTGCCTTGCATTGGCACCGAGAAAGCTGTTGGTAACACCCCGGTGTTTTGGCTACTGCTGAGCAGAACTCCCACAGCATCAGTGCTGTCTCTCCAGCATTCTCCCCCTCACCAGTAGGCAGGGGTGGGCAAGGTTTTGGGAGGGGATAGAGACAGGACAACTGTCCCAAACTGGCCAAAGGGATATTCCAAACCATGTGATGTCTGCTCAGCAATAAAAGCTAAGAGAATGGGGTGGCTGGGGAGGGAGTGGTATTTGTTACTATGCTTGTTTTCTGAAGCCCTACTCCTTGGAAAATGGGCTGGACACCACCTGCTGATGGGAAGTAGAGAAAAAATATTTTGTTTTCCTTTTCTTCTGCACACAGCCTTTGCTTTTGCTTTATTAAATTGTCTTTATCTTGAGCCATAAGTTTTTTCATCTTATTTTATCCCAAACCCTGTCCTGTTGAGAAGGGTAGTGACTGAGCAGCTAGGTGGCCACCTGATGTCCAGTCACGGTCAACCTAACACACCTTGACAATCCTTACCCCTGGTTCAGGAGGACTGTAGACAGAAAATTTTGGTCATTATAGCCTTGACACAGAGACTGCATTTTTTTCCCATGTGTGCCCTGCTCTCATAAGCCCTCACTGCAATAAAACTTCTTAAAGACTCTCTAATAGCAACTGCTGCTTATGAGACTTAGATTTCACGTGTTAAACTTGATTGCCTGTACCAATGGTGGTTAGACCAAAGTGTTTCTAGCTCTTATTTTCTGTGCATCCTCTTGGCAGAACTAGACAGTCTCATCCTTGCTAAATAATGCATAAGGATTCAAAGCATTTTACTCACCATGAGCAGTAATAACAGTGAAATCTATGGCAGCATCATACCAGAAACTGGAGCACCTAGAGTTTTAATTTATCTTGCAAACTATGCATCTGGAAGCACTGCAAGTCTCAAGGAAGGACTATTGCAATTCCTCTTTGACTGAATTAAATCGTTTTCTGGAGTTTGGCTGTGCCCAACAAACACAGGCTCAATTTCCCCTTTTTGAATGAGCAAAGACCAAGCAGGGTAAGGCTGGTGTTTCTGAAGTTGGTTGGAAAACGGAAAAGGATGGAAATAGTTTGACAAAAGATAGTGGTACTTGTTCTTCCCAAGTACAGGCTCACTCAGCATGGTGCAGAGAAATACTTCCCCTTTTATTTTTACTGGTAGCCCAATGGCTCTCATGATGAAGAGGAAGGCTTCAAAGCACAGCCTGCCCCATCAGTGCACTATGGACTGACAATTTCAACAAACTTTGTTATAAAACAGGACTCCCTGGGATAACGTACCATGTGTTGCAGTCCACTTTGATGGTTTCTCCAGGTTTATAGAAGTGTCCTCCGTGGACACATGGGCATTGATCTTTGGGAATACATCCTCCACTGCCATCCAATACCAGTCCATCAGGACACATGCAGCCAGAAACACATTCTGTGACATACTGCACATTTGAAGATACAGGAGAAGACAACTTGTTAGTGCACAGAAAGAACAGGAAACCAGCAGAGGTGTGCTAGCTCTGGATATCAAAATTTTGGATTTTTAAAAAAACTCCCTAATTGCAAGCTAGTGTCAATCATGCTACAAATATCACAGGTCCATTGCTAGCTACAGCTGCTGTGTTATCAGTGAAGCACTTGGTCTGTGACCAGCATAACATGTCCCCATCAGTGCTTGATAAGGGCAATCCTACACGCACAGCCATGTTGTCCTGTGGCCCTGCTGGGAGGTGAATTCCTTACGCAGTGCATGTCCTGTGTCTTACAGCTTTTCTGACACTCTGATCCAGTCGCTCCGGGACCTGCAGAGCTGCAGTTGAAGTAATACATAGGAGCTGGGCAATCTGCAGTAGGAAGGAAACATTTCAGGAAGGTAATTTGGAGAGAGGAATAGGAATGCCATCAGCAATTGCAAAACCAGCCAGAGCATTTCAGAGGGCAGCAGGTGTCTATCATTTAAAGTTTCTAATAGTTTTGCTCCTGCCCAATAACAGTGCAGGGAGAAGAAGGCAGATAACTTCTAAGCTTGGGGAAATATCCTCATCTTCTAAAGAATCTAGTAAGTCTGGTGACATTTTACAAAGACAAATGTTATCAATAACTAACACATTTCAGGGAGAATGAAAAAATGTGTAAAATACTAAAATGTTACAGAAAGTGAGAGATAACACAGAAAAATATTATAAATACTGGCTGACATTATAATGCCATTATTTAACAAAATCTCACCTTTTACCAAGACAGTTTCTCCAATGCAGTCTAATCTTCCTTGAATGCATTTGCTAAAGAGATTCCATAAAACAAAACACATCAGCTCTTTACACTTCTTTTCTCCCCCTCTAGAGAGAAAGGCACTGCAAAGCTTCACTAGTCACATGAATAACAAATTCCTATCAAAATGAATATTTGGTACAGCTATCAGTTTCACAGACATGAATTACCATCCCCAGAAGGAAGATTAAAAGACCCAGCTCTTAAATACTCTTCCTTCATCTGCCACTGGTTTATTGTGTGTTTTCCTTAAATCAAGCTTTTCCTAAGCATCCATTTTCCACTCCGTAAGACTAATACTTTCTTAAATAAGAGATCTCTTAAATTACCAAATGAATATGTGATTACAAAAATAGTCTAGAATCCTCAGTTGGAAGACAGATAGAGAGAGAACATATAAACATCTAAAGATAATAAAAAAGCCTTCCCCTGGTAGTTGTTTGCGTTGCTGCCCTAAACTAGTTGAAAATGAGAATCATGACAAAAATGCAAATTAATTATGTTATTTTTAGTACTTCCCCCGAAATTTCTTTCTCTCTCTCTCTTTAAAAAAAAAAAAAAAAGAGTTTAAAGACTGACAGTTGGGTGGTTTTTTCCTGGTTTTTTCCTCTATATAAAAATATTTTTATTTTTAAAATAGTTTGAAGGATGGTGTGGTGGTTTTCATTTTGCTTTTTCATTTCAAAGGCTGAAACTCCTCCAAGTCTTCTAGAAAACTTGCTCCAACTTTTTATGGATATTTTTTACACCACAATGAACTTTGCAAGAGATAGATTACAAATATTGTTCTACTTAACATGTTTTTGGGTCCTTGTTTGCTAGCAGGAATATGGGATCTTTACCTTTGCTGTGGTTGCACTTCCTGCCAGGGGAAGATACAATCTAGGAGAAATTTTGCCATTATTCCTAACTGTAAAATGCTGCCATTCATGGATTGAAGAAGACTTCCCCCGTGAGCCCTGATGTCCCCAGGCACACAGCAGCCTTTGCGCCATCAGGGCAACTCACCACATGAGTTTGTCCTCTTGGAAGGAGTTGCCAGGCTGAACAATCTTGCCTTTGTAGTAGCAGGGACAGTCATCTGGAGCTACACATTTCTCCTCATCGTTAAGGTAGGTGCCTTCAGGGCAAGCACAGCCCTCCATAGGCGGGATCTGGACCTTACACAGTGGATCAGGTTCATCCAGCGAGCGGCAAGACTGGTTACAGTACTTCACACTGTAGTTATAAACCATAGTCTCAGGACACTCCTCAGAGGGATCTTTGCAAGAGAAATAAAAGGGATGTATGGCCTTCTTTGTGCATCATCTCTCATGATTTTAGCATGCCTTTCTGTGCACTGGTAGCCATAAACCTGCTTTTATCCAACTACCTGACTTTGTCTCCCAGGGTTCTGGGGAAATCTACTTATATAGCCTAAACAATATAACACCGAATACTGAAATACTCAGCAAGCTACATATTTTTGTAATTTCTACAATTTACATTTCTATCTTATGCCAAGAACTGAAACCAATAACTTCTGGCTTGTTCTTGTAGTCAAAATTTCATTTTCTGACCTATACTAATGATTTCTTTGGCTGGGAATAAGAAATGACCATATTTTGTAAGAGAAAAATTTTGACGTTAAATGGCAGTGACAAGGAACTCCGCTAATCATTTGATGCTGCCAAGGAAAGGGTGTTTCAGTTCTCACAGATGTCTTGAGGAAAACTCTTTTTGTCATCCTCTGGGGAAATGAGAAACAACAGTTTCTAAGATCTCTGGGTGAACCAAACAGGTAAATACCAAAATCTAAAGAGCTCAGCTAACCTTATAAGACAATAAAAAGCTGGTTAATTTTCACAACCTGACAATATACACCACCATGAAAGTTCTGCCATAAAATCTGCAGTGCTGATCTGTAGGGATGGCATTAATTTTTGTCAGGAAACATCATCCACATTAAACCCGCATTTTTCAAAGAAGACTGACATCCAGATTCCTTTGATATTCAATAAGAACTGGAAGTCATCTTGAGCCTCTTTCTAATTCTGCAGATTTAACCCCACAGATGTTTTTCAGATCGACACAGATGCACTAGAAGGTACTGGCAAGTTGATCATGGGCACCTCTCCTAATCAGCTTTGCAGCAATGCTAAGAACTTATCAGCAACAGGTCCCATACTTAAAGTTCTGTATGATTTTCGAGTCCATGACCATGGCACACTTCCTTAGATGAATTAGTGTGCTAGGCCTTTGTACACATTCACCTCTTGTACAACTATCACTTCTACCACCATAAACCAGTAGGTTTTCTGGTCTTAGCTGAAGCAAACACAATATCCTGTGGTAAGTCAGTCAAGCTATATTCTCCTACTTTAGTTGCATTCTTTGAAAATGCAGCAACTGGTATTTGCAAGTAAAAATAGGCCAATTAAAAAAGATACTAATAAAGATGTTGAACGTGAATTTAAATCTGTCTCAATTGTTAGCTATTAATACAATAAAATAATGTATTTACTTTCTCCCTTTAAATTTTCATAGAGGAAGAAGATCACTTTCGATAAAGTGAGATCTGGTAAGAGAAAGGTTATTTGATTGTCGTGCTCATGGTCACAGGAGTGATACACATCTAAGATGACAAATCACAAGTGGAGGCATGAGTGCAGAGAACACAAGTATACCAAAGATATCTTCGAGCTAGCTTGCAGAAGGAGCACTAAAAAAGCAGTGCCATGACTTAGCAAAGACTGCTAACCCCAGTGGCCTGCTGGGACACTGGTATATCCAGTAATGGTTCATGCTTCTGCTAAAGGGTGTGCAACAGACACGCACAGTTAGCTCACAGGGTTGGCTTATTTCACACATTCTGCTGTGCAGACATCCGTTTAGGATACAACCTGCCTTGGATGCTGCCTGCATCTTGGCATCGTGGATGCTGCTTCAGGAGCTGGAACAGTTTTTCCAACCCCCTCAATGGGACAGAACACAGTGTGAATGTTGTGGCCCATTTAGTCTTTTACTCAAGAACAGTGCAACCTTCACCCTTACCACAGGCATGTTCCTGAAAGATTATTTCTTCTTAAATAAGGCCTAAAATGATTGTGCTGATTAAGCCATTAGCATTTTTTCTCAAGGTTACTGCACTGTTTGAGTCAATATTACCTGCTGTGCCTTAAGAATATAGATTTCAGCCAAACCCATGCTGTGAACCAGTCTTGATTTGCCATAAAAAAATGCCAGTAATTCTATGTTGGGAACAAAGCTTTCAAAAAACAGTGGTTGTGTCCAGTGCATAACTCTGCAAGATTATAGGACTATTTACTGTGGACTACACTGTGTTCCTTTGAATTATTTCAGCACAGGTTTGTGAAATTGTTCTTATCACAGTCTTAAATGCCTTTGACAATGCGTCATACCAGTTACATTGTTTGCCTCTGTTAAGTATCCCAGCTGGCCCCTAAGTCAGGCAATTAAATAGATCATAGCTGCATCAAGCTCTAAAAACATAATCATTGTTATGTTGTCTATTCAGATGTGCTATTTGTGAAGAAACCCATATATCTATTTTCATGTTGACAGAGGCAAATCTCACTTGAACTATCTGACCATCAAAGAAAAACTGGAAATGTTGAAGCAAAATTCAGAATCCAAGATAGTCAGTTTTATTCTCAGCTCTTATACCATCTTATAATAAATTCTGGCAGTGCCAAAGGAAAATACGTACATATGTGGACTCTGAACTCAAGATTTGGTGACAATGTGTATGTCCAAGAAACTTTTGTTCATTTTTTAGATAGCCCTGAGCTATGCCTCTAAAGATTTTCACATTATCCCCAATATATATTTATCAAAAAAAATTACTATTTTACTGTAGCATGGAAAAATGCAGTTAATGAGAGTGATGTCATTTGTATTGTCTAAGACAAGAGGGCTGAGTGTACTGCAAAAAAGATACTGGAATTAAAATGCATGGGGAAGCCCATGTATTCAAAAGTAACCTAATTGCTAATTAAACCTAAACAAAAACTAACCCTAACTTCTGTTTTGATTTTAATAATATGCGTTGTACTATTTTGCTTCTCTGAATACTGAATTAATCTAAGATTTTACACAAGGAACATGCACTGTAAGAGCATGAAGCGGTCACAAATTGATTTTGGAAGGCAGAAGAATTTTATAGAAAAAATAATTATTCTGTTTTTCAAAGACTCTCTAACTGGATGACTAAAGACAAAAGACGCTAACTGCCACAAACTGGGCTATCCTGAAGCTGCTCCCCCATATCCCTGTCCAAAGAATTTCAGTTCACATACCACAGACACCATGCCTCCAGCCCTGCAGGGACACGCCTGCTGAAGCACAGTCTCTGGAGTAAGTAGAGAGCACACTGCACAGTGCAACTTCACTCTTCTCAGCATTACAGGTGTCATACATGCATTTCTAAAGGACATAAAAGGACATGGGTATTGTTAAGTCCACTCATAGAAGAAACAGGGATATATATAGCAATTCAAAAGCAGTCAACCAATATCTTTTTTAAAAAGTGTTATTACCAATGAAACTTAGTATCTCTAAGAGAAAATGTATGCTAAAGAAATACTACATAAACCTGAGAAACAGCAAATCAGTTACAGAAACTGCAATGACATTATGTCTAACACTCATTAACAGATGAATACTAAAAAAGACAGAGGCACCTATAGTTCACTAAAACACTAAGAAATATCCATACCAGCCTCCCACGAGGATGTACAATCTAGGACGTGTCAAAATACATCATCTGAAAACATACACAACTGAAAATACTGCACAGTGATGACTGGCACTTGTGTTCCTATCAAGATACACCCAATTACATGACAGGTGCATGACAGAAGATGGTTTATAGGGAGTCAGTCATATGTAATGACATTTTAAAAACTAGTTATGTAAGTAGAGATGGAATTTAGAGCTTGAGTTCTTTTAACTGGATGGGCTGGACAACAGAACACAGATACAGCTAGTTACTCTGGAGCAGTAGGATCATACTGGATAGACAGTGACTTATCCTACCATTACTGATGTTGTGGAAAACGCTTTCATGAATCATGGTTTAAAATCTGATGAGATCAGCAGGAGTAACAGACATATTCTAAGAAACTGGTCATTACTTTTCTATAACTGAAAATTGCAAAATCCTGTTTTATTTATAGTCTACATGAATTCTCAAGTGCATATATTTTCTTCTGGGAGAGGTAATACATAAACCATATTTGTAAAGGTACCTGAAAACATATTAAATTTTAGACAAAATTCAGGCTCAGGTATTTTCTCAGTAAGTTTTATCACACACACCCCCTACATGAACTTTCTGTGATTTTGCGGGAATTTCTTTACCATCCACATCGATGTGGCAGCTCTAGCTTAGCCAGCTTCCTCAGCAGCCTTATAGAGCTGCACACCAAGAGAACATGTAGGCAATTTCATGCATTCGAAACAAAGAGGCTAACACAATTCCACAGTAGTAAATGAGATCCAAACAATGGAAATACACGTTCTCTCCCTAGATGTGAATTTTGAACCAAGTCAGAGGGAATCCATGGGGCTGGTAAAACTCTCATTTCAATTCCACACAGAAACAGTGGCTCTGCTTGTCAAAGAGTGAACAGTTTTCACTCTTTGAAAGTTTGAAATCTTGAGCTAATTTTTTTCATTTTGCTTCTGGGTCATGCAACAGATGCCCATGATGACAGTCAATTACTTACACAGCTGTAGCCAAAAAGGCCCATCTTATCTTGCACAAACTCTCATTTTATATTTTTTCTAATCAGCATCAGTGAACTTCTTTGTGACCAGTCACTTTGTGACCAGTGAAATAACCTATTTCGCTCCCCTAGGCCAGACCACCTTCACAGAAGATCAGTCTCTGAGCTAGATTAAATCACCCATTTGGACCAGTGCCTTACCTTGATGTACACAGAAGGGTCTACAACAGAATGGCAGGCAGCAAACACACTGCTTGTGTTGGACAGAAGAGCACACCAATGCTGGGCAAATTTTTCTGAAGTGGGAAAAAATATCATTGTCCTTAGTCACTTAAACCACATTACTGTCTGAATCTATATTCTTATCAGGTACCACATAGAACTAGAACATCCTAAAGTGTTTAGATAATGCTGGATGGAAACACAGGTCATTGACATTTCAAAGGGATAAGCATAGTTGGATGGGTGACCAGCCATCTTCCTAAAAGGAAGGTTTCACTTTCCAAGTACTGACATTATTACTGCAGCTGGATTTGCAGAACATATATGAAACCTCCCCATTTTCATTGTTTTTCATCAAACTTTTCTAATTCTTTGCAGCCAGGTAATTCGTTATAGCCATGCAATAACATCAAGCATGTAGTAATGAGTGAGCTGTGTGGCTATGAGCTGCGGCTTTAATTTCATGTGGCAGTACCTAGGAGAGGTCAGTCCAAATCCTATATATATCCAAATCCAGTCAAAGTGAGAAATCAGACACGACACCTAGTACAGTGCAATGCTTGCTTAACTCAATGCTATTGATAACTTCTTCCTCTGGACTTCAGCATAGCTCTAACAGCCTAGATTGGATTAAGAACTTGCCCAAATATTGGCAACCAAGTATGCTCTGCCTTAAACCTAAATTGCTCTCATTGATGCTGTGTGTGATATTCAAGTCACCAGTGAAGGTGTTGGCTTCCTCCAACAGTGCTCTCTTTTTGTTTTAAAAGCAAAGCTATCCTCTCAAAGACCTTCAAAACACAATGTTTTCTCTCTAGTAATAGACTCAGAGGCAGAGGGTTTTGATGTTACAAGGTTTCTAAAGCTTTTTTGATTATCCATCATGTGAAAATTATTTAGCACTGATAAACCATAGATGAAAAGCCTGGTACCTTTATCCACACTGTTTGAACAAGGATCTTCAAAGCTGTCCTCAACATCAAAACAGCTGGCTCTAGTTTTCCATGAGTTACCAAAAGCAGAAGCTGAATCTTCCACAGCTCCAGTGACTGTTCTGAAGTCATCAGTCTGGACGTTATTGAAATTGCCACAAAGACCTTGTGTAGGAGGTGGGGGGAAAAGGCAAAAGAAAAGAAGAAATCACTAGATACATGAAAAAAGAAATGGCTTCTAGATGAACACTCTTAGCTCTATAATGGACCTTGCCTGAGAGAAACCCATTTTCCTTCAGAGACTTCCTGATGTTCCCACAAATCAGATACGACCCTGTGTTTAGAGGGTAATTATTATTTTTCGGCATTACAGTAGCACTTAGTGAGAGCACAGGGATTGGAACTGCTTAAATGTGCTTCAGTAAACACTGGCAGACAGAGAAGTATCTTCCCCAAAGGCTTATAAACAAAAGAAATGGCAAAAGAAAAACAAAATGGGTCTGAGAGTCAGGGCGTTATCCCATTGCGCAGATAGGAAACACAAAATATCTTAAATGGTCTAAACAAGAGATTGGTGGCAAAACCAACAACATAGTCTGCATTTCACAAGTCTCTGATGAAGTCCCATTTGAACAGATGCAGCCTAAAAGATCTGCACACACTAAACATCACAGAGATTTTCTTCAGCAAATTGAAGGGTTTAGCCTTATGTGTCCTACCAGAGGTGCGATTCTGAAAAGAATGATCGACTGTTATGGAGAGCTGCATTACAGGTTTCATTTGCACTCGAATCTGCACTCCAGCTGAGCTCAAGATTTTGATGAAAAATGTAGATTGTCTGAAGATGGTGATGCCATCTAAAGAAAAAGAGAAAATACTGCATGCACTTGCAAATCTTTGTGAAGCTGAGTAAACAGGAACTTCCATTTACCAATGCATCCAGTAGCACAGGGATTCCCAGGGAATCCCAGACCTAGCATCCACCTAAGAATTACTAGGATCATGTTCTCTTCAGACAAAGGAGCAGGAATCCCTCTGTGAATAGATGTAGGCTACTCTGAGGAAGGTGTGAAGAAGAGCATTTACCTTTGCTTACAGGCAGCCTCACAATGAAATTGTTCATGTAGATATTTCCACAGGAACATATTTTTATAGTCTGCAGGGGAAAAAAAAGTGCACAGTAGTGAATTCATACAACATGAGACAGACAAGAGCAACCTGACAAGCTTCATTAAGCATTAAGGAGCGGTGTCTTCAAAACCTCATCATCTCTGGAGTCAATGTAACTCAGTGTCCAGGCACCAGAGAGGAATGTAGGGAAAATAGGAGTGACTTACTGTGTATCACTAATTAGTCAGTTACTCACAGTTCTTCCTAGTGTGACCAATACATTCTTTAGACAAGTCATTGTCCGTGAAGTCCCACACTGAATGATCTCTCCAATCACTACAACTGTGTCATCAGTGTTCTGAGAAGACATGAAAAAGGTTTGTGTAGACACTGTTAGCATGTTACAGGATGGGAGCTAGAAGAGAAAAAGGTGTCACTGAAAGGCTAATACGGAGTAGTGAAAGAACTAGGGTATTTGATCTCTAAGTGCAAACTGTTTATTTCATTGCCAAAATCAATAATTTTTACTAACTATCCTTTGCACTCTGTTTCCTTGCTATCAGCCTGTGTGGATCTCAGCTGCAGGCATTCATATGGAATTCAATCTTTTTGCAGAAATTTTGCCTCATCCATTTTCTTCTGACAGTCACACATGAACAAAACTTCAGAAGAAATGCTTAAATCAACACTAATACATCCATTAAGAAAATAATTTAATTTTTTAAAAAAGTAAAACTGCGTTGAAGCTGCAAAACTTTGAAGCTAAGCATCATCAATTGACTTGCAATCCATTGCAAATTCAAAAATTTATGCTGTGTTGAAGTGCTTTGCTGGATCAGTGCCATTTAATTAAATTAAGTCATATAAAGCTGCTGTACAGTTTAATGCCTTCTGCTACCCAAGAGGTTTAGGAGTGAAAAGAGATATTGCTCGTACCTTAGCTAAGACATAGTGACAGTTGCCATGAAAATTGAATCTTTTATTATCAAATGTTGTTATATGGAATCCTCCATCTATGTGGCAACTTCCAGAGCAGGGCAGAGAGATACAACTCCAGTGGCCTCCTTTGCAAGTACTGTGCAAAAACCAAAAAGCAGAAGTTAGAACAAACACAGCTTCCAGGGAGCAAAGGTGATACACCATCTAAATCTGCACAGATGCAGCCTCTGTCTTTTTAGCTCGCTATTTTGGCTTCTTATTAAAACCCTGTGGGTGGAAGACTATGTTAGGCCCTTAAAGTGTGAGGGTTGAATTCCTCTCAGTGAGAGAATTAACTGCTCTGGGCTTTGAGCTGGCTGCCTCGGAGAGACACTGAGATGGGAAAGCAAGAAAAGGTTTTCAGGTCCTAAGCTGTGTAGTTGACTTTTTAAAGAAAGAACCTTGCAGGATCTTGCAACATCTTGTGCTATTGATGCAACTGTTCAGCAGCTAATTGTGGAGGACCTGAGATAATGAGCAATTCTCACACCTGTGAACACAAGAAGAAAACAGCCTGGCCCTGTAGGCTCAGGCTTTGAAAGGAGTAAGTGAGGATGTGTCGAGATGGGAACCACCCAAAGTCCATTAAGTTCAGTTACTCAAAATTCATGGGATTTGAGTAGCATTTCCTCAAAATGCAGAAGATCCAAAGGGGTTTGCTGAACATCTGGCCTGCCCCACCATGCACCACAACACACTTCATTCCTCCCTATGGCAAAGGTTAAGGTAATGGTCAAGAAATGATGTTGTGTCATAGGAGTTCAGACAACACATACCACTGTTCATTCACTAGATGGATATCAGAGTAAGAAATAAAACTGTTTTGAGAGTAATATACCTAAGGTCTTACCACCTTTCACTAGTGCAGAGTGGAGATGGGTTCAAGCTGCCAGTTATTTTCTAAATCAAATCATTCTCAAGGATCAGGACTTTTGAGATTCAGGCCTTTAAACAACCTTGTGCAGATCCAGATGTTGTTGGAAGTGTCACTTACTAACATGGTATGACTTCTCACCTCTGAATTAATCAGTGAAGAGTCTAATTTTTCTACATTCTGAAATCTTGAGCTGAGTTTTCACAAGCAGTTTCAAGTGAGGGTGGGTAATAACACCGTGTGGTTGAGGACTACCTTTAAATTTTTCCTATACTGTTGAAATTCAGACCAACACTTTGAATTGTTATTTAAGACATATGTCAGGAAAAGGTTAAAAAAAAAAAAAGGAGGAAAGTACAGAATGCAACTCATGAATGTTTTGAAATAAATGCTTCCGCCTTGTTAATGCAATCAAGACCACAACAGTACCAGTTTTGGCAGGGAGTGGAATAAGTTCCTCCAGATGAGTAGACTTTGCCTTGAAACGTACAGGGGCAGCTGTCTCTGGGGATGCACTTCTTGCTGCTGAGGTCATCAAGGATAGTTCCTGTTCAGACACATTGGCTAGTTAATATTCCTTTGGTGAGTCTTGGAAACACCATTCAAGGAAGATTAGAGTACAAAGAAAACTCCAGAATATTTAGCATTTCTTAAAATGGATGGGATACTTTTTAAGGAAAATACCACACCATTTCTTACTAGAGCTCAAATGAAAGCCATGCAAAACTAAAAGAACATTTCCTGTTACAAAATTTTTCACTATGTGCAGCATTATCAAGTGCCAGATTGCAAGGGTGTGAGCCAGTTTCCATCTTTGTCTAACAGTAAATCTAACAGAAATCAGAACCTCATCTTAGACTATTTCATGTGCAAATTTACACATGCACATACCTGGACGTGCATTTATGTTTTGTGTCACTTAAGCTACAGCAAGACTTAGTCTCCATAGCAGGGAGGCATCTCACCAGACATCTTCACCTGCATTTTTGCTGTCTAGGGAACACCTCTGCACCATTTATTTCTGTCTAGTCCTTAGAAATCTTTCCCTCTCCTCCTCCAGTGTCAGGATGTTGAATCTTTACTTCCAAGAAGAAAGTTGTTAAATTTTGCTACAAGAAACAGTTTATTCGTTGTGTGAAATGTTAGAGAAAGGGAACAACCTCCCTTTTTGTCCCTTGATGTGTGTGATCATGGACAAAAGTGAGCTGCCTTACCAGGAGGACAGAAACAGCCATCTGTACATGGGGCTTTACAAATCTTGCTCCTTTCTGGATCTGCGCATGTGTCAGCACAGGAGTTTCCACACTCCACGTACTCCATGTTGTTTGGGCATTCCTGATCTGCAAGACCAAACCAAAATGGAGTATGTTAATGATGTATTTATAAGATATTGCTGTGTCACTACCCAATTCCTTCTTCCTCCTTTCCTCCATATCTTGTGTGCAAGACCTTCTATCCAGATATGTCATGTTTGTTTAACCTCTTAAAGGAAGTTTTTATGGCCAATTTTACTTTATCTTTTGGACAAAACTGTGCTGCTGGGAAATATGAGCTATTTCACATTACTAGCTCAAGGTTGGCTGAAGTCATAAAACAAGCAAGGAACACCAGAATCATTTAGGAAGTCATAACAGTTTATTTTTGCCTGAAGCATCAGTCCTTCTGGCATTAATTTGCTATCCCAATCTATACCAGCTGTTTGGGTGAACTACTTATAGCCTTCCACCTGGATTTACAGAGATTTCCTGCTCGGTAGCTGGACTGCTGAGTATGAAAACACAGGGTAAGATAAATAGAAACATATTTTACTTCTCAGTAACTGCTTCTGTCTAGCTGTCAACATGTTGAAACAAGACTCTTTATCGGTTAACTGTGCATGGTAAAATTAAAAATAAGAACTGGAGAAAACTTAGTTGTAAGAAGGAGGTGAGCATTATCAAGGTATAGTTCTAATTTAAGGAGCAAAATCAAGTTAATTCGTAGAAGCTTTTCCATTAACAATGTTTCTGTCTAAGTACTTTCACAGATAGATTCAAGATAGTTCCAGAGCTCCTGGCTTTGCTCTGCTGGGATCAGAACATTTGTGTAAATGTCTAACCTGAAAGAAATCTCCAGAGCAGTAGCTACTTACAGCAGAGTTCTTTGGTTCTCCATTCCCCAGGGTCTCCCTTCCTCAGGACACAGTCTCGAGAGTACTGGTTTAAAGTGCTGCATATGCAGCTGGAAACCAAATCAGAGTGAGAAGAATTAACTGCACAGTGGCACATATCCTCAGCACAGGTCTCTATGTAGTCATCAAAGGCAACTACTCTGGGGCAGTTTCCAAAACGGGACATAAGTTTCTTGCATGCCTTTTTCTGTTTAAAAAAAAAAAAAAAAGAAAAAAAAAGAAGAAAAAAGGAAGGGAAAGAAAGAAAAGCAACACTTGAAATTTTGCCATCTTTTAGGTTTCTGAACATACAGCCCGAGTTTTGATGACACAATTCCAGGGTCACATGATAATTCAAGTTGGAAGGAATCTCAGGAGATTATCCAGTCTAACTTTCATGTTATGAAATCCTTTTTCTTGGATTGGAAGCTTTCATTCAATTGTGCATTTTCCCACTGCCTATTTCTTTAACACCATAATAGAATATTCTTTCAGCTGTAAGATCATCATTCTGCTCAATCAATATGTAAAGTCATGAAAAATTCAACTTAGTGCATGCTCTGTAATTAACACTCTTTTCAAGAGTCTCTTCAATACTGTAGGTTGGGAGGTTTTGTATATCTTCCATATACTTACATATATGCTGCATCTATTGTCTCTCCTCCTGGGATGTCTTCCAGTGTGGTCATCTGGGCTCACATCAGCACACTTTTGTGATGGATCCTCTACTTTGTGGAAGTTCCCAAACTGTCTCGGATGCATTTTATACCCTGCAAAAATCCCCAGATGCATTTCAGTAACTTCCTGCAATTATTTAGATCAGTTAATGGGCTATAAAAATTCACTTGGTCTTTGGGCTCAAAGGCAGTATGCACTTCATGAAACACCCAAATTGAACCAGCATCCATATTATAGAGGATGACAGCCTGCTATAACTTCTATTGAGCTAGAGCCAGGAATCTGGCTCACTTGTCTCAAGGCCTGCTGTCCTTTAAAATCACATGAGACTTAGGACCTTTCTGTTGCTTCTCCTAATTTCCAACGACTTCTCTTTGTTATGGGTGTTTGAGCATACACAGTTTTCTGTTTGCATGTATAATAGTAATACAGGTATTACATGAAGGAATGTTGTTATAACTTTGGCTTCAGTTCTGCAGTTGATATCCCAGGATGGTTTCTTTCCACCCACACAAACTGCTGCAGGAGTATAGCCTCAGCTATTTGCAATATCTGAAGGTGTCAGTGGATGGCACCGCAGTTTCTTCAAAGATGTTCAGTGAAATCCCTGTGTTTCCTCTGATGCTTTTATTTCATTATAGAGGCAAGAATAAACATATGTAGAGTATTAAAATGGAAGAACAGAAAATGCACTCATGCATTTCCTTAAAGTATGTTATTATCAGCGGGAACCCTAGCGATGTTGCTGCATGATAGCCAAGCAATTAATTTGGGTCAAAGAGGTTGGAGACTCTTACAAGCTTCAAAAGAGCAGAGAATCCCAAATCATCTCAGTACCTCTTAAAATACATCCCCTGTATATGGAAATGTTCATGTGCCTGTCAGGAAAGTGAAATCCTGCTCAGAGGAAACAGATATCAATTTTCATGTCACATATGAAGAGGTCTGTTCTGTGTGGAATATGCTGTATTTATGACCTACCATCCAAAATCAAATCATTCTTCTCACTGCCATCATAGTTCCCACATAGACCACATATTTTCTCTTTATATGTTTCTTCCAAGTCCAGCTAAAAGAAGAAACTCAGAGTTTAGATGCTTTTCCCCACATCAGCAGCACTTGTTACAACGTGATTCACAATAGAAAAGCACAGTGGCAAAAGTGCTCATTCCCACTTCGTAGCAGTCTCCTCTTCTGCCACAAACCTCTCATAAAATTTATCTGCAGACAGATTGAATTCAAATGGGAAGAACATTCTCTAGCAATTGTCATTCCTACCCACTAAAGAGGTAACTGAAGCATGTTGGACACTGGATTAATCCCTGGCCAGTATATTCCAGTACAGAGACACTGGTATACAGACATTTGGTACATCTTGCACAGTACCACAGCTCCTCTCTGGGCAGGTCAGATGACTATGCTCTAATGCTGGATGCTGCAAAGAAGGAACTTCTAGTTAACTTTTGGCCATATCTAATGGGTCCATAGGGTGAATGGAAAAATTTATAACATTTCTAGGGGTAGGTCTGCCCAGCATTACTTGTTTTGCCCATACTTAGGGGAAAAAAGGAGCCAGGTTAGCACACTATCGCCTTGCTAGATAAAACTATTGCTCCTTGTCACTCCTACCTGCTTGGGGGACAGTACTGGTGCCATTCGGGTCCACCAAAACAAGCAGTGCTTTTCATACAGTTGTGTCCACTCTACAGTAACGTACAGGTACTGCCTTTCATGATCTAGGTATTAATTACTGCATGGGAAGGGGGGAAGCAAATACTTCAATAAATCAGAATTTCAGTATCAGTTGAGTATTTCCTGGTATTTTTTCTCTTTATTCACCTTTTACCCTCTCTCTCTGAATGGCAAAACATGACACACAACTTCCATTTAGTTAATCTCAGTCCTGATTGTGAAGGATTAGTGTACACACACAAAAGTGTAAATTCACTGCTGCAGAAGAGGATATTGCAGGGAAGATGTTTAGAGGAGAATTCCCACATAGCATGGCTTTGGAATGGGAGAGGCCAAGGTCTGGTCACACAGATTACTTTCCCACACAAGATGTGCATGAGACAGAGTAGCAAGTCAGAGCTGGAGGGCTGTGCTGCTGCCAGTGACCCATGGAGCAAGGAACTAACTACAGACATGCTCTATCCAGGGTCAACTGTGTCACTTTTTGTCACATAAACTTAGCTGGAAATGCAATGGGGTTGTGCCCCCCTGCCCCTGCCCCCTGAAATTATCACCTAGTTTGGTATTTCTCTATCAGCTTATGGATACCTCAGCTCAGTGATACCTCCCTCCAACAATTTCATATACCAACACAGTGCCTGCATTCAGCCCGGCTTTTCATCACTGATGAGGTTCACCAGGAGAAAAACAACTAACTGGCTGTTCATACTAGGAGAGTGTCAGCCCAGTTCCACTTGAGCGTCAGGCCCAGCTTGGAAGTGACTTGAAAGTAAGTACAGGTGTCCTCAATCAGGATGCTCTTCAAGCTGAAAGGCATGGCGATCCTGGAAATTCAAGGGAACAAAAGATTGCAGTGAAAAAAAAGGCTGATGAAATCCTCACAGACACATAGGAAGGAAAACTAGAGTTAAAAGAAACTAAAAAAGACATGGAAGCACTCTTTGCAAGGTTAGCCTTCATCTACACAATACATTAAATTGACCACTGTGAACTTTTACCAACCTTAATCCACAACACAATGTATTTTGGTCTTTTGTCAATACTGCATCAAGCACTTGACTGAAAGAAAGCAGCCAAAGCCAAGGACCTAACCCAAAAGTTTATAAAGAGCAAGATGAAAATATTGGAAAAATGGCCCTCCACATGAGGACACTGCAGGTTATCATCATCCTTCCAGGACTTCCTTGACATTTGGGATTCATAAACAGCTCTGCTCTGTTATTCATGGACTGATGCAACTCAGACCTACATTACTTTCCCATCTTACCAAGATAATTGAAATTCATTTTACAACAGCCTGCAAAACTTAGAGATTCAGAAAATGGCTAGAAGATAGGAGATTTCTTGTCCCTTTAATTTAGGAGACACATATGGGCTTTGGAGCTATAATTACAACAGAGTGGTGCTATTCTATATTTGGTTGTTTCTAGAAGGTTGTCAAGACAGCCCATATGCTTGCAATTTTCTCTCCAACAAGATTGTGAGGGGTTTTCCCAGAGTCAAAGGTCCTTCATAATTAGTCCTGCTAGGAGCAGGACTCTGTTCTTCCCATGAGGACTGTCCTTAACATTGTGCCCAACTTTCAGCTATTGTTGCATATGATTTTTACTTATGGAATATTTTTACCCTTCAATTTGCAGTTTGCTTTGTGGTTCATTTTGAATTGGTATTAAAAGTATGGATTTTGACTTCTAAAAATTCTGTCTTTTTTTATAACAAGATCCCAGGGCAAGCTGTGATTTGCAAAGCAGTGTAACTTTCTAGACTAATCTATCTGAAACAGAAAACTATTCCTAAAAGAATCATCTGTTCCTGAACATCAACATAAAACAGTAGGGTTAGTACAAGAGAAATAATGTTTTGAGAAAAAGAAAAACCACAGCAATCCTAAAAAATCTAAACTTTTTAGAAATAAAGTGTTGGGGTTTATGTACTTTCCTCCATCTCTCCCTCTCAAATCAAAGCAACATTAACAAAACCTTAAAATACCTTCTGTTTTTATAACATACACATTGCCCACTGCTTATCCTGTTGGTGTTGGTCCCTGGGAGATGTAGTTTGGTTTAAATGCTTCTTGCCTCCTCCACCATTATGGGGAGGACTCTTCACAATACCTGTTCAAAGAGCTATGAACATCTCATACACAGCCACTGCTTTCCAGCCAGACCCCCCCAACAGACAGCAATAAAAATGCAGCACAAAACAACAGTATGGTCTTTACTCACTTCTTCCCATTCACTGTGATTCCTGTCTCCTTCACCTCCAGGACCACTCCATCAATGGTGACAGTGAAGTAGATAAGGAAGCTGTTCTTGGCACTGCGCCTGATCTGAATGTTAAAGTCCTGGTAGCTGTCATTGCAGTGAGAAGCGAAGACGTATGTGCACGTTCCAGGAAAAGTAAACTTTACATGGTCAAATGTATGGAAGTGGAAATTGCCCCAGGTGGCACATTCACTCCTACTGACAGTAGAGACCTGGACTAAGGAAAAAAAATCATAGGAGGGGAGCTTAGAAATTCACCCCATATGAGATGCTTTGCCTTTTTTTGTTGGAAAACATTAAAGGGGAGATTTTCAAAGGCAAAAAATGATAACTCCTGGAAGATACTAGCCTGTGGGAAGAAGTTTCATCTCACTGAACTTCTGAAGTCCATGACTTTTGAAGTCCAGAGATACCTGCAATGTGAGCAGATTAGCCCAGGCTCCTTTGAAGTTAACAGTACGAAGCAGAAGAGGTTCAGCTTTCTCATCTTACGTATCAGCCTAGCAAGAAGATGCTGAAAACCACATGCATCTCTCCACTGTCTAGAAAGGCTGTGTCTATATTTATGCTATAGACACAGTTACACTGTAGATACCTAAAGTGAAGTGAGGAGAATCCCATTCTGGATGCCTAAATTTCATTTAATTCAGGCAAGACTTTGGTCCAAAGTCTTGTATTGAGTCCTTTCCAGGAGATATCACAGGTGGCATGATTTTACAGCAAACTGGCAGCTGCTGATCTCAGTGGTTGAGGCTGCTACCAACTTCAGCTGTTGGCTAAGAGATACTTGGTTTTCCTTCTCACCCAAAACTCATATTTTGGACCTCTAAGCTTTACCTCTGTGAAAGGTATAGATATATACTCTAAGTGCATATAAGACATTACTTCAGAAAGCAGTATTTACACCACTGAGCTTCACAAAAAAACCATGAATCACCTTGAATTAAATTATATATGCTTGCTACAAAATGCTTTAAATATTTCTTTTAGGCCCATCTGAAAGAATGACAAATGAAAATAGGTAAGTTTATTCGTGTTGTTTAGGTAGCATGTTTAGGAATATCAACATAGCAACATCCATCGCAGATCAAATCAAAATCAGTTATTAATTTACTCAGTGAAATCTAAAATATTATTAAATATTCCTGCCTAAGAATCAGCAGGGAAGAACTGAGAAATTCAGATCCTAATGTGCAGCATGAACTCAAGTGCTCAGTAAGTCCTTGCAGAAACAGATTTTTTAAAGGAGTGTTTTTTGCCATAGGTGGTTGTAGCACTAAAGTGGAGCAGAGAAATTTAGCAGTTTTTTACACAGTAGCGAGGACAGGCAAGAAAATTTGGCTATTCTGGAAGTGAAATTGCTGGAATTTCTAAGGCAGCAATGACTGGTACATCAATTGTTTGTGTATTAAGCAGTTGGGAAAAGCCTAAGACATTAAAAAACAAACCAGGAGATAGCAGTGCAGCAGACCACAAAAAATGGGATTACTGCTAATACAGCAATTCATACTGGTCAATCAAGCCTAGCTGGTGATATGGTAAGTACTTCTTCTATAAAGAAAATGTGTGAAATGTGTTGAAAAGGGTGTCTTTTTTTTTTTTTTTGTGGTGCAAATTGCATTCAGAGGGTGTCCTCTTTAAGATTAGTCACTTAGGACATAAAACAATTGATACACTTCCTAGTAATGAAAGAAAGAAAGTAAAACACTTAAATTGTTGACAATGGGGATGAAAATGTACAATGTTTAACAGTATCTGGCATGTCTGCAGCTCTTACATGAATATGTTACATATTTTCATTTGTCAACTCTATTTGTCACCTATGGAGAGTGATACGAGAGCAAGAAATGCAAGAATTAGATTCTTTTCTTACCTATCTGAACTGGTTCTTTGCCCTTGCAAAAACTCCAAATTAGGTAGAAGATCCAAAATGATCTCCTGTTTTTTATTTCCATCTTGCCATGTAGTCGTAACTTGAAAATCCTTTCAGGGAAGTGTTTTTTCTTGGCTTATAGGCAGATTTTTATAGTCCAGGAGTTTGGCATGAGAACAAAACATTGATGGCAGGGTCCCTGAAAGGTGGAGCTTCATTAAATTTTCTTTCAGTTATTCATTATTGGCACCCTGCAACTTCCTGTCTTTCAGACAGGACAGGTATCTAGTCCCCTCTTCCTTTATGGGGACAGAGAGCTATCTCTTTCTAATTTCCTTTTTTTAAAATGGGTCCCCTCATCCTCCTCCAACAGTACTGTTATTTCTTTGGCAACAATATTCTTATTTTTCATAACATTTGGTTAGTTACAAGCAATCACTGACCTTTTCCAGAGCTTTTCTCTGTTTTGCACATCAGCAGAGTCCCCCAGCTCAAGAAAATGTATTTGTTGTCTCTACTACCTTTAATGGTGACTTCTAAACAGAGCAAAAAGTATTGTTAGGTCAGGCATAATGTATGGTTTATTTAGAGCAAAATCGTTTGGCAGGAGGGCATTGTCCTTTAAGAAGTTCATCCAAAATATGTTACAAAAAAGGCCAGATTTACTGCTTCAATAGACCAGGAACAACATCAAAATTGCAAAAATTCTCACCTCATCTGTACAAATGGGATCTAATCACACCTGTCAGTCACAAGGAGTTTATTTATGCACACAGAGGTGGTGAATTCACCAAACATCACAAGGGAGCAGTGCCCAAGTCCCATCATAATGTAGATCACAGTTCATTCCTTCACTACCTAAATTATGCTGCTGCAAAAGGGTCCCTTGGTGCTCTCAAAGTACTTTAACACCCTAGCACATACCCATAAAAAATCCAGTGGGCTCAGTCATGAGCTCTACAGTCCATTGTAGGACATCGTCAAGATTCTGAGATCAGTAATTTTAGGGTCTCTTCTAGAGATTTTCTTGCTGTGTTGACACAAACTGACCTTGCATCTCTTCTCATCCACGCCATGGGGGAACTGCTCCTGACAAGAGAGGAAGCCTCTCACCTCGTCCTGGCAAATCAAGCACAGATAACAGACATTCCTATACTTCCAGCTGCTCCCTACCCCTTTGGGAATACACTAAAGCCAGAGGGATTGCCAGTAGCAAGTGGGCACAAATATAGTATAAGGTGGACATAGGTTTCCCCCTTGTTGCAATGCCTCAGGTCAAGCCTGTCCATGCACCCACTGGGGAGTATGAATGCCTTTTATCTAGCTGGCAGGCAGCAAGCTGCACCTTGGGAACAGGGTCTTGCTCACTGCTTTACCAAGCTTTGTGCTATTGCCAAAGTGGAGTGTCCCAAAGCTGGCCTACTGCTCCCTTCAGCTGCTGCCCTGCACAGGTACAAGGTTCTTTGCAGAATTGCAGGTGACAGCATCTGTCAGATGAAGATTTGCTGCTGCCCTTGCTCTAAACAAAACTCTGCACCAGCATGCAAGAGCATTGTGTAGGACATGAAACATGAGTTCGTGTTACCCCTTTGCCACTGCCCGTGTCCCATTAATTCCATTGTCAGTCGTACTTGAGGCAGGGCACTACTGGAGGGCAAAGTCTATTCTTGAAGCTCTGCCATTTTGGCTGGAATACAGAACCAACACACTTTATGGCACTGGTGATGGAACTCATGGACTGCTGCTGCTTTTCCTTTTAATCACCACATCTTCCCTCCTGATCTCTGTCCAAATAGGTACAAAGTAAACTAGGAGAATATTTAGTAGATACATCTAACCATGAGAATAGGACATTGGAGATACAAGGATGATCTGAAATTGAATGCGGTGCAATAGAGGGTAAAGGTGGATAGCTGAAAGATATTAATTTTCCAAAATCAAAGCTAGTGTCAAAATCCAAATGCAGAACTCTGCTGAGATAAAGTCCAAGTTTTTTTAATCATTCTCCACTTTCCTGTCCCATTCCCACCCAGGCAATCAAAGCACCTATTTAATTCATTTTGGTATGAGAGTAGAAGATAGAATCAGACTCCAGGAGTGTGATTCCTGACTCTAGAAAAAAAGCCCTTTATTCCCACTGAGCAGCACAAAAGCAGCAGGAACCATGTATTAACTACTTGCCAAAGATACTCTTCAGTAGGAGTAGTCCTTTGATGACAAAGACATAGTAAGGTTTACCTCAGCAGCTTTCAGCCCTTTGTGTTCTACATGTGGGGTGGTTCAAGGGAATGCAAGGATGGGCAGGAGGAAGGAGTTAAGGCATAATTCCCCCACCCCCACCCNTGAACAGCACATGTTAAAACTGTTCAAGGAACAGACAGAATAAAGCGAATGATTCACTGAACCAACATCCACTTATGCTCTACTCAGTAGAGGCAGTAGTATCAGTCATATGGGATCCTCCCCTGAGAAAAGCAAGAGCACAGCTCTACCCAGAGAAGCAGGAGACCCAGTCCTCTTGCTCTGTACCTAGCCATTTTCTTACCTCTGCTTGTCTGCTCTGTCATTTGTGCCATTCCTTTGCCATTTCTTGGGAAGCAGAGTTTCTGTCAATGACTAACCAGAGCTGCTGCTTTTGGCTCCTTCACAGACACTGCGGGCTACACTCCTTAGAAATCATGGGATGCTTCAATCCTCTGCAATGATTTCAGGGCTACTGACAGGGGGAGGATATTTGCATCCGAATGAAGTTTTTATATTCAAGCGTGGAAACAGTGAGGTTTTCAGAAGAAATACATGGAAGCTATTCAGCAGGAAATGCAGACTGTCAGGGAGCTTATAGACTGTGTTGATCACTTACCACTGAATCATTGCTATTGGCACACAAGTTATAACTATTCCCCCTGCAGTGACATACTGGGATTAACAACTCTTCCCTTTATTGGACCCTGTAGCATAAGAGGCCTTCCCTCTTCTGCAGCTGTATTAGCAAAAAGAACAATTCCTCTTGGCCTCTTTACAGCCCATTTCATGGATCATTTGCCATTAAAGGGTATGTGATTTTAGTAAATATGATAGGTAAATATTAACTCAGCTTCTTTATCACCACTGACTCACTGAAGATAAGCCATCATGAAGCTAATGTAATACACCAGTGACTCACATCTCATATATTTTTGCTACAAACTTGGTATAAAAGACACTCAAACAAGGGGCATTTTGTGGATTAATGCCCTTCATTGCCAGCCACTGTACTGAAGTTTGGCACTTTGCATTTGTATCATATCCTTCTGTCAAAAGGTGATTCCTTATGTGCTGTAAAGTTTTATGGCTATCCTGGGTCAGTCCAAGCACTAGTGAGGTTCAGCTTGGAAATCATCTAACAATCCAGTTCATTTCAGGCAAAACTGGTAGGGCTTCTTGAAATGAGTATCCACTATAAAATGGTGTTTTACAAGCACTGCCTAGATAATAACTCTAGAGAAATTATGTGTGCTTCATTAACAAAGTAATGTTAGCTAAGAAAGCAATTCATTTGGATTTGGTACCAGGCAGTTTGTGCCAATAATCCACATGATAAAAAAACACCTGAAGTGAATTTGGAAAATTATTTTACATAACTGGTAGTTATAACAATCATTTGTATATTCTAAATTGCCAGTAGAATTCAAGAAGAACATGGATTATCCCTTTTTATCCTTTGCATGATATCACAGAATTTAGGAAAGTTACATTAAAGATTTATTTGGTCCATCAGGTTTGTGTCTCCCACACAGTTTGAAACAGATATCACTAAGTATAAGGTAATCTGTAGCAGGCAGTGGGAAAGGAGGGAATGGATATCTGTCATTAATAGTCCATTAAAATACATGAAGAATGCCTTCAGTATTTTAATTTTGGTAGGAGATGGTTGGATGCTTTCTTATATTTTGCTTTAGAATGGACATAAAGCTCCTTAACCTCTCATCTTGCCATAGGGCTCCTTGACTTTTCGTGAACAAATCAAGGACATTAGTTATTCCTGTTTGCAAGGAATGATTCAGCTGCTCTTTTCTGTTTTTCTTTAAGAAGATGTAGATCTTTTAAAATCCATGTACAAGGAGTAATGACATGGCTGATTGGTGTTCGTGTACACAGGTCTCTTTGACCTATTGGCACTTCCTCACGTAAGAGAGACTCCCTGCATAGAAAGTCATCTCATCAGGAGGTTGGGCCCTTGAGATTTTCTGCTTGAAAGGTTTTTCTTTAAACAACCTTCCTGGTGAAATATATGGGGTAGCAGAACAAAGGGAAGCATATGAATTTTCTGCTTTAATAATTAGAAATTTTGGGGGTTTAGGCTAGAGCAGATTGTACCTATTTTTTAAAAAGCAATTTCTTATTTCCTGGCTGCCAAGATAATTCAGAAGGTTCTATAACCTTGAAATTACATGAAATTACATACCCAGTAACCATGTTCACCATTGCTGAAAGTTACTGCAAGCCAAAAGAAAGGCTAAGAGATGGGCCAAGAGAACAAGTTAAACTGGAAAGCTAAGCAACCTTGGCCTGGATTTGTTTTCCTAAATTGGACTTAAACTATGTCCTTGTTAATCCAATCTAAAACTCTGTCAGAGTATTTCTACTGGACTCCTGAGACTGAGATCCTTCCAGCATGAACTGTAATATTTTGCAGCAGCAGCTCACTTCTCTGTCATCCAAGTTTCAGAGATTGCCCTGCCTTGAACAAAGCAGCCACTAAATCCAGGGCAGTTTTGTAGGTGGCTGAGTACCAATTTTCTTTTAAATTTGAATGTTTACCCAGAGAGAGGAAAACCAAGGCAAAGGGGACACAATCTTTCCCCAGACCTCTGTTTAGCATGTTGTAGAAGGTGGAATTAGCCACCCAAGAACTACCTGCACTTAATTTTGTTCAGACTGCCCATATTTTTAAGGAGAAGAATGATCATACAGATCCCATAGGTTCTGCAAAAAAAGTGCAAGAAGTGCTAAGCTACACTAGTCCAGAGGGAGGCACAGGCTATTGAAATTTAACTGCTGTGTCAGGTCACAGGCACTGTAAAGCCCACATTCCTTGATGACTATTCCTGCTGCCTCTTGTTACTGCTTAAAAGAAAGCTGCATGGAGCACAGGTGCTCCTTCTCCACACCAGCTCTGCCATACTTTCTCTCTGCTTGAGTTTTCTCAAGGTCTTGGGGTAATGAAAACATCACAGTGGTGTTTTCCACCATTCTAGAGACCAGTCTATGAAAAGAATTCAAGCATTACACATAAGAATGCTGAAAAACTGGAACACTGAAGGAAATCCAGCTTGAACATAACAAATTTTAGAAGGGTGATGCTGAAAAAGAATTTACATGATTTTCCATATTAGTGATGGAAACACAGCTTAGATAGCCTGCTTGGACCTGTTTGGACCTTAATCTGAGAGGCTGCCTGTTAAGAACATAGCTGTTTGTGGTAGCCTGAAAAGAGTGAGTTGATTTTGGAAATTTGGCCCTGGAAGAGGGGCACTCAACTTCAAGAACTTTTTCTGCCTTAAAATACCCCCTACCCCTCAAAGCTTCCCCTGGGAGGTAAAATTTCAGAAATTGTATATCAATGCTACAGTTATTTAAATGTGTTTCCATTTTTGTCAGACCTAAAACTCATGAGAATTTTTTCCTATGATCTCAGAGTTTGTAAGTCTGTTTCTGCCTTTTCCCAGTATCTGAGCTTGCTTTTCTAGACAAGTGCAACAGCATGTTACAAGCACAGTAACTGCATGATTATTTACTTAGGGCTTTGCCTTTGCTGAAGTCCTTTCACTGGGGCTTAAGTGCAGAGTTGCATGTGCTTAGTTCAGTGAAGTGTGGTTTAGCAAAGTACACTCAAACTGTAAATATACTGAAATCTTTATCTTACCCTTCCTCTCTTAAAACACAAAATAATACTATTATAGAATGTAGTTATATCAGAAAACAAGGTAGTTATTAGATCAGAAACCCCTCCCTTGTTTTATTTTGGGAAGAATTAGTCTCGGTTTGCATATGGCTTCCCCCCTCTTTCTGAATCCTGTCTGCCTTTACCTCAGATAGCAGAAGTGATTTTTCCATATTGCTAAGAAGCATTTTCCTTTCTGCCTCTGGTGTTCTCAAAACACTTGTCCAATAACGCTTCATAAAACAACTGTGCCCACTTTATCAGCAAATCTTCTGTGAACTCCTTTTTAACTGCAGAGGGAAGTTCTCACTGTGTTGCTGAAGAGGCCTATGAGCAACCCTGAGTTTCCAGTGCATCTCCAGGTAGCTACAAGGAAATTGTTTGAGATTCAAACTATATTGGAAAAGAAGACTACAACTGGGAATGAAACCCATGTGATCTTGGGCAGCAAGAGCTGGGACCTTGGGTTTTGGTGCCTTCAAAGGCTATGTGGTTTGAAATCCTATGTGCCTCCCAAGAAGGTTTCTCCATTTTTCAAGACAGAACTAGAACTGTTAAGTACTGGGAGAGGAAGGAAAAGAAACAAGCAAAAAAAGAAACCCCTTGCCACCAATGAAAGTGGGAGGCTAGACAGAAAGTCTAGAAGAGATGAACCCAGGACTCAGGCATGGAGACGTGACCTGGGGCTCTTGCTACTGTCCCTTTTTGCTAGACTCCAGAAGACAAGGCAGTTCCTGGAGAATGGAGTCATTCTTTGAGGAAGGAGAAAGTCAAGCTGACTCCCTTCCAGCACTAATGCTTTTTATGAAGCTGCCAGGATCCTTTGTGGTAGGTCCTGCCTGGAAGACAATGGGATCAGCAGGTCCCACAATCTCCTGAGTCCCTAATGGGCTGACATCACTCTCAAAGAAGGTGATGAGAGACATTTCTTCAGTTTTTTCCTGGGTTTTCCAGAAAAATCTCTTCTTGTGGCCTGCAGACTCAACAGCTCTTGCTTAAGAAACAAAATGCTTCCTGGGATCAGACAATACAGATCTCAGTTTACTTCCACAGGGGTTGGGGAGGGGAGCAAAAATGCTGCTCACTGCCGCTACTATTCTTTGTAGGGATACACAGTTAAGGCTTCTTTCCTTGCTTTCTCTCCCAAATACTATTTGTAGATTTCTCCACTGGAGAAAGTTTAATCTGTTCAACTTTGTCATCCAGTTCCGGTGGAAATGCAGGTGCAAACTGAACTGCAAAGTTCTAAGGTGACTAAGAGTGCAGAAAGGTGTGGAGGTTTGACATGTACAGTGTGACCTGGAACTGCCAAGCACTTGTAAGAATACACTGACTGTGTCTGCTTGTGAACCTGCTTATGGGCAGCACTGACCCAGCACCAAAACTGAGAGGGCTGACATAACCCAGAGCACTGTGGCAAATGTCTTGTGCATGCATGTAAATTCCTGTCAGAACATTTTTCTTTCCCAGTGCTTACTAAGAATATTTAAATGTCTGGGGGGAGAGACCAGCATTCATTTTCAGAGATAAACCATTCTACGTGATGAAATAGAAGCTCCCTTTCTATTTTTGATATGACATGACTTTACATTCTTAGCCATAGACTGCCCTGCAGTGGTGAAGCCAAAATCTGCAGCCTTACTGACTTCTATACAGGATCATTAAACTTTCTCATTAAGAAGTAGTTTGCCCATCACTAGAAGGGAGAGAAGGAGCCTGTGCAAACTACAGACCAAATGAAAAATTAATGAAGCAAGGAAGATTTTATATTTCAGTGTAAGTACAGTGTGCAGCAAAATTCCACTACTGACTAGTAATATTTTATCTCTTTTTCATAGGAAACATGGCAGATTTGATCCCACCTTGTATCTGTCTCCAGAATTTATTTGCTGACTTCAGCCAAATCTAAATGCAAAAATGAAAATCTCAAAGACAGCTAAATGCCAACAGATTTTGAGAAAAGCAGTTCTTGCAAAAGGCTCAAGGAAATGTATGGTTCTAGAGTCAGGACAGAAATCGTTGGATAACAAAGAATCCACAGAGGAGAGTGACTTTGCAAGTGCCCTGGGAGAAAACTCTCAGTCACATCTTACAATGAATGTAGAGATAGAAATCCTTAGAAACCCATACTAAAGCAGAAAACAGGATTCATTAGTTCTGCAGCTTGCTCTGTAAACTGACAAAACTTCCTTCTTGTTAGATCAGCTACCTCCCCAACTCCAGAGAAATTTGCTCTCCAATCCAGTGCTGGAAAAAATGTGGAGTTCCATTTTCTGTGCATTCCTATCAGTGCCTACTTTCTAAGCTGCAGCACATTTGATAGGCTACTTGTAGCAAAAAATGGTGCCATCAGTCCTTTAGGTAGCAAAGATGCCAGTATAGAGGTTGGCTGTTGCTCAAGCTTTCAGAAGGATAAAGTACAATTAAGATTTCACTAACAGAGACAAAATAAAACCAAAAGCATTTTTTTCACATACAAGTGTGGTTTACTCTTGTTGTTCTATAGATTTAAAGAGAAATTAACATCTTCCAGCTAATCTGCTTCATCTCTCCTTACAATAAAATAAACAGGCACTCCTTTAGATATGTCCTTTGTTGTGAGACAAACTAATATAAAAAATGGCTATTGCTTTCCCTTTTCTGCAGAGGAAGCCTAGGATTACTAGCTTAGTGATGAGCGTCCGTTTTGCAAATGCTGGAATTCAGAGAGCTCTTACTACAGTAGCAGCTATCCTGAAAGCTCTGTGAATGAACTTCACATAGCTGAGGGACTACGTTTTTAATGAAAATACATAACTGCAATGAACTAAGACAATTCTAACATACAGAGCCCTGCTAAAATAAGACCTGGTGCTGAACTAGAAGTTTCTCCAAGTCATCTGAATCATTTCATGATCATTCACCTTTGGCTTTGCTCTGGCAGACAGCATCATCTTCTCTCCCACCTTACACAATGGGTTCTCTGAGTAGCACAGTCTGATCAGTTTTTAAGGAGTCAGGAATAGATACCCCACCAATTTAGGAAATCACTTGACTTCCTATAACTTGAAAAGGGACTTTTCTTCTCTCTTCAAACTCAGGCTCATCAAGACAGCACAAGAATAAGCACAAAAACCATGCTTTTTGAAATGTGCTTTTAATCATTCAGAGAAAATAAGCAGATTTTAAAAGGACCCAAAAAGCTGTGCACTTGGAAGAATACAATTCTGTGTTCTTATTTTGTGCACAAATAAATAGGGCACTGTTCAAATTAATCAGAGAACAAATAGGATACAGTTACTGGGAAAAGTAAAGTTCAAAAGTAGTCAGGGAAATTAAGAATGGTTCAGAGTCCTTTCAGTTAATGATGCATCGGTTTTTCTGCCTTCATTTTGATGTTAAGCTGATGGCTCTCTTGATCCGGTTCAGAGTGCTTGCCTTGTCATTTTCTTCATTGTTCTGCTGCTCACTGGACTGTGGCGGGCTGCATTCAGTGTCTTGACAGCTGCAGCTCTCCACATATATGTACTTATGTGACATTGAGTGCCCACCGGGGCATTTCAGTACCACATGCTTCTCAGTAGTGCTTGTTTCTCTGCAGCAGGAGCAGCTGTGGTCCATAGAATTGGCCTCAGCAGAGTATCTGTTAACATGCAAAATGGCAACGTTACTCTGTGCCTGAAGTCAATACACAGGCGAGGATGAAATCAGGTACAGAACTCCTGTGAGAAGAGCTGCAGTTGTGGCTAATGGAAGTGCTAAGCTCATCTGACAGAAAAATGATTATAAAATGCATGTCCCAATCAGGGCAGTGTTAACAGGAAGGGGAAGCAGCATCTCTTTCTGTTCCTATCTCACAGCAAAGAATTTTTTGAAGCCTTGTGTTCATCAGCTTCCTGAGCACCATTCCTAACCTGAAGAATCTGTCAATATCAGTCTATAAACGGTGACAAGATCCATCTTTTTCTTGTATTTGCATGTAGAGGCAACCACAGCAAGACGCTAAGATGATTAGGAATTTCAAAATAATAATAAACTCCCTGGCTTATCAGAGTTCCTTTTGATACTAAAGATCAGTTTTCTCCTGTATAAGGTGCACTGTGGCAGACTCAGTGATAGGCAGTGACAGTTTCTTTGGTGAGTTAGAGTTGTGTTTTTCCAGTGTTTTAGTAGCTCACTATGAAGTGTCCTACTAACAACTTCCTAAAATTTTTTTTTATATTCTCTCATTTCAGAGAAAAATGTGCAGTCAAGTTACTCACTAATACCACACCTAAAGCATTCATTTTCTCATTTCTTCACAGTAAAAAAACTATGCATGTTTGAATATTCCTTTAAAATATGCATGTGTATTTCATCTAAGGTATTAATTATTGAGAAGCAGCTTTTCCACTTACAATCTTAAAGTCTGGCTGCTCATTCCCATTACAGGAAATAATCCATGTTCTTTTGTGATGATTTCTAGCCAAGGTGATCTGGCACAAAGCCAGCTCTGAATGGATGAATAGGCCTTATCATAGTTGTCTGAATCCCAAGGAAATTTAATACACTTTTCTTCTTTATATTAAGATGAATCAACTGTTCACTCACAGATTCCATGATTTTATGTCCATGATTTGGGAAGCAGATAGTTCCAGGTCTTCTACCATTCTGTAGTCTACCTATTTATTGTTCCTTTTATATACACAAGCTTAACACCAGCAGAACATAACTCTCATTGTCTGGTGAGTTCACTTACAGTGAGAAGGTTCCACATGTTCCTTCACATTCAGTCAAGTCAACTCTGTCCACAGAGCGGCAGCCATTGTAGACGATAAAGTCTTTTCTCCGGCGCACGGAGCACGGTGTGCGGCTGTCCAGAGGGGCACCTACAGGGAAAGATCAGAAAATACTTTCAGTGAAATAGCTCCAGAAGTCCCTCACACCTCAGCATGCCCTGGGCTTCACTTAGTGCAATCAAAGAACTGCCCTAAGTGGTCTTTCTGTTTCAGCTTGAACTTCTTCAGAGAGACCAGAGAGTGAGGGCTTGGGATGACAAACACAAATATGAAAGTATCTATTTAAATACAAATATATCTGGAAAATGGGTTGATTTAAGAAGACAATTAATTCTCTGTATTGTTGATTCAGATACACAGGCATACTTACAGGTTTTGCAACAACCGTTAGGTAAGTATGAAATAGTTCCCTAAAAGAACAAAGAAACAGAACAAAAATTGTATTACTTCCCTATATTAAAGAGGCTTTTAGGCCAACAAATGAGGAGAGCAATTCCTCAGTGGCTGGAAATAACCAGAGAAAACTGTAGCATGGATTTGAATAAGCAAAGATAAGTCACTTCCCAACTTAACATCTATCAATTTACAAAGGATTCTGAAAATAAAAATAATTCTTTGAAGGAAGTCTACAGTTAACATAATGCAATTTTTCCTCAGAAACAATTCCATCAAATACTTTCTCAGAGACCTCTGTATTTGAATGGGGGCTGTGCATGGTGTTACTGGCGGCCTTCTGACTGAACAGCTTGTGTTTCTGTGGCATTCAAGGAAACATGGTTCTTGCTGAGACAGAACCCCAAACAAAGCAGTCAGCAAAGATTCAGTATCTCGGTGCTGACCTGCATTTTGCCTACTGAGGGACACCTACCACTTACAAGCCTTGAATTCTCACCCAGGCATTTTATTTTATACACTCTATAGGGCTGTGCATAGCTGCATCCGGAACTTTTGCCCTTAGGACTGAGAAATTATGGTGAAAGATCACCAGAGCTAGATTTGACTTTTGTTGTTAGTTAGATGGCTGAACAAAACTGAAATAATCTATGTATGGAGTAGAAGCTAAATTTTCCATTTTTACTTACAGGTTTGCAGCTCTCCTCATTGAATGCTGGACAGGTAATCTCAGATGTGGAAGCGATAAGCTGGTTGTGGACATCTACGCAGCTATAAATGGTGCAGTTGTTGTGAGGATCATTTTTAAACTCTCCAGGCTGCAAGTGAAATACAAAATGTAATAAGGAAAGCTGGAGGGAGCTCAGACAGAAATTTTCTTGCCCTCTGGCAATGACTTTCATCTTGTTTCCCAATTATTTTTAGGTTAACAGCCGTTTGGGATACAGATTACTTGTGTTGCAATTTGCCATACATGGAGAGAATCTTCAGTTTTACACAAGATTTTCCTTGAGAAAGAAAAATGTCTCTAAAATACATAGAGTACCTTAACAAAACCATGCATGCTAATGGATTTTGCCTTTGGAAAGATAGACTGTTTTGTGTTAAATAAGAACAGCCCTAAACCTTCATCCTACAGGGGCAATAAAATTGTTTTATATGCAGGCTTTACTAGTGTTTTTCAGCATGCAGAAATCAAATAACATAAAAAAGCCCAAGCTTCCCAACACTGGAAGAAAACCCCTTCCAATGGTATTGGATTTGTCATTCCAGGAAGGGTCTTCCATAAAATTTTATTTCATGAGACCTACCTTCGGGTCAAAAAACTGTAGCTAGGTTTTGCTTTAGATGAGAATTTGATCTTTCAGGCACAAAGTTACACTAAAGTCTTATCTCTGGCAAGGAGATACTCTCTTTCTAGAATAGGGAACTTCACAGATTTGGTGGAGATGTAAGATGTAGGGCATACTTACACTCAAGATGAGTTCATAATTGTTTGCTGCGTGTATAATACACTTGGTCTGCACACATTTTCCACAGCATTCACCTTTCACTGGTTTAAGTTCATATCCCTAGAAATTAAAATTAATTAAAAACAAAAGCACTATGATGAATTTTTGAGAAATAAAGTAAAACATACTAATCCATTAATTGATTATGTTTTGAAGTACACCCTAGGTTTGTGCCTTTCTGTGTTCCAACCCAACAGAAGAAAAGTAATAAAATCAGGTTATAGATGGTATAAATTAAAATACTACAATAAATACACCTAATAATTAAATGTCAGTCTGTAAGGTGGTCTACAGAAATTTCCCAGGTAATCCTGCCAATGTGAACTGAATGCTGTCAGTTACACAGTCTCAGGCAGTAGATTGCTCAAAGGACAGCTGGTAACCATGGTGGATTTGGTCTCTGGATTTCAGCTCCCTGTCCTTTGCTTAATACCACTCATTGATCAAACTGATTAACACATATATGGGTATTTTGGGGTCTTCTGTTTGTTTAAGTTTGCCACTTACTGGTTCACAGTGTGTGTTGCAGGGGACACGTTGACAGGAGATGATATTCAGTTGAGTGTTGATGTTAACATCATTTGTGCAGATACAATTCTGACACTTGTCAACAAAGACTGAGGAGTTGGGCTACAAATTTTAAGGAAAAAATCATATATTCATGAGATATTACATGTTTGGCAGACTTTTATTAATTTTTAAAAATCAAACAATGGAAAAGGAAAAAATCATGAAGGCAACTGGATAGCTATTTGGCTAGCCATTAAATACTGAATATAATTTAATGTGCATCTTTATTGAAGTCCTCTATAGCAATGACAATATACTCTGATATTAAAAGAACAGGTACAATTACTAGACCCAAGAGAATCTATTAGAAATCTAGGTTTGGTGAGAATAATACTTATTCACATATCCTTTAATTTTTGAAAACAGAGTCTTAAGACTGCAGTAACGTGCTGACAGTAAATGTGGATGGACTTTTTTAAATGCCAGCACACTTAACCCAAATCCCTCTCTAATACTGACATACATGCAGCGCTTCAATTTCTTTCCTATACAGGATACCTTTCAGAAAAGATTTAGGCTTTGTGAAATTTATAAACTCCTGACAGAAATTAGAAAATTTCTAAAATATTGATTTTAGTGGATAAATCTCTTCACAGCACTTCTGATCAAGTATACTAACTGGTCTTTTAAGCACTTTTAGAAGACTGTTGAAACAGAAACTTACCAAGAACTCAGCATTCTCGTGTACGCAAACCCCTTTGGGAACTGTTAATAAGCAAGGAGTTAGATGTTTAAATAGGAAAAAAGAATAAAAAATGTCTTCACCCCACTCTAACTAAACTCATTTCTTCCACAATGAATCACAATTCGTATGGTCAATGACATTGGTTATTCCCCAATTCTGGTAGCAGATAGGACACGTATAAAGTATAAAAACTTTATATAATGCTGCACGTGCCAAAAGGGAAGAAGACTTGTCCCAATATATGCAGTCCAGTTCATAGCCAAGAATGTCCACTTAACAGATACAAGTAACTTCCTTGTTTCAGTTACCAAGAACTGTAAATCTGTCTTCCACTGGGGATGCTTATATGGACTTTCTGCTAGATTAAGCTGAGACCATTGTCCCAGTTAATTCTGTAGCTGTTCCTACATGTAGTTATAATCAGGCAAATTGAACGTGAGTCACCTGAGCTATATCTAATTTCCTAGTTTCATAACTATAGCACTAATAACCAATTTTAATAGTAATGAATTTGTAGAATCTGTGTTTAACACCTCTTTCAACAGGCTAATGCATAAAGTCCTACTAAGTGTAATGCTAAATTACGTAATAAATATAACTATAAGGCTAATCATTGTAATATATTTCCAAGTGACTTACCACATTGGTACACGGGACAGCACTGACCACTGGGAATATAAGAATGAACTTCAAATCCCAGCGAGCACTTGGGGGCTTTAGCTGTGCACAAGCTTGTATTGCATTCTGAGAAAAAAATAAAAATAATAAAGAATAAGCCAGAAAGTACACAAAATCGCAGCTACTAGAAATAAGCACCTATCAAAGCATTTAGAATGAATTTTCCATTGCTAGGAAACAGTCCAGATTCTCTTCAAAGAAACAAATTGCAGAGAGGGAACACATTTTTTCTCATAAATCTAGGCACTGGATATGGGGTACTGTATTAGTTAATGAATTTTTTTCTACTATATAACTATCCCATGTTAACAAAGTATCACCCTTCTATGCAGAGAACTAGGGAACAACTCCTAATCTCTCCAGGATTTTAGGCAACTGCTGGAAAATTAAAATCCACAGAGAATTCCATAATCTATCTGCATTTTGCTTAAATAAAATGTGTCCCTGAACTCAAGAACTATAGCTTGAGTTTTGTTGAGTTCCATAACTATAAATTCAGTTATACTGAATCATTGCAATATTAAAATGTATTTTCCCTAACACTCTGCAAGTTGATTTAAAAAAGCATGAGGAAAGATGCTGTTTTGTGGCTCCCTACTGTAGATCTCTGGTGCTAAGGCAGTTCAGTCTCTTTTCCTTTCTGTTTATAAGAAGTATAGAAAGACTAGAAACAAAAGTATAAACTCACTGCAAGTGAAAAGTGGGCAGCAGGAGTCTTCAGGATTCACTTCCTTGACCTCATAGAAGCCTTCTCCATCACAAGTGACCTTCTTTTGTTCACATTCATGAGGCTTACACACAATGCCATGTTCACCTTCCAGGCAAATACAGTCCTGACAGTCCACTGTAAACTCTTCTCCAAACTGTCAGTGAAAAACAATAAAATGAGTGATTGCATAGTAACCAATGAAAAGGAACAGAAGTAAAATCAGGAATAAGAAGCCGGGAGATGACGAAACAAGATTTCACCAGTGGAGACCACTCTCCTCTCCCCACCCAAACTTCTACTTGAAATCCAGAAGCATATGGCATCATACCTCTCTTGGTATCATATCCACTCCGACACAGCCTGGGAAAATACCAAAATAAATTTCCATTACCAGTCACATAACAATAGGCATCCTTACTATACATTGTATGAGCATTGCATACAGTCAGATCTATGTTGCATACATGAGAAGGAAACAGCAAAGAAACAAACATGTATCCAGCTGAAGCAGGAAAACTCACCACAAGTCTTCACACAGACATCCACACCAGAGTCGTACAGCATGGTTCCATTAGGACAGAAACAGCCTTCCACTTGTTTAGTTGATGTTTCGTTCTGTCCTCTGTGAGACAAAATGTTCAGAGGAGCACCATTAATGTTGTAGGCACATACAGGAGGATAATGCCAACCTTTCATAACCTTTCACTGAAAATACAGTGGCAAATGATCTGTTCATTTGTTATTGGGGATTTGTCAGTGTTTGTGTTTGATATAGCTAAACAACAGAAACAGTTCAGGCACCCAGATTTAGGGTCAACAGAATAGTGCTAATAAATTTGAGAGTCAGTTTAAGACATCAGAGGAGGCTGATTTTGCTCATTCACCTGTACCTTAGATATGATTGAACATAGCTATAACGAACCATGAAGGAATATTTACCTTGATTTGCAGGTCATCTCTTTAATAGGACCACATGCTCTGTATTCTTTACCCGGGGGACATGTATGAGCTGGAATGGAAGAACAAAAAGGAGGAACAGCTCAGTAACAATATCATATAAAAGTCCCATGACCTTATGCCAAGAACTTAAACACTGTGTACTCATTTTCCTGTGTATCTATGACAATCTTGAGAAGCAAAGAGAAAAAGTCCCAGATATCAGACTCATGTCTCTAAATGGAATGATTTTGTGCAATTTAGCCATAGAGATACAGCTTTACACTTTACACTAAGGTGATAAAGCCAAGGGTGTACATCTTTATTGCGATTTTTTTCCATAACTTCAGTCTCTTTGGCACAAGTCCTCAAAGGGGGGTGTATTCCTACCCTTTGTCCTCTTCTTACTACAGACGAAAAATAGCGCATGTCACCAAACAGAGAGTGATATGCTGATGCCTGCCAAGTACAAAACTGCCTGCATACAAAAAAGTATGTACTTATACAGATATTTCTGACACAGTCAATACATGTGTATTTTTGCAGGCCTATTTATTATTTTCATTGTGAAAAATGCTACTGGCAAAATTACTTATGGAAAGCAGCCGGTGTGATTCATTGGTGTCTTCATTACTCTGAATGCAGTATGACATTATTGCTGAAACAGTTCCACATAATCTTCATTAATAACTCAAGATGAATGGCCAGATACTTACAGCATACACCATTGGTGTGCTTTCTCCAGTCAATGCAGACGCCTTGATCAGCACAGGTGGCAGCATAGATCTGCAGACTTGAGCATTCCAGGTCTAGGTTGGGAAGCACACAGCTATCAAAAACGCAGGCTGCATAGTACTTTTCAGGCTGGACAAAGTCATGGCATGGCTTGAACACACTAGAAACAGAAATATTTATCATTATTAGTTACTGAACGATCCACACATTTTTCAATGTGTTTAACATGTTACGATGTGGCAACAGTGGACATGGGAGATGAAGGAGATGTGGATGTGGACTATTTATGAGATATTTGTGCTAAGAGCACTTATCGAGATTGTAACATTTCAACATATCTTAAAGTATTCTTCCCTCACCTACAAAACACTTAGACATCAACATTTTGAGCCCAGGAGATGTATATTATTGGATGCAACCATGTGCTATCTCTAGAAAGAGATTTTTATTTTTTTTATTTTTAAGTTCAGACATGGTGTTCTAAAAATTAAGATCTCTGTTTTCAGTTGGACTCTGTTTTCTGCTAAGTAAATGTGGGAAAAGGCAAGAACATGGGACAGGGGAGGGAAGAGAGTGTAAAAGAACATAGGAACATCACAAAAGTTTAATGTAGCAGCCAGAGAGTTGAAAGAAACTGTCAGCAAAATACAATAACCAGAAAAAGTAAAAGGAGGGGAAGCAACCCATAAAGATACAACAAATGGATCAATAGTTAGAAAAACTTTCCACTGATAAATTAATCCTAAAACTTCAATTTAAATCAAAGATCAAAGGCTTGCAAAACCAAGATAATGTGTACCTTCCCAAAATAAGCTCACAGATGGAAGATTCTTTGCAAGGCTGTGTTGGTGTTGTGCTGGGTGAACCTGTAGGAGCTAGGCCTGGAGAGCACTGTGGTTTGGAAGGATCAACAACTTGCCAATGATCTGCCATGGTTTCACAGTTTTCTGCAATGTTTCCGTTTGGCAACATGCAGTCATCTGCCGTGTTGTTATTGCAAGTACCTAAGGGTGGTAAGGGAGAAAGAATTCACTCAAAGATTTGTTATCAAATTCCATTCATCTTGGCAGTAGGGCTGTCCTTTTGGTTTTCTGAGAGTGCAAAAATTACAAGAGTATGCCTTACCACACTGTCCCTGGGTGTTGTTGCCAAACAGGCTGTAGGGCATTCTGATAGAAAAGGACAAGCCATTGTAGGTCACATTCATTTTCAGCTCAGGAATTTCCACAACACGATTTATGCCTGACTCATAGATGCTCACGCCAAACTTCTTATAAGGCAAAGCCACAAGCTGGTTGTTTACTGTCACCTAATAAATAAAGGAAAACAGAAAAGGGGCATATATTTAGTTTGACTTAATAAAACAATTGACTGTTCCTTTGCTTTGCAGAGAGAATGTAAAGGTAAACAATATCCTTTTAATTTGTAACAAGTGTTCCTGCGTTTCCTTTGTTACTGGAAAGTCAAAATTTTTCTTTTCTGAGCTACAAAAAGCCTATCAACCTCTGACAAATGAGACTAAAAATTCAAGGTTTAAACCAGCTAAATCCGAACACTCAACAGACTTATTAGAGTGACTATGGCATCAAGGACTCCTCATGAAAGTGGAATATAAAATTCTTCTAAATTCATATGGTATGAAGTTCGGGCTTTCTTGGCATAAAAGGAACATGCTTGTAGGAAAATTTAATAAAAGAAATAAAACTAAAATGGTATTATTTATTTAAATACAGTAGTCATGAGATACCTGTGAAACTAACACTACTACTTTTACTTGGCAATGGGAGATTTCTCTGCTTTAGAGAAAAAAAAAGAGGTATAAATGCTGTAAATTTTCAACAATGTGTTGCAACTTAACTTATAATATTCTCACACAGTAATGTACAAAAATGAACCAAACAAACAGTACAAAGTTACAAAAAGCCCCAAACACTTCTCACCAATTTTGAAGTCCAAAAACTGGGACATCACATTTATCAATGGAAAAAACAAATAAGTGTCCCTATTCTGAAAAATTAAAAAGGTGACACAAGTCAAAGGTACTAACGGTACTTTTAAAAAATGCTTCAGGCCAGCACTTTATTGTTATGTCTACTTTACATTATCCCCCCCCATTCCACATTGTTTTCCTTTGTTACACTAATTTTAATTATAAATTAACTTATTTTATATCCTTAACTATTAGCAATTTGTCCACACTTGTGTATTTAGATCTGCAAAGATTTGAGATTAAAAAGACAAGAACTTGTAGAATTTTTCCCTTATATTCAGAGTCAAAAAGTGCTTTGAAGTAGTCCTTTGAAGTCCTTTGAAGCAGTCCAATTTGATAATCTGAACTGTTACTGAATCTAAAACACAGAGTAATTTTTTTCCCAAACATTGTGAATATAATTATCCTGTTGATGCAGTATTAATATCTGAATCAAGAAATAAATGGTAACATTCTCTAGTACCTCTACTTGTAGAGTATTTGGTTGTGCTGTTGTTAGCCTCACTTCCTGAGTCTCATGTCTCACAATGAGCGTTCGAGGACAGGAGACTACATCCCGTACATCACAATGGTAGTTATCAATGTAGACACCAAAGTTGTCAACTTTCTTATTGATCTCTTCCACAAGGACATATGTACAATTCCCTTGATAGCTGTAGTACAACCCATCAAAAGTCATGTAATGTGGATCTCCCCAGCCCGTGCAGTAGCCTGAAAAAGCATACAGCTAAGTTAGGCTTTTATGGCAACATACAAAATCACATCAGACTACAAACAAAATCTTTTGGTACGTAGGTGTGGGAAACATCTCACTGAACTTTGGGCATTTTAATTTTAGTAAAGTGTATATGTCAATGAATGAGCTCATTAGCTAGAATTCATCAATAAAAAACAGGCACTTTCAATGCATAATTCATCTGACATTAATAACAGACAACTGAGAATAGGATTAACTGTAACCATAGATAGATCTTTACTGATAGTCTGAACAAGTAACATATCTATAGGCATCTAGCCTATAGATGTCTGCATCTGGACATTTATTTGGGAAGCCAATTTACTAACACAACAGTTATGCAGAGATAATGACAACTTAAGCAAATTCCTCAACCAGCTAAAAAGAATCTACGAAGCACTCTAAACTAACTAACACTAGAAGACTAAGTCACAGCCTTGCACAATACTTGTTCCCTGATAAATATTGTTGGTCTTGACAGTAGTATTGTTCCCTCAGGAGATTAAATATACAACATAATATATACTTACAATCACACTCCCAGTGCCAACAGCATCCATCCTCATCAATGACTGGCACAGGAGAAAGTCCATTGGTACATGTGGGTTTTGGAGGTGGATTGCAGATTACTGGAATCACCTGGACTATGTTGTCTTCTATACATATTGCTTTAGTGCAGTTACAGAGCCACCATGAGTCACCTTGCTGTGTTTGAAAAGAGAGGCAGAAGGGGGGAGACAGGAACAAACCTTAGGAAGCAGTGAGACTGACAACGGTTATGCCTGAATATCTTCTGCAGGTTTTTAAAACACCATGTGTTTATTGACAATTTTTCCCCCACCAGAAATCTGAAAATAGGATGGAAGTGCATCAGTCAGCACTATCTAGGTCTGCAAGATGAGCTAGGAAAAATGAGAACTGCTAGGTGAAAAGCATTACTTAGAGAAGTAAAGCCAGTAAACTGAAATGGGAATCATCTTTTCTAGTTTCAGCTGTCTAAAAGTGAGATGTTTGATCTAATCTCATCACCTAGACACCCTCTCTAATCAACTGTGAAAGACACTGATCAATATGAATGGCCAATATATGATCAACTCTCTTCCATGAATGCCTAGGAACAGATTAACAGCTAAAGCTACAGTAAACACCAGCTGTTTGGGGAGATATGTCCAAGGTGATTATGCACATGCATTGTGATTGTATGCAGTTTTTTTCTATCTTTTACCAGTTTTTCAGCCATGTATAATTTTTATTCCTGCAGATCTACTGAGCAAGTTGGTAGGCATCTAACCTGTAAGGAGGCTTTAGAAATGTGCAAGACACAAACTTGTCTGTGTCAGAGGTAGAGGGTTAAAAAAAAAAAAAAAAAAGAATGTTGAGTCAAATTTCACAAGCATTTGAATGCAGTGATCTGTTTCACAGTCCTCTCCTGAAACCAGACCGTGAACAAGCATGACTCATTCCAAACTCAGATAAATTCAGCCCTGTGGTTTTTTGATGGGCTGCACTGTAAACACGCAAACAACTTTTACCCTCTCTGGACCTATTCAAAAGCAGAAAAGATAGCTTAGCACCTCTTAGCTCTTGGTTTCCTCTTCATTAAACCTATCCTGAAATAAATACAAACACTGAACTGTGACCCAGCTCCTTGCAGGAAGTTTTTTAAAAACTAACCTTGAAGAGCTAATAGCAGTATATAAGCCATCAATCAAAATATCATTGGAAGTCCTGCTGATGCCCAAGAAAACATAAGGAAATGGAACAGACTGATACTCCCTTTCCTATCCAGATTGAAGCCTACTCTGTATGTTACTAACATTGAAGTTATGTGTCTAGTCTCCATCCAAAGCAGAATGAACGCATGAAATCTACTCACCTCGTAAGATTCATTAGGGAAAATAGTACAAGTTTTTTTAGGAGTAGTTGGTGTTAGACTTGTAGTTGAACTTGAGCCATTAACTGGAGGAGTTGGACTGTGTGTAGAACTTCTCGTAGTGGTGACTGCAGTTGATGTCGAAGTAGGCCCTGATGTTGTAGTAGTTGAGCTAGGGGAAAAGGTGGTGGAGGTGGTGGTTGCATTAATTGTGATAGAACTACTAGAGGTGGTTCCTGAAGTGGTGGTAAAGGTCTCTGTTGGAGTAGTACCAGAGGTAGTGGTTGACACAGGGCTGGTTGGTACTGATGGCAGAGATACAGTAGAGCTGGCAGTAGACTCTGGGGAGGATGGTCCTGGAGTCGTGGTGGTAGTGACAACAGGTGATGTTGTTGGAGTAGTAATAGTTGCAGAGGTTGTCATTGGGGTACTTTTTTCTGTTTCTACTGTGGTAGTGTGGGGAGTGGACACCGAGGGTGTGGGGCCTGAAGTGGTGGTCTTGGTAGTTGATCCTGTTCCAGTGAATGGGGTTGTTGATATTGGTGGTGGTGTTCCTGTAGGGCTGCTTGGTCCTGAGGTTGTGGTGGTGCCAGGGCTGGTAGTGGTGGTATGTGGTTCTGTTGAAGGGATTGGGATCCTGGTGGTAGTAGTCTCATGGGTAGGTGGTTTTGTTACTGGTGTGGTGCTGGTGGATCTTGAGGGCGTGGGGCCTGAAGTGGTGGTTTTGGCAGTTGATCCTGTTTTGGTGACTTCAGAGGTGGTAGCTGTCACTGGGCTTGTTGACACTGGTGGTGTTGACTGTTGACTAGTGGTGCTTGCTGTAGGGACTGTACTTATTTCTGTTGTTCTAGTTGTTGGCAGTGGCGTAGTTGAAGGAGTAACTGGAGTGTTCGTCGTTGTTGGCGGCTCTGATTCTTTAAGAAAGGGAGAAAACAGAGTATTTTAAGCAGGGAAATTGCATTTTCTTTCTAATGTCATCCCATTTTCTAATAAGCATATGTAGTTCAACAAGCCTAAGCACAGGATATTTAAAGAGAAATAAATCAGAAATTGGTTTATTAATGGCTTTTGCATCCCTGAGGGATTCTTAACAAAATATCCTACATCTTGCATAGGAGACATTGATAAAAACACTTTATCAACAGTCAGTGTCAGAGGGAACATTTCTACAGTGTTAAAACTTTACACCACAGAGTTCAGCAGTCCTAGATCCAGGGCAATCCACTGAGTAGATCCATGAACTCCGGTTAATTTTGTATTGCTGTCATACTATATTCTATGGGAAAACCACTATTCCCTGTGCTGCTTCATGTGGCATGTTCATACCACCACTGATTATGGTCAGAGTAATTTGATTCTACAGAAACTGAGCAGTTGCTGGAGCAGTCTGTGCTCCATTTCTAATGCCCAGGCCTTTAAGACTACTCACCCACAAGCTATTTTTGGATGCTAAGAGCCCCAAATTCACTTTTCTGCTTTTTCACATGGCCAGTTTTTAGTATGATTGCTAATGGAGACTCCTTTAAAATAGTTTTTGATTAGGATATTAAAAAGTGTTCATGATTCTCACAGGCCAGCCGCAAAGCCATCTGTTTGTGCTGTTATAGCATGATATAAGTGGCACATGGTAGAGAGAGAAGCACTGTGTATATAGTAAGAGGGCAGTAACAATGCTAAAGGAACTAAGATACACTGTTTCTGCCCACACAGCCCACAAGGACAGTCCTTTAATAAAAACGAATTCACATTTGGGTGAGGACAGGCAAACTCCTTCCTGTAATTCATGTACTTTAACAGAGGCAGGTGAACTGGGACAGCACAGGATATGACATTGCTGCTGAAAGGCTAGCAGGGATATTTTTGAAATATAATCGACTACACTAGTAGAGAGTATAGAAACTAAAACACATGTTAAGCTGCCAAGAAACCCTGCTTTCTAAAACCTACAAAGGACATGGAACCCAGAGAATTACTTATTGGTTCTGTGGGGGGACGCGTTGGGGGTATGGTGATAATAGGTCCAGGAGGTGGGGTGCTTGGTGATCCAGTAATAGTGGTTGTGGTGCTTGGAGGGCTGGTGGTGGTGGTGGTGATGGTGGTGGTGGTGGTGGGAGTCTCCGGTGTCGAGGGAGTGGTTGTTGATTTTGGTGTGCTCGGTGTGCTCGTAGTTGTGCCTGTTAGAAACAGCAGGGGCAGAGGAAAACGACAAAGGCACCAAGGCATGAGTGTGGCTCAACAGCAACTGAACAGTGGCTGCACATGAGGCAGCTGCCACACACCTACACAGGTCAGCCCATCCTCAGCACAGCAAAACTCCCTAGCACCAGCCCTTCCTTTCTGGCCCCAGAAAGAAGAATCCTTGAAATCCATGCACACACAGAATCATGGCCCTTCCTTACTAGCGAAGTGACTGGGGATGGAATCAGAAAATCAGAAAGACCTACCAATAGGGAAGAGATGAGAAAGAGCAATCCTTTTGATCTGGCTGGGGCTTTCTGTCTCTGTGTCATTATCTAGAACAATTCACTATATCCTGGGGCAAAAGCTGAGAGGGGAAGCTATGATCAGGGAAGGAAGTATGCACAGGAATATGTTCCTTCCTGATTGGCATGTGGTTTTCTCAATGTCACCCTGATAAAGGACAGCCCAAAATACCAGTGGATCTCATCAACCAAAGACCACAGTTCACAGCAAGAGGTAGCATGCAGAGAGAAACTGTTCCCAAAAGTCTGTCACAGGAATCCTTCCTTCCTACATCTATAACCATTTAAAAGTTTTAGCACAGAAAGTTAAAATGGAGGAGGAGACAGGGAAGAAAGCGTGCAAAGCACTTCCCAAAGAGTCCCTAAAATGCCACTGCCAAAAACCAAAGCCACTGCTTTGGTTTTTGCACTGTCCAACTGCACATCATGGGTCCAGTGACTAAATTCTGGCCAGCTGAAAGACATGGTCCAACAGCAGCAGAAAAGGAAAGATATCCCATCAGTTTAGTATCTGCTTAAGCTAGGCAAGAGCATGAAATGTCTCCTCTGAGCCTTTTTGAGTGAGGGAAGCCAAGACCTTTTCCCCAGAACACCTAAATCCTTGTTCCTTCTTAAATAGCCAGATGAAAGACAAGTTTTAGGCAAAGGCTGTTCCAGGGATGCCCTGCAGTTACACCCATTCCCAGTCACACAGAGAGGCACAATTTGAGGTAGTAATGTACTTCCAGGACAACCACAGGAAGGAAACAAACAACAGCACAGGCCAGAAGTACCTGGCGTTGGTAGGGTGGTGGTGTATGTTGGTGTTGGTGAGGATGTGCTTGAAGTTGTGGTGGGTGTTGAGCCCGGAATAGTGGTTGTTGTGCTCGGAGGGCTGGTGGTGGTGGTGGTGGGCGTCTCCAGTGTCGAGGGAGTGGTTGTTGATTTTGGTGTGCTCGGTGTGCTCGTAGTTGTGCCTGTTAGAAACAGCAGGGACAGAGAAAACAGACAAAGGCACAAAGGCATGAGTGGAACTCAATAGCAACTGAACAGAAGCTGCATATGAGGCAGCTGCCACACACCTACAGAGATAAACCCACCCTCCGCACAGCAAAACTTCCTAGCACCATCACTTCCTTTCTGGCCCCAGAAAGTAAAAGATTTGAAATCCATGCACAGAAAGTGTCATGGCCCTCCTTCCCAGTGAAGATACTGGGGGTGGTGCTGAAAGGTGCTTCTCACAAAATCAGAAAGACCTGACGGTAGGGAAGAGATGAGGAGGAGTAATGCCTTGGATCTGGCTAGGGCTTTCTACCTCTGCCTCATTATGAGAACACCTTGCTAACTCATGGAGTATGAGCTGAGGGGAATGTGTTGTCCAGGAATGAATCATGCACCAGAATATGTTTCTGCCTGATATTCATGTGATTTTCCCAATGTCATCCTTATAAACGGCTTTACAATGTACTAGTGGATCTTGTCACCCAAAGGCCACAGTTTATCCTAAGAGGTAGGCTGCAGAGTAAAAAACTTCCCTGCAGAGTAAAAAGCATGAGGACTGCAGAGTAAAAAGCATGGCAGGATAATCCTTCCTTCCTACATCTGTAACTACTGACAAGCATTAGCACAGACAGGACAAAGAAAGAGGAGAGGGAGAAAAAAGTCTACACAGCTGGGCCTAATACAGTGCCTAAAATGCCAATGCCAAAAATCAAAGCCACTGTCCAACTGCACATCATGAGTCCAGTGGTTACGTTCTGGTCAGCTGAAGGACATGGTCCAACAGCAGCAAAAGCAATGTTTCCCATCACTTCAGCATCTCTCAAAGCTGGGCAGCAAGATGAAACATCTCCTCAGAGCACTGTTTCATCAGGAAAGCCAAGACCTTCTTCACAGGACCCCTGCATCCTCATCACTTTTGAAACAACCCAAAAGAACTTTGGGCACAATTAATTTCCTGGAATGCTCAAAAGTTACACCCATCCTTGATCCCACACAGAGACACAAATGGCTCACACACATTCATTACTCACGTTGCATGATGAAAAATTACAAAAGAACCAGAGAATTTTTTGTTGGTATTGTTCTCAGAGGCAGAGGGGTTTTTATGGAAATGACTAGCATTTGGAACATACTTTCAGTAGTTGAGATGGTTGTTGGTGATCCAGTAACAGTGGTTGTTGAGGTCGGAGGGCTGGTGGTGGTGGTGGTGGGAGTCTCTGGGGTCGAGGGAGTGGTTGTTGATTTTGGTGTGCTAAGTGTGCTCGTAGTTGTGCCTGTTGGAAACAGCAGGGGCAGAGGAAAACGACAGAGGCACAAAGGCATGAGTGCGACTCAACAGCAACTGAACAGAAGCTGCACATTAGGCAGCTGCCACACACCTCCACAGGTCAGCCCACCCTTAGCACGGCAAAGCTCCCTAGCACCATCCCTTCCTTTCTGGCCCCAGAAAGAAGAATCCTTGAAATCCATGCACACACAGCGTCACGGTCCTCCCTTACTAGCGAAGAGACTG
>VZRL01004832.1:2281-76706 GCA_013397895.1 Origma solitaria
CCCCGCGCACCTGAGCCGGGCCCGGGCCCCTGAAGCCGCGCCCCGGTACCGCCCCGCCCCGGTACCGCCCCGCCCCGGTACCGCCCCGGCCCCGCCCCGAACAGCCCCGAGCCCCCTCCGGGCCCGCCCTGCCCGGGATGGCGCTGGGCCCATCGCTCTCCGCCCCTCCCCTGCCACCCGAGCCGGGCTCAGCCTCCCGGGACCCTCCGGGACCCCAGAGCTCCGTGCCGGGCCCGCGATGGAGCAGGGAGCGGCCCCGGGATGAGGATGCGCCGAGCCGGGCGCTGCTCCGCTCCTGCTCCTGCTCCGGTCCCACCGCCGCCCCGGGATCCCCCAGACCCCGGCGGTCCCAGTGGAGTTTTTTGGGATTTTTTTTTGTCCAGCGCTGGCAGAGAATTCTCACGGAGAAAGGCCCAAAATAAAGGCGATGGGTGGGAGGGTAGGGGAGGGGCTGTGCTGGTAAAGTAAAAACTCCTTGGGAAAACTCGATCTCATTTCCTCAGTGCTTAGAGTTCCTGGAGCGGGCTCTGCCTCGGTGCTGCGATCCCCAGTCACGCTTTTGGGGGCACTGGGGGCTCGGCTTTGGGGCCGAGGAGCATCTCGGAGAAGCTGCTAAGACAAGCAGGCTAGATTTCCTTTCAGGAAGGAAGAACGCGAACCCAACCACCGAAAGGTTCCCTTCGAGTCAGACGGCACCGTGTGATTCTAGGGGCTGAGAGGGCTTTGCTGTCCATCAGTGAATTAGTTTGAGGAGAGGGGAAGGACAGCACACCAGAAGGAAGGGTGGATTGTCCAACATAACCTGCCTCAGCTTGCCAGCCTTCCTCTGTGCCTCCCGAGTCACTGCAGCTTCGCCACCAGCACTCCCTACGTTCTGATGGATGGCATCAGACTCCACCAAAATCCCTCCGAGAGAAGACAGAGAAAACAAATTGGAGTGTGACACTTCCCCCAAGGCATTCGTATCAGAACAGCTCAGTGGGAACACCTGGCTCTAGCTACTCCAAGCACTCACTCCAGCATTCCTACCTACTCTGACGCCATCTCCTCGGTCGGAAAAGGGCAGGCAGGAACGGCACGAAGCAGATTTGGTGGCAAAGGAATCCCGAACTGCACGGAAGTGAGGAACTCGCGTTCCTCAGGCAGCTGGCACCGTTTGCTGAAGGCTCCTCTGCGGCTGGCTGCTGAATCCGGGGCTCTGCAGCGTGCCTGCACAGTCTGAACACAGGGAAGGGAGGGCTCCGAGCCCCCGGCAGCGAGTGCAGGTTGCTTTGGGCAGCTGGTGGTGTCCTGCTTGACAGCAGCGCTGTCACCATGTCACTGCACTGGGGCAAGCACAGATCCGTCACCTTTAATCCACCACAAAACAGATGCAACTCAGACAGCATAGTTCAGGCATGCAACAGCTCATAGGTAGTCACAAAGTGGATCAGACAGCAGTGTATAGTAAATAAACCCTGGGGAGGAAGTAAAAAAGAAACCACAGAAGCGACTGCTGAGGAACATGTCTGCAGGCTCGGCTCTAGAGCTCGTTGGGTTCTCTTTTACACAGCAGCAGCCAAATTCACCGTGGACAGATCTGCACCAGGACATGTGCAGTGGGAAGGAGTAAAATCCCATTCATGTTTATACTCAAACCGGGTCTGCCTTCCCGGCGGTACAGAAAGTGCCTTTCGAGTCAGTGCAGTTATAAACCAACAGCCCCGGTGTTAATTAGGTTCATTTGCGAGCGCACACACACAGGAGCCAGAGCAGAGCTGTGTTCCAGAGCGCCACACTTCATTCGCAACGCCTCTGCTGCAAACAGGAACGAGCAAAGGATGGAAAACGAGTCACTGTACAGAGAGAAGGACAGCGTTCAGCACATTTTCCTCAAAGACTCCATGCCAACCCCAGCCCACAGGTACAGCGCGGCAGGAACGAGGCAGGTTCGGTAGAACAGAGATCTGGGCATGCTGCCTCGACACTCTTCGAGAACTTATACAAAAATGCAACATCCAGCCCATAATTCTGGATACAGAACAATAGTGATGAGCTTAACCACGAGTTGCTTTCGAGAGAGCTTCCAACAGAGCTTTCTCCTACCGTCCTAATGATTTAGGAACACGAGGCTCAACGTGCTTTTAAAAAACCATAATTTCTGGTATGAAATTAAGAAAAATGCTCATTTTGCCAAGTATATGATATTTAATTGTAATGAAATAAAATCTGAAAATGTCTAAATCAATTGAGAAGTAAACAGAAGTTGTAATACTATACCTGTAAAATGATTAATTCCATTCATTGTCATTAGAAATCGTGTAAAATATTTATTAAGGGCTTTGCCTACAGAGGCACGACATAAATAGAGTAAGTCCTGCTGAAATGCGTTCAGTTCGCAGCTGCTGCGGGAACATCAGCAAGGCCACCCCAGGTGACAGCCCCGGCCTCGGGGCTCGGGCCCCACACCGCCAGGGTCTGCTGCAGAGCCCAGCAGCGGGCGGCAGCTCTGCCCCGTCCCTCGGGGTCGCTCGGGCAGCTGCCAAAGCCAGCAGAACGTGCTTGGAGAGGGAAGGGGCTAAGCCCGACTTAATCCACCCCTTCAAACCCTTGGGCGTTCTCCACGGCCATGAGGAGCTTCTCCCGCAGGTCCTCGAAAGATTCATACAGAGGTAAGTCTAGGCGGTTAAAGCTGGAAGGGACAAGGAAAGGAACCCCTTAATAATCCACGGCAAAATGGAGTTGGAAACACACAGAAAAGGTTGACCGAGAGGGTGTCTCGACAAGGAACGCAGCTTGGGGTCCACCAGTGCTCCATGCACACCTGCCCAAGGTAAGCTCTCCGGGAACTGTGTGCTGCCTCCCTTCGCAAAGCTGAAAGCAGGAATTCGATAAAAAACACTCGGGGAAGGGAAAAAAGCCAAGGGAAAGCCCCTCGCTGTGTTTAGCTGATGGAAAAGAACCTCAGTCAAAGACCCATTCTTGAGGCTCGGCAAAAATATTCTGGATTGAGAGGATAGGGCCTCTGCTCTCTGCGGGGGGAAAAAGATTAAACATCCAAGAGAAAGTCTTCCAGAGGTAAAAGCTAGCGCAGAACTGGAACCCAAAGAGGATGGGTTGATTTTGGAGTGTGTTTGGGGTCGATTCTGGAGTGTGTTTGGGGTAGTGTTGTGTGTGCTGGTGGGGGGTTTGTGTTTTTGTTTCGAGGTTTGTTTGGATTAAAGCTCACTATTCTTTAGTTTTTCAATTCACACAATTTTTTGTTAAAAAGCTACATCCCTGAAATTCAACCGAGCAAGACAGATTGGTACCGAATGCTTTCAAACGTTTGCAAAATCTATAAACCTTCCATTCGTTTGGAATTCTCCAGTTTAGGGGCTTTCTATGCCTGTTTGGTGACGTCTGACTTGCTGCAGTTCATTCCAGCCACTTACTAGGATGCAGCAAAATACAATAATATCCTCCAGGAAAACACAATAATATCCTCCAGGAAAACACAATAATACCCTCCAGTTTCTCAGTTTGTGAAGGCACTGGGGAGCCACAGGACCAGAATCTGTTTGCTCAGAGCTGAGCACGGTCAGCAGCCGTTCCGCCGCAGGAGCAGCTCTGCAGTTCAGCTTTGGCCACTTACCAGGTGTGAGCTCGGGGCAGCTTGTCAGGACTTCCCCACTGCTCTATTGTAAACAGCTGAGGACCGTTTGAACCTGGGGGAAAGGAGAATCAGATGGAACAGAAATCGCTGGATGCGACAGAGACTGCCCAAACATTAAAATGAAATGTTGACACCGGTGTGGGCCGGATTTTTCCCCTTTTCCAGGCGCATTAAAGCAATGTGGTTATTTCTTTCCAAGCCCCCCGAGCTGCTTTCAGAGGGAACGAGCTCAGACATTTCAAACTCAGCGCCGCTCGGGGGTTGGAGGTTTGCTGGATTTCCATCGTGCCACGCGCGGCTCACTCACCGTACAGTTCAGCAAATCCGTTCATAGGCACGCGCGACGTCCCGGTGACGAACTGCAGCAGGCGGATCCGTTTCTCTGCATCCATCAGCAGGACGGCCTGGGGACAAAGGACATCAGCAGCCTCGAGAGCAGCCCCGAGGCAGCGAGAATCACCTTTTGGGCGACACGTCCCTCGGGACACGGCACATGGCGCTCCCAGTGCCAGCCCCGGGCTGCCCTCCACCTGTCACAGCCCTCCCCGTGGCCTCAGCAGCTGCCACGAGGAAAAAGGAGCGCAGAACAGAGCAGGCCTACCTTCCAGAACCACTGGATCACGGGGTGGTTGGGGCAGTAGCCGTTCTTGTAGATGGTGTGCTGTCTCCAGTCGTTGACATCGACGTCGCCAAGGCCACACATCAGTAACTGCGGGGAAGCCAAGGGGGGATGTCACCGGGGGTGTGTTCCCCGAGCTCTGGGGGCTCTGACCTTCAGTTGTGCAAAGCCAGGGGAGAGTGAGGCTTTCTCTCCAAAATTCCCAGAGTATTCCATCACTGGAGAACGGCTGCCCTCGTGTGATGGCAATTTCCACACGCGTGGCGCAAGCGTGATGGCACTGATGCCCTGAGCTGCTGCAGGCACACCTCCAACCTCCCCGAGCAAGTGCAGCTCTTGGCACGTCATTAACAGATTTATTAATTAGGGAGGAACACCTGCTTTTGCACTCGGAGCACTGCACATTCCCTTAGAGCCCCGAACGTGGCACATCTGGCTGAGAACTGTCAGCTCAGGGCACAGAATGGACTCACCTCCAGCTCATTTTCATCGAAAATTTTAATCAGATCGATAGGGAGCAGTTCTGTGAAGCCCTACAAAGAAGCAGAGCGAAGTTAAAACTCTCATCCCACATAAATCCTAATTAAAACCATCAATGACCAAATTACTTCAAGCTCAAATAATTAAACTTGAAGGAGAATGACCTTATTCTCATAAGGGAGAGATGATATATTCTTACGCAAGGTAAAAGTGTAAAATCATAAAACGTAATTATTCCATTTGCCTTCCCTGCCCAGCTCCCCGCTCCCTTCGTGCAGACACCAGAGGGTAAGAAATCTGCAGTAGAAAAAATCCCAAATTTTGTGACAGAAAGGAGTTGAAGAGCCTCACCTCCAGAAAGGCATTCATTTGCTTCTGCACTCTGTTGACAAACCGCCACTGGATGACCAGGCTGCGGAGAGAAAGAAAACCCTGAGAGAAACACAGACTCAGCAGCAGGTCTCAGCCAAGAGGGCAAAGGTCTCAGCAACCCCAGAGCTTTCAGTTTGTCATTACAACTTCAGCCAGCTCAGGAAACCGAGCAGCTTTTGCCAATTTATTGGCTGGGATTGATGGAATTTTTGAAGAAAAAAACCCCAAACCCCAGCGACTGTGACCAAGTCGCAGTGGGAATATCTTCACTCCTGCAGGTACCTACATGAGCAGACATATTATTCTTCCAGAGCACTGAGTAATTAACAATTCCCAGCAAAGTCTACAAGCTCTACGAGAGGACAGCTGTCAGGACACTGCACCTCACCTCTAAATAAAGAAATAAACTGCAGCATTGCTTTCAGTGCCAGCCACCCACAGGTCCAGGCATAAAAAACCAATTCCAGGCATAGAATTGGTCCGGGTACAGGCAGTGGAAATGAATTCTCAATTTGCACGAATGTAGTAATTTGAATGTCTTTCACCTTGCAAAAGGCCCTAATTAAAAATGCCAGTGGGTCTAGCTGAATTTAGCATTTTACATCGTGGTAGGCGGACAAACCGAGAAAGCTGAAAGGTAAACCTCATTTCAGATTTGGCCTACTTTCGGTAGGAACACCGGCACTGGAATCCAGGCTCTGGTCTTTGTTCTTATTTTGGCCTTATTTTTGTTCTTGTATCCGACTGGATAGAAACAACGCTAACAGTAAGATTTTCCTTTTCCCACAGTCCCTACAAGCTACAGGAATGGCAGCAGGGTCAATTCTAAGCACAGCTGCTCTTCCTCACCCCCAGACATATCCCAAAACGACACTTACTCGATGTATTCCCGCTTGTTCTCATTCGTTACCATGATTTCGGACCCGTTGGGCTTCAGGTCCACCTGATATGTCTGTATTCCAGAAGAACAAAACACCTGTTATTTGAGCAGTCTTTTGCGAGCAGCATCAGGAAATCATCAGCAAGCTGATTTACGCTTTTGAGCAAACTTGGGAAAGCTGGCAGAAAGAGGCCAGCTATTCACTAATCATTTTATTATTTTTTATAATGAAATGATACATTTATATACACATAGAGCAATGAAATATGGACTTGATATAGAAACCATTATAACAGAAGTGGATCAGAATGTTTGTTGCTGCCAATAACCAATCCCAAGATGTCAATAAGCTTTCCCTACCTGCCCAAAGTTTTCCTCATCGATGCAAAACATGAGATCCAGCTCGGTAGGGTCGTTTTCCAGGATCCACTTCAGAGAGTTGTAGTATTCGCTGTCCTAGGGCAGACCACAATGAGGCAGTTTGAAAACGGAGAGTTCCAGAGAGCCACGGGCCCGCGAGCCCCGGCGCGGGTGACGCGGGGCCTTACCACTGACTCCATGTCCTTCAGCGTGATGGGCTTGCCCAGCATCATCTTGTAGAAAGGTCTGATGAAGAAGCCTGCGAGAGAGAGAGAGAGGAGGGAGAGTCACCTGCCCTGCTCTGCCCCCGCAGCCTCCGAAAATGTGGGACTGCTCGAGGGCACCACCCTGGCATTTCCTGACTGTCAGCCCCGGGACGCTCACGGCACCGCAGCAGCTCGGCTTTATTTGGGCACGGGACATCCCATTCTTCAGTTCCAACAATGATCCACCTAATTATCCACTGATTACCTTAACGGCAGAGAGACCCAAAAGCTGGGGAACTGAACTCCGGGCACCGTATCCCATTTAAAATCACCACCCCTCCCTCCAAGGAGTTGCCTGAAAACCAGGCTGAGGAGCTTCCTCTGTTAATGTGCTGCACCAGGGCTCAGGAAAATCCGGGCAGTAACGTCCGTTTGGTGCGGGATTTAAAAATCCAGCAGGAATCTTCTTTTCTCGTTCAATCATTCACTAATAATTTTACATATCAAAACACGCTGCAGTTTGCACGGAAATCATTGACACAAGAAACACGAACACGGCGCTCGTGCCTGTTCTGGAGCTCTAACCCGAGCGGGGAACGGAGCAAATCTTTGTACCAAAGCCATTTCTCGAGCACAGCGCTGTCGTTTTTCAGCATCCCAGGCTGCCCCAGAACCCAGGGCCCCAGGGCAGGTGGCTCTCCCTCCCCAAAGCCCAGCAGCAGCCGCAGGGACGAGGAGGACTCACCGTCCAGCAGCTTCCCGTGGTACACCGCCAGGCCGGCCACGCGGCCGATGAACGTGAAGTACGACAGATGGTCTTCGTTACAGAGACCTGAATTAGGATTAATCTGAAGTGTGTAGTTGTCCCTTTTTTGGGGAGAGAAAAAAAACAGCTAAAGAAGCAAGCCTGGAAAGCAGCAGATACTCAACAAGTTAATAATAAATAATTTGTGCTTAGGGGCTCTGTCCAAGTCCCTTCCAGTCCCCAGAGGAGCCTGGCGCTCTGCCCACGGAGCCACCGTGGGCTCCCTCGGCAGCAAACCAAACCCACGGAGGGCAAGAGGCACTAAGGAGCTAAGGGATTGCTCCAAGATTTTCAAGCTCTGCGAGGTCACTGCTGGGGAACTCCTGCTGCTCCGAGCTCACCCAACTCTGGGATTTCGTGTGACATTGTCCCCTCACCATCACCAGCCTTTAAAAACCTGCACTTTTGCTGCCCTGGCTATTGTCTGAACAATGGAAACGTTTTCGGGCTCTCGGGGACCATTCCAAAGGCTCTCTGACGTGCACAGGACACCCCGGGGAGGAGGAGCTACTTCTGCCCAGAGCAACCTCGCCCCTAACGCAAAACGGAACACACATCCCTTGAGAAGAGAGTATTTAATGGACACTTACGTTGCTGAGTACTCAAAGAGACCATAGTAAGGGTTAAACATCTCCTTGGACAACAGAAAAAACCACTCTCTGGCCACACCTCCATAGTCAAGTCCTTTTTCTGACTCAAATTCAATCCAGAGCCTGGCTTTTAGTACGTCGGGTCTCTTCACAGACATGATTCTTCTGTAGGACTCCTCGAAAATATTATTTCTGTGTAATTTCATCTCGAATCTGTTGGGGATGTCAGCCTGTGGCAAAGAAGATTAGATTATCCTTGTTAGTCTCGAGAAAATAATCTTTGGGCAAATTCCTGACTGGTAACAACTGGGCCAGTTCCAGAACAGCGCTGCAGAGATTTCTACGGTAAATAATCGATGAAAATGAGAAGTAACAAACAAACCAACCAACAAAAAAAAAAAAAAGGAGAGAAAAAAATATTGACTTTGCTCTATTTTAAGGGCATTTGCAAATGAAAAAGTGAGTCTTAAAGACTTAGAAAAGTTTTTTTTGTCGAGGAATCCATCAAATTCAAACACTTCTTCGTGGCTGTACTCACGGGTTTCTTTAACTTCTTGCGGAAATAGTCGTATTTCTGCTTGAACTCCCTGGAGTACGGCACCGCCTGTTGGGAGCAGTGGAGGACATGTCATTGCAGCTGCTCAGCACTTTGATTTTTTTTTTTTTTGGCTCAGCCCTCGTGGGCTCCCCCGAAACCCACCCAGGAGAAACTGAAAAACCCCCACAAAATGACATCATTTTACCCTGATGATAACCTGACTTTTCTACAGCCATTAAATAATCCTCTATGTGTTTCTTTTATTTAAACAAAGGGTGAAATGCAATTTGAGTAATTCTGTTTGCCATGGCACCAGGAATACCATTATTGAAAACATTCAGCTGAATCTTTCGTGTGAATCAAATGTCCTGAGGATTCACCCAGAACACAAAGGCACTCTGGGCCAGGAAACATCTTGGGATTGGAAGTCTGATCTCTCAGAGCATCATAGACTCGCATAGCTCAGCATAAAAGGTCAAAGAATAACTCTTTGATATTTTTAAAATCTGATGCTGAAGTAAAACGCTGTGTTTATTTTTTTCTAAGGCTGCTATTCTGAAATCTGTTGACCTTGCAGGAAGTTTTGTGTCTCCTAAACTGACAAACCCATTTTTTGTCTTTTTTGTCTTTTCTCTGTACCCGAGTCAGGGCATTGAGTGAAAAATCCCACAGAATACTTACCGGGCCCGTGATGGCAGGGTTCTGCAGCCTGGGGTCTTCCCACTGGGTGATTTTATTATCTGCAAACAACAAAAGAAACGATCTCATGGCTTTTCTGGTACCACACCGTGAATTTCTGTTGTTTTTTCTCCCTAGCACTGCGCAGCTCAGCAAAGGCTGTGTCCCCCACCCTGCCCAGCCCACGGCGTTTGGTTGAAAACACTCAATACCGCCCGGGGAATTTGCGCTGCTTCGGTGGCAGCGTCGAGCGTGGGATTGGAGATCCGCGCTCTGACAGCTAAAGGAGCCCAAAACCTCTGCCAACGACACCCCAAGGTACTGCGAGGAAATTTAGGATAAGGCAGCCAAAGTATCACACTCCAAAATTTGGAGGGAATGACATTTTTCCTCGATTCTGATTTAACGAGCAGGCCGAGGCAGGCGGAACTGAACTGTTACGGTGCGAGAGATCGCCCAGCCACGACCAAAGGACAACCCAGCCCAGCTCTTCCCATCCACAGCTTCAAAGAGCACCGGGAGGACGACAGGAAAGGTTCCGCGGGACCCCGGTGGGACCCTCCCTTCCCTGCCTCCAGACAGCTGCTCCTCCCAAGATTCTGAACACGACGGAACCACAACAAAACGATGGGGTTGCAACAAGAAGACAACGCTCCAAAGCCCGCCCCAGGTGCCACCCGCGGCGGCGAGGTGTTTGTCACCCACGGCCTGTGCTCCCTCTTTGTTACAGGGCCAGGAATTGGCTCTCAGGGGTCCACACTGCATTTTCCACCTTTCTAGAGATGGAAAAGCCCTGCAGGTTTTGAGCATCTTTAAGAGGGACTGGGATGTGAAAGGTGTCCTTCAGCAAATGTAAGCTGGAGAGAATTCTAAAGGATTGCAAGCACATTCCAGGACATTTGATCTAGTAGTTAATTTAAGAGTAAAATACTATTTTATTTCCCTTCCCACATGAAGGCTGTTTATAACCTATGGGAATGCTGCAGGGCTGCCAGCCTGAGCTCAAGACCCCGGAGCTGCCATCAGGGTGGGCTGCCCAGCCTGGCTCTGTCCATCCTCAACCCCTTCACCGGAATTCCCTTCTGCCAAGCTCTCTGGTTCCCTTCTCGACAGCAGCAGCCACAAATCACAGTGACAATTTCCTGGGAAATCAGTGACAATTTCCTGGGAAATCAGAGAGAACACAGCTGGAAATGACTGACAGTGTGTCGGCTCTTTTCTTTCTGCACTTTGGAGTGTGCGATGCCACCAACAAATTTCTTTTCAGAGTCTTACAGGGATTTCATATTAAAAATGCTGTTCCAGGGCTACAATGAACCACTCTCCCTGGAGTTGTAGCTCAGAATTCTCTGTCTTATCCCAAGTGGACACGGCTAACAAACTCATTCCTTTGCAGAACATTTTCAAAAGCATCAAAATTTTCAACAATTTGAGTCTTGCCCCCAGTACAATTCTCTGTCACAAACCAGGCTCAGGCCTTTGAGGATTCCCTCTTTTCCCTCCCTTTCTAAGGGGCTCACTGTTTCCCTAAAGCTCGGGACCCCTGTCAGACACAGAAATCTCACAGCCAAACACTCCCAGTGCTGATGGCATCAGAAGGGTCACTCCACGTCAGATTTAGGCACTGCTGCCAACACATCCCGGGGTGAGCTAACTCATCACCAGATGATGGCGTTTTCCATGCCCTTTTCAACCAAAATCCTGCAATTATTGCCATTCTGAGCACCGCTTAGCAATTCTCCTCCCAGAGGCTCCTCCTGCACACTGCAGTAGTCACTCTGACTCCTCGTGCCATTCCTCTCTCCTCTCCGTTTCCTGCCGAACCAAGGAGCGTCTCCTCCTAATTCCTTATGCAAATCGTTGGAAGGGAACCCATTCCATGCACGCAGTGTTTCAAAAATGGGACAAACAGTGCTGGAGAGTCGCAGCAGAGTTCCCAAAGGTCTGAGGGAAGCAGGGGACGAGCAGCAGGTGACTGTCACACCTGCCCTGCTGCTTTGGTGGCCTGGCAGTGGCACCGCTCAGGAGTCCCTGGCACCAAAGGGACATTTGCTGCAAACAGGCAGCGTCACCAAAAGCTTCCCTGAACTTCGGTAAAAACCGCTGTGTAAAAAACTAAATCCACTCAGATCCAAAGAGCCTAGAGGGAGAATTCAGATGCAAACGGATTTTGCTTTCTAACAGTTACAAATTCTTTGAGGAATTCTAATTAATGTATGACTTGAACATCCTGTTTTAGGGACTAACACAGCTTTAGGAGACTGGAAAATGAAAGCTTTTACAGAACGGTTGGGAGGCTCAGCAGGTACCCAGGTGTTTTAAATGGAACAATTCTATCCTGTGACTCTATCCTCAACAGCAGCTGTTCAGAATCATTGGCCATGGTTTCACCCCCAGGTCTCTGTTGGGAAAGGCGGTGACAGCAGGGGGAACGGAGAACTCTGCTCTGAAGTTTGAAGAGGTTCATCTGGTGCTTGACAAGTGCATTATTTCTAATGTTTAGTTCAAAGTACTTACACCATTTCAAAATTGATATTACTTTAGCAATCTTTTAATAATGACTTAACACTGTCATCTCTAGGGGAGTGATACTGAGGGACAAACCTAGCTCTGTCCAATGTGGGTGAGTTTAGATTTTAACTCTCTGTGCTCATTCCTCTGATGGTTATGAGAGTTAGCTATGGCTGTGGAGAAAAATCCCAAGCCCCCCCAATTAAAAAAAAAAAAAAAAGTAAGAAGACCCAGCCCAGCCTTTGTGGGCTGCTTTGTTTCCAAACACCAACAAAACTCACACAGCAGTTCTGAGATGCTCTAGGAAGACAAATCTACAATGAAACAGCACTTACACTAGAACTCCACTAACAGAACTGGAGAATATTAATGGGCTGGTGCAGTGTCACATGCTCTAAATAGGAAATAAGATCAGAATCAGCACTGCCACAGACCTTCCGAAAGCAGAGAAAAATACTTCTCAGTGCTAATTGCTCCACTGCCTATACGTGGAGCTGTGGCTACAGGATCTTTTCTCATCTTATTTTCTATTCCTAGTGTATATTTGAATTCATTAAGTGCAAATAAGCCATGGGATCATCAACAACAACAACAACAACTCCAAAATATCAACGAGAACAAAAGAAACCACAGAGAGGAAATGTTAATGCTTCACAAGTCAGAGAGGGACAAAGCTTGATGAGCCAGTTAAAGCGAGTTTCCAGTGAATGTACAGTACCGTAGGAGGGCACTAAGTCTCTCGTATCAATGTCTCCACAAATCAACACCTGGCTTCCTAAATGAAGAGTAAAATCACAAAGCTTTCACTTCCATACTCAGCACCTCCCTCTGTCTAGTTGCTCTGGCACCGCAGTGCTTACTTACTATGGTCTATATAAAACGTTCTTCCATCCAGGTGGATTCTTTCCTCCCAGCCAGGCTAGAAATGGGAAATAAAAACAAACCAAAGGGAGAGTCAGTGAATAGTCTCACCCAGCCTGGTGCAATGCACTGCCCACACCTACTGGAACGGTCTGAAAGATGCTCGTGAGGTGGGAACGCCAAGGGAGCACATTATGGCAAGGCCAGAAATCCAGGCACACTCAGACCCAGATCTTACGCAGGTGACTGGAGGGAATATCTTTTAAAGCTTGGAAATCTTGGAAATCTTGCCTCAGGATTCCCACCCAAACAGTCTCAGAGAACAGATGGTCCATGGTGGCTCAGTGTCAAAGTTTCTGCTCGCACTTCTGGAAGCCACGGGGGTTATTTACTGGAAATGTGTAACCCAGGCTCCCTGCACAGTGGGACAGGAATGTCCTAACCTAGTCCCTAGTGCTTCCCTTTCCATCCCATCCCTTTTGTCACGTCCCGAGCGCCTGCAGCGCAGAAAGGAGAGCAGAGGGCAGGCTGCAGGGCCAGGCAATGCTGGCCAGCCTGGGCTGCCAGAAAACACCAAGGAGAAATCACTTCACTGCAGTCTTGTTGGATGGAGAAAGTCATGTTAAACTGTGTAGCCATCCCAACCTCCCTCCAAACCGGGGGGTTTCACTGAGGGGAAATCTGTTCCTACTGATCTGTTCCCGGTGACAAGTCAGGCTGTGTGTGTCACCCCTGCAGTTAACACCACTGGAATTGCCCCTCAGTGCCTCCCATGGACCTGGACAACTGCAAAAGCATAGCTATTTCCTAAAAACAAAGGGCATTCCTGACCAGGAATGTGGCAGCTTTCACACTTTACTCTCTGCCATTAAGGTCTGGTCATATTTTAAAAACAAAGCAAAGCTCTGCATTTGACATGTCTGTAAATCTCCTTTATATTCTGGTTACAAGCATGACAAAATTTCTGACGTTGAATTGATAATTTTCACTGCGAAACATGGAGGTTTCATTGAAAAATCAAAATTGATTTTGATCTCTAAATGCTTGAATTTGCTGGTGCACCGCTAGAGCTTGCTCGGCACAATCTGCTATTTTTCCTAAGCAGCAAACGATTATCTAAAAGCACAGTCAGAGATTCAAGTGTACGCAAAGCTCAACACTTCAGCAGCACAGAGGCAACGAGTTAGAGCTCTCTGGGCTGAGTCTGGAGAGCCTGAGGGCGCCCCAGTGCCTCCAGAGAAAGGCTGCAGCAATCTGTGCCCCAAACAGAGCCCCAGGACTGCAGGGGTAGGTTAGAACACAGGCACAGCATCACTTACAGGAAGAGGGCCCAGGTCGTTGGGGTTCAGAGATGCTTTGGATCTCAAATGCACTGGAAACTTCAGCCGTGGATCCTCCTGGAACACAGGGATGGAAGTGTCAATCCGACAGATCAAGGTAGGGCTACTCACTAAGTCACGGACAGACTCATCTGGAAATGCTCCTAGGTTAGTTATTCTTTCGTTTTATTCCTTCTGAGAATAAAACAAACCATGCCTTATTCGGATTCCTACAGTGCCATGAATTTTCTAGGGTGAGGTAAGACACGACCCCATTAAATGTGCTACGTCCAGGGGAACGCCTCAAAAACCAGAGCCCCGTTCTCAGGACGCCTGCACTCCGCAAGGCCTTTGAGATCCGTTTTTGGCCCGTTTTTGGCCATGCTGAAAGGGCTACGCAGGCAGGAGCGCAGCCCTTACCCAGGTGGTGGTCTTGGTGTTGTGGTCGATGAAGAAGGGACGGCCGTTGGGGGCGATGCGCATCTCCCAGCCCGGCGGCAGGAAGCTCTGGGCCCCCTTGTGCTGGGGCTTGGGGGAGTTGTAGGGGGACGGCTGCGGGGACTGCGGGTTGGAGAGGGTGTCCTTCACCGCCCGGCGCACCGGAGAGTCCTTCATGCCCTGTGGGGTTGGAAACGGCACCGTGGATCACGCGGCCCTCGGGGCTGCGCCATCGCTCCGACTCGGCTGCGCAGCAAAGAGCTTTTGCTTCCAGATGTAATTAGTACCAGAATTAAACGCTGGGACTGATTTATTAGACCTTAATTAGCTCTATCTGCGCCTTCTGACACACACAGCCTTTTGCTGTGAAGGACATGGTTTTCTGTGCCCCCCTCTGCAATGGCAATGTCCCCAGAATTTACACCAGACTGTACTTCCCTCTGCACCTGTCCCCATGGTGTCCATATTTCATTTCACCGAGAAAAAGACAAAAGCAGTGTTTGGTGCTTCAGAGGCAATGTATCTCATTTACAAGAAAGCCTTCAGGTGAGAGGCCGTGTGAACCACAGCCCTTCGAGCTCTAAGTGTGAAGAGGAAACCTGAAGAAATTGCTCTCTTCAGCACAGCCACACGTAGCCAAGGCAAGAGTTTAAATCACACTCCCAGAAGTCAAACACACATGGCTTTGATTATGCAAGGACCACTGCAGCTATCCTTCAGCCACATCCCAACAAACACCGTTCCGTGGCATTCGGAATGACTTAGGGAGGCTGAGAAGAGCCCCGTAGGGAGGCCGAGGCGTTTCGGAGGGGCTCACCTCGAGCGGCGCCGACAGCGTGACGGTGGGCGAGCTGAGGCTGCGGGGCCGCCGGATCTGCGGCTCGCTCAGGTGGTTGCTGCTGCTCGCGCCCGGTGCCACCATGCCGTCCTCGGCGAGCTGCGCCAGAGCAAAGCCGGGTCACAAATGTCACAAAGGGCGCGCAGGACACGTTAAACCGATGTCACTGTTGTCACCATCACCATTCTTAAACGTATTTCCTTAAAGGCCCAGTATTTCATGCAATTCCATTGGTTCTATCAATGGCTCGAGCCAACCTTCAAATTCAATCCTAAGAACACATCTCCCTCCTTTTAATTCTTCCTCTGCACCTCTGGAAATTCCTTCCCTTGCAGCAATCAGCTTAATCCGTACCTTGACATAGCTAAAAGAAGCAACCAGAACCACCCCAAATCGTTGCAGCTTTTTATGATTCACTCATTGTCATGGCAATGCTTAGGATTTTCCCTTTAAATTCAGAGCAGCAGGGTACCTGCATGATGGGCCGTGTCCATGTCGTGGTGCGGTTGTTGTGGTTGACGTAGTAGGTGCGGCCCTTGGCGTCCTTGCGCTCCTCCCAGCCCGAGGGCAAGCCAGGGGTGGTGTGCACGTAGGCCACAGAAGGCTGCTCAGGCAAGAAAGCACGGAATTCTTATTTTATAATGGCTCAAAAGCATTTCAAAGTCTGTCGTTCGTAAAAAAAGCGACTTGTCAACTCGCACCCTTCTTAATCGCAACAACCACATGGAAAAATCCAATTTCTAATTTAATTGAATTCAAGCTCTTTGTCATGTGCCTTTGAATCAAACCATTTTTTTCCCAAGAGATCTTTTGGGTCAGTTTGACACAGGTTCAGCCAACAGCCAAGCTCATATGCCCTCAAACATTCTATTTTGTTACACGTAATGACAAAAAGGAATTCTGTGCTTTAATAAGCTTTCCTTAAAAAGCTGGGGTGTGTTCCTTTCATCAGGATGGATAAGCACGAGTTAAATAACCACGCAGTCAAGATCTCCCAAAAGATCTCTGCTCTTTTCTTTACCCCAGGGTGTCTCGAATCATTTGCCACTGTGGGTTTACAAAATGAATTGCAACCATTTCGCTCTGTCACAAATGCTGCACTCAGTGCTCCACAACAAAAGATAACCCCAAACCGCAGCCTCAACTTGAGCACGACAAGAATTTTTACTAAAAGCTCCCTGATCTAAGAGAAGTGCACAGGTAACGGAGAAGTCACATCTCTGCTGCCCCAGGAACTGTTCCGGAGCGTGGCTGATGTTCTCTCTCTCAGAGAACACTGTGGGATGTTTCCCGTGCGGAAAATGCCCAAGCACGAGTTCAACACACGAGCTAGGACCTGGAACCAAGATGGATGAAGAACTCTGGAGAACTCTGAACACTCCTGCTGAAATCCAGGCCACACTCTTTTCCTACCCTCTGTATTCCTTGCTCCAGCTAATAAAGAACTTAATTCCTGTTCTTGCTCCATCTCTGAGACCTTTCCCAGAGCCCCTGCTGAAGGCTGTGCAGGAGCTGTTCGAGAGCACGGCACAGCCGGCACGAGGAGCTCGAGAGCTGCAGGGATAACCAAGGAAGGAAAGGAGAGATCCTGGATGGGTCAGAAATCTGCCACATTCCAATAGGAAACAGAAAACAGAGGGAAGGAGATGAGGGACCTAAGCACAAACTCTCGGACTCCAAAGAGCCAAGGGCTCTTTTCCCTGGGCTGTTCACAGAGCTGGCAGGCAGTGAGGAGAACATTGATGTTTCCACTCAGGAAAATATTCATATTTTGCTCTAAAAAACCTAACCAAGGCAAGATGTTCTGACAAGAGAGTAGCACTGCACTGCAGGTTCATCTAGCACAATTAACTAAGCGCTAATGAGTCAGGGATTTTATTTAGACTTAGCTATTTGCAAGTGTGCTCCTCTGGTTCTAAAATTAAAAAGAGAACAGTGAATAGAGACAGTATCACAGAACAATGCATCAACACCCAAATTAAGACTTATTTCTATCCCAGATGTAAATAGCAAACATACCAAGTATAAATCAAATTTCTTGCTCTGATCAAATTCTCTAGGACAGCATAAATTCATAAAAGCTATTTAGGATACTTACTATAAATTATTTCCATGAAATAACTCACTTTACACTGACAGGTTAAAGAATGGGATTTTTGGGACAAAGCACAATACAGATTAAACCCACTTCCCTTGTATTATACTTTCAGCAAAGCACGTCAATAATTTTATTCGATGATCAGTCCTAGACTGCTGAGGAACTGCTGGAAGATGAAACTGGCATTCAATAAGATCATTAAGAGTTCTGTGGTACATCACTGTACCTCCATAGCTCTCCAATTCAGACCAACTTTAAGAATTACAATTAGTTAGTCTAATGGAGAGTGAGGGAAGACAGATACAAGATGCAAAGGCAGCTACACAGAAAATGATTTGACGTCTCTAAGCCCTGCTGCTTCCAGAATCACCTTTTAAAGAATTAGCTGTTGTATTTTCCATTTTTCAGGAGCCCATGCCATTTCCTTAGTGCACAGCTTTCTCAGAATTCACTGTCACATCCATGTCCCTAAACCATGTCAGCATTTGAGTGCAACTGCAGCATTTTGAGAAATTTTGAGAAAATGGGAGACAAAAATATGCAGCTTTTCATTCAAGGGCTGTATTTCATTCAACACAAAAAAAGAGAGTTCCTCACTGTACAAGACCTAAAGAACCCCCCGTTCGATTCAGAGATAGTGCGTGATAAAGAGTTTCATTACCATTGGCTCCTCTCCCCCTGTGACAGTTGAAGAACGAGCTCTCCTAGAGGGACCACTCTGCTGTTAAATGACAATTAATGTTATTTGTATTTACTGAGGAAGGTCACGGATTCCTGTCACAGCTTCAGGAGCAAGGCAGCAGCCACATTTACCAAGAGAGAACAATCAGATGGCTAACAGCAAAAGGAAAAGTCATCAATCAGTGCTAACCAAGCCAGAAGCCCAGAGCAGCACTCGATTTAGGAAGAACGTGTACTCGGCTGCCAGAAGAGAAAGCATCATCAGCTCAGGAAGGATGGAAGGTGGTTAGATCAGGTACGATGTGTTCAGAGCTGCTGATTTGAGCAGGAAGGGAGTGTCCCTCAAGAAGCAGGAGGAAGGCCTGGCCCAGCCCCAGCCCCTGGCTCCAGCAGTGCCCAGCACAGCAGGGAAGCAACACAGCAGCGCTCGTGCATCATTCTGATGGGAGAGAGCAGCTTCGTTTACAAACCATCTTTGCATCTTTTCCTGACTGAGGAATCTCCGTAAATAAACCTGCGGGAGTTGCTTTCCCCCGTTCCAGCTCCAGGTAGAGCTGCTTCTGCCTCTCCCCCCAAGCTGGGAACAGCCCTTGGAGGAGTTCTCTCTCCCCTGAATGCACAGCTGAGGGCAGTAACCTAAATTTCCACGTTAGATAACCGAGGAGAGAGCCACTTGCTCAGTCTCCAACAGTTTTCCTCTCTCAGGAACGTCCTCCTTTTTCAGCTCACGTGAATTTGGTCTCCATTACTGTTTGGGACAATCAGCCGCCCCCCCTGGTCACCGATCCGTGCCTCACTAGAGCTCAAGGTGTTGTTCAGAATCAGAGAATGTCCAAGCAAAAGTGAAGAACTCACCAGGGATAGCTGGGACTGCTCAGCCACTGTGTCTGTCACACTGCAGGAGCGCAGCCGCGAGGAAGGTTCTCTTTGCTGGAAGGGAAGAGGGAAAAAAGGAAAAGAAAAGGAAAAGGGGGAGAGAGGAAGGAAGGAAGGACAGAAAGACAGAAAGAAGGAAGGACAGAAAGAAAGAAAGAAGTAAGTCTCCAAGTTAAGGTGTCTTAAAACACGACAGTTATTCAGTAATTTCAGAAGAACCAGTAATTACAGGTACTAATCTCTTGATTACAAAATCTCCTGTAAACAATTGTTATCTGCTTCTATTTTGCCACAGAGTGGCATATCCCATTTCTCTGCTGACAGTGACCCTTCACATATACTACCAAGAAATGGGCCCCTTCCTTTTTCTGAAGGAGAAATGTTAACATAAATTCATAAATTACTGAAAAAAACAGGGCATTAAGAAATAAATCAATAATCAAATACTATGGATGAGAACTCAAAGTCTTAAATGTCTATTTACTTAAAAATTTGTGGTATTTCTTTAAAAAAAAATTCAGTCTTGATTTTCCTCTTTGCCTTCTAACTTTTGAATTGTGTCTTTTGCCAAGACTCAGCCTTCACGATTGTGAACTACAAAGAAAATCCCCCTAAAAATACCCTCTAGTCTCACATATTTTGTTTCAGGAAAGGTCTAACAGTGGCAGAGGCTGAAGTTAACCTCACGCAGAAGAACACTTGACACCCGAACTGAGGAATTCCATTGTCTGGGGCAGTTTGTTCTACGGTGAAGTCGTGGTGCATTTTTTGGAAGGGAATTTCACCTGCAGGCTCAGGTTCTCCCACGCACGAAGTGACTGAGGTTACGCCAACACAACAGCACATTTCTGCACCGGAAGTTTCCAGATGACACAGCACTCACCATCAAAGAGCCGAGTTGTTCCCCGTTGGAATCAGGAGTGACCTGGAGTCTCCTGCTCAGCTCCTCAGACAGCTCCTGAGGACTGCTCCGGGACACTGGAGACGCAGGAGGAGGTGGCAGTGACAAGCTCAAGGAATCCCCACTGGCGCTCGCCTCCTCTGAAATGGTTTCCCAAGGCTAAGGAAAGAGAAGAAACTAAGGTCAGGTTTTATCCAGACTGAGTCTTCTTTGCCTTCTGGGTGATCATCTCACACAAACAAAAGCTTCTCTTCCCCCTAAATCAAGGCACTACAGAAAACAGAAGCACAAGGCAGTTCCGGCCAGTCCACTTCCTTTCTTTTTATAATTTTTATTTCAGAGCAGAATATGGAAGCGTTTCCATGGAATTATTTGGAACGATAAATGCTCTCCCAGCATTGACACAGGACTCGGTGCTGCCCACAGGTCAGCAGGCACCTGCAGCTGCATGGGCCCTCGGCTGGCAATTGCCACTGTGCTGCTGGCGTTTTCCCAAGCAATTCCCACAAACGCTGTGTACAACCACGGCTCTCTGTGGTGTGTGATGATTAGCTCCTCAAAGCCATACCTCAGGAACGTCCCCGCTCTCCACGGGCTCCGGTTCCAAATCCTCGCTGATGTGGCGCCGCGAGCGGAACCGCCTGTGAGCTGCCTCTTGGTTGATCTGCCTGATGTTGTTATCTGACTCGGATCCCACATCGCTGCGGGTGGGAACCCGGCAGGGGAAGGAGAAAAGAAAGAAAATAACTTCAGCTGAGCCCCACTTTGTCCATTGCCTTCAAAACCTCCATAATGCTTTTGATTGTAAAATTATTCATGCGTATATCAGGCTTCATAATGACAAGACTGTTTAATCCCTCAGCTGAAAGAAAATAAAACCGGGAGCACCTCACAAATGTCACCGAACACCAGGCTGGGAAGGACCTCAAGGGTCATCTGGTGCAGCCTCTCCTGCTAAGGAAAGCATGGCCTAGGCACGATGGCCCTCACTCTGTCGAGGAGCCCAAGCCTGAGAGTGTCCTCCTGCACTGCCTCAGCAGTGGCCTTGGCAGGGCTGGGTTACACACACGATCTCAGTAGGACTCTGAGCACTGTCAGTTATTCACAATCTGGAAAATGCAAGCTTGCCACAGCTTTCTAAATGTAATCCTGAGAACACATCGCGACAGCTTGCAGACCTCTCCTGTTAGCACACCCAGGGAACGCAGCCTATTCCCAGAGTAATAGCCGGGATCTCCTCCAAGCTAAATCTGTTCACTTCATTAAATAACAGAGCTGACTTTTTTCATTACCTCCTCAACAGTCGCTATACACAAAGTCATTTATTCCCGTTCAATTACTTACTGATAAAGTCCTTATCTGGCTCCTAATATTTGAAGGTGCATTGTTAACGCGCTGCCTTCCCTCCCGCCCCAGAGCTCCCGGAATTTCCCACAATGCCCCACGTGTCTCTGCGATTTGCTGGGGCTGGGAAAGTTTCGGGCATCACCGAAATGCAGTTTCCTCTCCGATTCGCCCAGCCCCGGCTGCTTACACGAGGCTGGGCCGGTGCCACTGCGTGGTCCTGTTGTTGTGGTTCACGTAGTAAGTGCGGCCCAGGTTGTCCACCTTCTCCTCCCAGCCAGGAGGCAGCGGAGGAGGAGGCAACTCCTCCTGCCGCTGAGACGCGGCGTCGCTGGAATCCACCACGTCCCAGCCGTGCTGAGGAGTGAAGGGAAAAGATTCCTGTGGTTACGGTGTGCACCTCATTTCAACGGGAAAAGAATGAAATCCCCCGCTCTTTAAAGATGGATCCCCAGAGATTCTCCTGGCGGCTTTGTGCCAAAGAGCACCAGCTGCTAACTCCATTTTCAGGGTTTTATCCTTCAGGGTACAGCTGACTCTGCACTTGAATGCATCTGGGAGGGTTCAGCCTTACCTCAGAGTCATCCCTCTGATCACTGCTCTCTTCCTCTTGGCCACCATTTTTGGGCATGTACGCCATCTTCAGCCTCAAGAAACCCTTCACACGAGATTTGTGGCTACAAGACAAGGAGGTGCATTTCATTTGACAACTCCTAAATAACTGAAAATAAAAAAATCACAAAGTAAGAAATGTTTTGAAGGTCCTTCCCCTCACCTTCTCGGTCTGAGGAGGAAATCCTTAAATGTGTATGGCCTCTCCATGGTTGGGTCTTCAGTCTGGAAGCAGTGGAGAAAATGGCAAATTCAAGGGCTTGCCCACAAGTCCAGCCACATAGAAAACATTCCCATCAGGCTGACAGATTACATCTCTGATTTCCATCGAATCCTAAGTTCCATAAAGCCTGGAATATCGGATACTTCCTATTCCATGAGAATTTCAGCTTCCTTACCGAGTAAGTCACATCCTTCACACGTGTGAACGCACAGCTGCTGTAGGTACAGAACTAGGAATTTCAGAAGGGAAGAGGATGATGAATCCACACACCCACTCTATTCTGAACTGGAAGTGTGAACTGTGCCATCCTGGGCAGACAAATCCCACACTGCCTCAACTCTGCCCCTGCCAGGGCCCATCCTGCTCAGGGATGTGGACGTTACACAGCTCACCAGGACACCAAGGCACGCACGATTCAGCACTGCTGAAAGGATGTGCTCCCAGGGAGGAGCTGCATGTTTTACCCAAATTCTGTCCATAGCAATTAGCTGTTATTGAAAAAAAAAGGATTTTGACAAATGAATCAGCAGGATGAGAAAGCTGATCGTTAATTTGTTAATAAATACACCACGAGGGTTGCTATTAAGGCCCTGGAAGGATGACTGAAGATGCACAGCGCGCTTCCCTGTGCTCCAGGGAGCACACACAGCTTCCCGAGAGGTAACTCTGTCCCTGGAACAGGGCAGGAGCTGGCAGGGAAGCACTGCGCAGGTCCTGCAAGGTCACAGCTGCTGAAGGAAGGAAGGAGTGCTCCCAGACACAGCAGCTTTGCCAGGGGAAATGTCTGAGGGGACAAGGACTCTTTCCTCTGTCCCACCAGAGCAATGCAGATCACGTCTGTGCACAAAGGACTCAGACCAAGCAATCCTGCACAAGCTCCCAGGAGAACAGCACGAAGCATTTGTCACCACGAGGTGCTCCTGATCATTCCCCTGAAGCTTTCCGCTGTCACAGTTTATAGCCAGCACATCCACACGAGCATCACTGTGCAACTCACTGCAAAGCCATTTTTCTCCTACAGTAATATCCATCACTAGCAAGAAGTCAAGATCAAACGCAAAAAGCAAGTTAGGCTCAACTGACAGCTTATTGTGATGTAAACCCTGCAATATCTTCACCCATTCACACACACAAAGCCCTGCAAGGTCACAGACATGAGATTTACACGTACAACATTTAAAAAATATTCACTACTTTCATCCAAAACAGTATATAATATCAGAAACGTTTGTACCAAGGCTAAAGCAATCACTGTCTATACATACACACACATATTTATTCCTATTTATAAATCTTGAAATAGAAAGTGCATTTAATTTAGCCTCTCATCGTGCAGCCCATGCAGAATCCTGGCTGCTGGGGAAATCGGACAACCAGAGCTTTACGGAATTACAGAACCAGCTTTACGCTGAATTCCTCCGTTAATTAAGAAACAGAAACAAACATTACCAGCCTCAAATCAAGCACCTCAAATGCCTGTTGACAATAAAATGATTCAAACGCTGTGACAATTGCTTTCAATTGATCGCTATTGAACTCTTAGTGCTGGCAAAGAATCCAATTTCAGCTAAAATAACGAATAGATGATACAGTTCTGGCAGCCTTCTGGTTTTTGTGCATGGAAATGAACTGCACACAGCCCCGGGGTTTCAGAGATCTGCTGCTTACCGGGAGGTGACTGAGCGGCACATCCACCTGGCCCAGGAAGTCGTCTCTGGTCTGTCACACACAAAGAAAACTTACATCAGAAAAGCAAAAAATGCTAAATGTCAATCTGGTAAAAATGAGACAAAAATGAAGATGGGTGAGTACCATTACGGAGACCATAGTTTTTCCAGTTTTAACTAAAAACAGGGAGTAGGTTTTTCATTACAGAATTTTGACTACTAATCTTCCTCCTAGCATATACTGGAAGAACCTGGTAGCATGCCTTGTTTTCAGGGAATTAACACATTTTCCCCTCAATACTGGCAAATCCCAAGTACTTGCTTCAATAGAGCCACTCCGAGAACAGCTGAGGTAAATACACACCTATTGCTGCATCTCTTCTTGCAGCCTTTAGCTCAAGAGAAACACCGCTCACGGGCACAGAAAAGGTTCAGGCTGGTTAGAAACCTCCTTCAAGAAGCTGAACCAACAAAATCTGCCTGGAGCTTTCAGTGGAACTGGAAACCCTCCGTTCCAGCCTGCTCTGTGAGTGGAATTACTTCCTCATCTCCTTCATTGAAGTAATCACTTCAGTGTTTTGGCACAGACAGAAATACCTCCTGTCTGTCCAGGAAACCCAAAGCTGTCCAAGCACCTTCCCCATTCAGGCACTGACCCTGTGGGAAAAAGCTCCAGGCTCACACACACACACCAGGCACGGCAGGTGCTCTGTGCACTGAATTTTTGTTGCACAGACTGCAACGAACCCTGGGCAACACTGAACCCCAAGAACAGCCAAGCCCTCAGCTGAAGGACGGGGAAAAAAGGTGAGGTCCAGGGAACCCATCCAACACAGTACGTGTATTTCATGCCACACCAAACATAAGGAAAAACAAAAGGGAGACAGTCCAGCTTCACTACTCAATTAAGTCAATCTTACATTAAAACATAATTGGATTTTAAGCATTCTAGCTCAGCCTGCGAAGGAAGCAGGTGTCAGGATTAGGACTGTGCCTGGGAGCAGCAGGAGTGGCAGGGTTCAGGCACCTGACTTTGCTTCTAAATACACTGATAGTACAGAAAAGCATCTGTGGGTCAGGAACGGAGATAAGGACAAGCAGCACAAGCAATAGCTGCTGGAAGAAAAAAAGATACTAGCTTAAAACAGATTCTGGACCAAGTAAATCCATGTTTAATTTCCCTGTGTAGTAGAGTTTGTATGTATTTTCCCTATGATCTCATTTAAGCTCAAGATTAGAAAATGGCCATCACTAAAGGCAATTGCATGAGGAAACAATTAAGTGCAATTAGTAGTCAGTGACTGAAAAAACTTTAAAAAACAACAGAACGACTTGGGAATTCTACCTTGTGCCAAACACCTCAGAATGCTGAACAACTGTTCAGCATTGGAGATTAGGTGATGAGGTGACACTCCCAAGCCAAACGCATGTAAAAATGAGGCTGCAGTTTGGTGCCTGTCCGAGCTGCTAGGCCAGGAAGAAAAGCCTGGGGTAAAGTTAGTTTTTAGTCTCCAAAAAAGCACAGAAAGGAAAAGCATCCACTGACATCTCGGTCCAAACCAGGGATGTTTAGCTGAACCTCAGGACTGTGTACATGCACCTCGGATTTACTGGGGACCACAAAAGATGGGAGTTACAAAGAAAACTACGAATAAAGTGTTGCATTTCTGTTCATTCCAACCACTTAAGTTTGTTTTCTTTTCTAGAAACAAAGTATCGATATTTAAGGACAGTTAAGCTGTTAGAGACTTGCTCATTCCAGCTCTGGAATAAAAGGTAAACATCACCACAGATGTGCACCCATTATTTAAGCTGACCCCTAAAACAGACATTACATTGGGTAACAGCTGAGCACACGAGCAACTACCGCAGACAGCTGAACTCCACTCAGCTTTTTTCCAGCATGAACAGAAATGGGAAGTCAGAAAACAGCAGAGTTACGTACAACAGGTCAGTCACAGTTTGACCAAAAGGTCACACACAGTGAGAAAGACGTGCAGCACAAGAGGGCAGGTCTCACAGGGATAAGATGTTTTCAGCTGTGTTCAATACACTACTAGGCCCCCCAAGTGTGCACACAAACTGACACCCCCAACACGTGCAGCTCTCCCCGGCAAAGGCTCTGACACGCCACGACACAACCCATCACCAGCGGTGCAGAACAAACTGAAAATTCCACAGTGTCCAAACAGCAGGAAAAAAAAGCAATTCTGGCTGCAGCAACACTCGATAAATACACACTTAACTCTGCCAGCTGCACAAGTGCCTCGCAGAGCTGAAGGCTGTACTTCCATGCCAGTGGATTCACGGCAGCGACGTGGGCTGGCAGAGGCACCGGCCGGGATGCTGTGAGCGCTTTAGGAGCCCTCCCCTGCTATGGGACTGCTGCAGGTTGGGAAACTGTGTGACTCAGGTGCTCACAAGAACCTGAACAGTGTAGGAACAGCTGCATCCAGCCATTCACTGAGCAAACAGGAGAAAATAACTGAAATGAAGGCTGCCTGAGGTGCCGGCTCCAGGAAATCCCCGTTCCATCACCGCAATTAGCAGGCAGTGATGAGGCAGGGCGAGGCATCGCTGATGCCAGCCCTTCTGCCCGTTCCTCCCTGGCACCGCAGCGCCCTGCGCCTCCCGCACCCAGAAACGCAGCCAGGTTTGAGCCCAGGACACGAAGTGCCTGCTGAGCTCCAGAGTGCCTCCGTTCAGAGGCACTGGCGCAGCAGGGCAGCAGCCAAAGCAGGAGCGGCAGGCTGGGAACGGTCCCAAAGGGGGTCCCGTGGAACGCCCCTGTGTGAAAATGTGCGGTGGGCACAGCTCTCGGAGCCACACACCAGCTGGGTAACAACACTCCACCCACCCACAGTTAGTTCCTGTGGCGTTTGAGATGATCAGGATGATCCCAGCTTCCCGACCCGAAAATCACTGCACGCTGTTTCTGGGCATTGTTTAAACACATGCTGCATTCCCAGCCAGACATTGCTTCATTTCAGAGCAGGCAGACACGATCCCTAGAGCAAATTTAACTGCTTTTAATGCCTTAGAGTAAACCAGAGTTCACACCTTTCTCAGATCACAACCACCATGCTTCAGCACACAACTATGTGCCTGAATTATCCCTGTGGAAACAGCGTGGTGAAACAGGCTCAGAGCCCATCTTTAAATTCCCACCGCCACTGAGCACTCAGCAGCCACGCTGGTAGGAGAGAAATGAAAAAACAAGCAAGAATTAAGGCAATTTTCTTGCTGCAGTGCTTAGGCCTTCACTTGGAATGTGATGTGCCATCCGTGCCAAGCGCTGGGAAAGCGCTCCAAGAGCGGTGCAGACTGCCTGGCTCAGACATTTCACAGCACAAATCCAACAGGGCTGCACACACCGAGAGGAAAAACGCAAGAGCTGAAGGAACTGCTGCCTGCCCAGAGAGCTACAGGAGATCGCACATCTCCCTTGCGGAGAAAACTCCTCTGAATTGTACTTTACCAAAGACTTTACAAATGAAAAGAGCCCCGAAAAACCAAAGAGAACTTGTGTCCATGTAAGAATTGTTCATTATTTTAAAAAACCCCAAACACAATTTTATTGATTGAAACAAAGCCCATTTAATTGCTCTTGACTAAAACCCTGAAGTATTAAGATGTGTCTCTACACCTAAGGCTTATCAACTCCCTGATCTCATTCTCATGAATAAAGCTATAACAATGCTTTTATGATATTCCTTTATCATTTGATGAAAGGAATACTAAAATTCTTAGTTGGCAAGTTTCAACAATTTTTCTTTTTTCTTACTAATTGAACTGCAATGAAACTCTTTTCATTTATATAAACTTGCAGAAATTCTGTCACTGTCACTGCTCCTTTCTTAAGCAAAATATTTTCAGCAGCACTTCCGAAGCATAACTAAAATTCCATATTTAATTTCCTAATAATGGCAACTTACTATACTTTCACAGTAGATCTCCGCAACCTTGCTATGATATTTTCACTGATAATTTCTTAATAAAAATATTCCACCGTAACCACGGACAGAACCCAATCCATGTGTGTGTGGGATAGTTTTCCTATTCCAAATCTCTACGTGCAGGTAGAACAAACTACACAGGTGGGTTATTTCCTAAAAAACCATCTCGGGTTATTCCTTCCTACCAGAGTAAACAAACAGGGAGAAACCCTGTTTTGGGGTTTGGGTAACCAAATGAGGGAAAAACCTCCTTCCTGGCACACACCGACATCCACAACTGGGACTGTTCTTAAACGGATGAAGCAAATTGCAAGACATACGCATCAATTATTTAAATTCTGAATTATTCCTCTTGCATTGCCATTGCTTATTTAAACATAACAAAAACCACTGGGCACCTATGACATTCCTCCTTAGACACCGAACAGAGCCAACGTGAAAGAAGTGAAGGAGTAACCGTGGCAGGGAGGAGCTGATGCCTGAGACACTGAAAACAGGCCTGAGCCGTGAGAGGATATGGAAAATAGGAACAGAATCGATGCACTGGACTGAAAGAACAGGCAGAAAGTACAGAACAAAGTCCATGTGTAAGGACAGCTTCTGTCCCATGCTCCATAAGAAATGAAGGAGTTATTGAAAAAAACCTCTCCGAACACAAATTCAACAATCTTCTGATGAAGTTTCACTGTAACTCCCCAAGAAAGAACAGCGAGGCGCAGTGGAATGGGCTCAGATTCCCAATGCACTAAGTTCTACACATTTTACACAACAATCTGCTCTGTGGAGTAGGAGAAACTCCCTCCCTCTCCAATCCGCGTAAATGACATCCAAAGAGCACTCCCACGCCAGCAGGAGCACAGCCCTCAGGACAGCGCTGACGGGGCCAGAGCAGCTCACCTCTGAAGCCACGTGGGACCGTGTGGCACTTGGGCACTTCACGTGCAGAGCTGGGCACCGGCACAAGCCGACCTCCACCTGCCCACTCCACGCGTTCTGCCGTGGCGGGAGAAGGGCACTGCTCCAAGAACAGCTTTCCAAAGAACTCTCTGCTTTACATCTGTCATGACCAATTTTTCTACGTAAGTGCTTTCTTGGAAGAAAGCAATTAAGAAATAGAACCCTCAGAAAAGCCAAGTAGTGTAAGAGTAGAAATGCTCTACATTTTTATGTAGATTTATATTCCCCCTAAAGCTGTTCAAGTGCTTCTAATACATCCTGGAGAGCTGCAGCAAGTGAGCTCCGAAGGATGCAGAAGGTGTGCAGCTCTTGCAAGCGGGCTGGAAGATCAGCAGCAGGATCGCTGGTTTTATCAGGAAGGTTAAAAACATTCATCACCTTCTTTTAAAACACTATCACCTGCTCCTGCTTCTCCAAGAACACAGCTGAGAAAGAAAGAAATGCTCAGACTGTGACGTCTGTGGGAATTGAACAGAGACAAAATGGAAGAAATCCATAATTTCTCTCTTCCAATCAGTCAAAAATGGAAGTGCTGTTTTAATAAACAGCTTGGCAAATAGAAGGATTAGTGGTGCATATATATGTGTATCTATTCTGCACAGACATGCTGAGTAAGCCAAACTGTGCACTTTGGAAATTTTCTAACTACTGATTCTTGTCTCTGCAGCTCTTCCATGACTTCTGGTCCAATTTACTGGCATTCTTCATACGAATTAGAATAATTCCCAAGTCAAGAACTCTGCAGCAAAGAACGGCTCTTGAAGAACAACGAAATTTTAGTCATCCCTCACACACATCATCACACTGATGTAACATCCTCTGTTACTAAGCACTGTTCCTGAACTTGCCCTTCTTGATAATAGCACTTGAATAAAGCACTAAAATAATACAAAATCACTCCTGGTGAAGTACAAGTCCCCAGTTTTCCATTCAGCAGAGACACTAATTTCTGCCATTCCCCCAGAACACTGCGGTTGAAGTTAGCCTCAGCAATGATGGAGGATGAGGTCTCCATTTAAAAATGACATCCTAAACCTGCAGCGATGCTGGGAAAACTCTGCTCCCCAGCAGTGTGTGTCCTATAAACTGCCAGGATGAACGGCAGCACCTCGCCAATGTCCTGCTCGGTCACATCAGCACTCCTTTCTGCACCGTGACGTGGTGCTTTAGGCACGCGGGCTGAGGTGAAACAACGCAGGGAAATCGAAGTCGTGAACGGCTCCGGAGGCAGGGAAATGAGATTGCTGGAGTGGAATCAGGGGAGGCACGCTGACATTTATTCAGCCTGGATTTTCCAAAGGTACTAAGTACGTTCTTTCAACTGCCTGATCCCAGCAGCACTTACGCTCAAGAAGGCATTAGGCCCGGCGATATGTGACATCGTATTTTTGCTTTAATGATTTTCCTAACGTTCCAGAAAAAAGCAAGATCCCTTGTAGGAATTCTAAAAGCCTCTTTGGCGTGACACGAGGCTGTGAGGTATTCATCACGATCCCGAGGGGAAGCAGTGCTGTGCACTGATGAGAGAGAACAGCAAGGTGCTTCATGCTGAGGCCACTGACATGCTCATTAGTGGACATTAACTAGCCCTGATTTCTGTAAATTAACCATCATTTGCACCAACACATGTTCTAGCACTTTTTCCTCGCTGAGACTAAGAACCTTCACACCTGCTCGATTTTCAATTAGAAACGACACATGGGTTTGTAAGAGAAAGGAGAGGCAAGATTATATTGACTAGTTCATGTGGATCAGTCACTAATGTTTACTGCTGCATTTTTTATGGGGTTAAGTCAAATTGCAGTTAAAAACCCAGCGGGTAACTGGTAATATGAACTCTCTGGGTAAAAAACAAAGAACACAGGAAAAAGCTTGACAAGTTCGTTACACACATTTTTTAAAAATTCATTTTGTTTGTATTCTGGAATTCTGCACGATGATTTGATTAGAGCAAAAACCAGAAAGATGGTGACATCAGACCAAAACAAATCAATTTAGAGCAGTTCCCACAGCGCAATAGTTCCTGGAAGGTTTTCCCTACTCAGTCAGTGAGCCATTCCCCACATTTGAAAACAACAACAAAATTGTATTTCACTTGCTCAGTTAAGATTAGGTGGTTTTGCACAGTAAATTAAGAACATGTAATAGATCTCAAATAACGTCACCACAAATTAATTGATTTCTGCAAACCCCTCTCTCATACTCCACGTGTTACCAAACCCTTGCAGAAATTGCTGGTATCTAGCCTCACATCGGAGACACGACAACCGCTCGAAAATGGAAATATAATTTCTTTCATAAAGCAATTTTATGCCCAGAACAGACTCACGAGAGCGTATTTAGGCCCTGGATTACAGCACCGACAGCTCCGGACTCACACCACAGCACACAGTACAGTTTTTATTTTATTTGAACAACTCATCTCATTCTTTTGCCTTCAGCTCTGGAAGCAGCTTTTCCCACACACCCTTTGGACTTTTTCATTCCTTTTGGAGACACAAATCTTGGTCACCCTGCTGATTTCATTAACTTATTTTTCTGTAATAACTGCTGATTTTTGGAAGCACCCAACCATCCTGATAGATGAAAAGATGAATAAAAGCATGGGATTTTAAATGAAGAGACGCAGTAACACATTTTACAATGAGATTTAATCTGGAAACTAACTAAACACAGGGTAGATCTGGCTTTGGAATAGCTGCTGAACTAAAAACTTCAGTTCACATGCAGAATTTCTGTTTCTGTGCACAAAACACGCACATTCTGAAACTCATCATTACTTGATCGCTTTGCTCACACAGAAAACAAGCTGAACAGCACAAAAAGCAATCAAGACTTTGGTTTCTTTTCTGTAATTTTCTGTGCCTAGATCTGCACCAAGGCAGCTCATTAAACCCGTGTCAGCATTTCCATTATAAAGCCTCCACTTCAGAGATTGCTGTGTATCCAAACTCCACATCCAGTTTTTCCATGCAGGAGCAAAGAGTTTATTACAGCTATTAAAAAAAGTGATACGATTTCCATCTCTGCTGCTCAGAGTTTTATTCTGGTTTCTCCACAGAGAAATACCAATAGCTTTAAGGGAGAAAAAGAAAAATGCCTGACACAAAATTCAGAATAACTTCCATGGGAGCTCTGGGAATGTGGAAGGATGGGGTAAAAGGCAGCACTGCCAATTCCTGACTCTCCGAAAACTTGACTAAAAATTACAGATGGGTTCCTTGATCCTGCAGACTAGTTTACACTACCTGCCGTATACTATTTGTTTCCACTCACAGCAGGGGGAGACTGAAAAAACCAAATTTAATTCAGGTCCTTGGTGCTTTCCATCTCGAAAAGCAGCTCCTGGCTCTGGCTGGTTCTGGGTTTGAGTGTGCTCACCTGGCCCCTTCCCAAGAGCCAGGGTGGGGCAGAACACACCTGCAAGTCATGGCCAGAAGGACTAAGGACAGAAGGTGATTGCTTATTGAGGAGAGAACTGATTTTGTCCTTAGCAGATAAGCTAAAGAGACCTGAGGGATGGAATTCATCATCCTCTACCTGCGGCTGTCAACAAAGGCCTTATCTGCAGAGAGCAGAGGCTCTCCAGATGGCCATCGGCACTCCTTGCAGAGCAAGCAGAGCCAGGAAATTCGCAGCACTATTCATTTGAGCTGTTTAAAGCTCCAGCTAAGGCCACAGGAACCATTTTCTAGAAATGCCCATCAGAGCCCAGGCAGCAAACTCACACGTGTAATTTAGACAGAAAAGCCCCTCAGCTCTGAAAGGAACCCAACACCTGCCACACACCTGCCTGCCAGAGCACAGGTGAGCTGCCCCGACCCGGCCGGCCTGGAAGGGACACGCGAACACACCGACAGAAGGAAGAGCTGCAGTACTGCATCCAGCTTGGGCTCCTCAGCAAAATGGTACCAACTCAGGAAAGAGCCAGAGCTCACACTGAATCACCAAAGTTAGTGTATTTGTAATCAAATGGTTTGCTTTATGTATTAATGTAGAAAAACAGAACATTAACCTGGAACTGAATTCCATACCAACCCAAATACATCTCTTCTTTTGCAAATGACCCTGGTGAAAAACGTGAACAATGTTGTTCCTGCACTGCCCTTTGAACCGCCCCCAGAGGCAGCACTTTAGAAACGAGGGCTGAGCACAGGGCCAGCAGAGCCACGTCCTTCCTGCCTCTTCACTGCAGCTGGATGAGCCACAGGGTGCAACTGCTCGTTAAGGAATTCCTCTTTTCCAACCCAGTGGACCCGAGAGAGACGAGAAATTGGAAACACTTGGGTAAGGATAGAGAATGCTATCCCAAGGCTTCCACATCACAGACTGTGAATATCGTGGAGCACAGCATGGCGAAAGCTCTTGTCCCAGAGCAGGCTGACAGTAAACACCAATGCAATGGGCATGGTTTCCCTTTGATTTGATAACATCTCATGATCATATTCCTCTTCTGACAATTCCTGACTATACACACAGCTGATGGCTCAGCCACATAGCCTTTTTTAACATGAAGAATCTCTATGCACTCCTGAACAGAACTCCTGAGGGCAAACACAGTCCAACCAAGGCAGGAATCCTGCAGGAGGCCTTGCCTGTGCACGAAAGCTTTACAGAAGTGCTGAGTTCTTTAGACACATTCCTAGTCCTAGACAGAGCAGAAGTGCACATCTTTTATAGACATGACTTAACATGAGCTATACTGTTAGCAACACTGCTGGCCACCACAAAACTGTCCTCAGCAGCTCCTCGGAGTCCACCAGCAAAGCCACTGACACACTTTTTCCTAGGACAGGCTCACAAATAAACAAACCCCAATATGAATAAACTGATTCCGCTCACAGGTCTCCAATGTGATAGAAAAGAGGATGGTTCTGGGTTTTAAACTTGCCTAGTAGTGGCAATTTTCTGCATAGATTGCTACTATTCTTTCCAAAGTTTTGCCCTGGTATAAATCTTTCCCAAACTGCAGGATGTCCCAAGGGTACAAAGGGGTTACGAGCAACCTTTCTGTGCTGAAGGGGTGGCACTGAAACCAAGAAAAATGTGGAGTGGAATCAAAGGACTAAGAAAGCATCCACCCCCTTCAGAAAAATAAACTGTCAAAACCCACTGTGCATCAGAATAGATTACCATATGACTCCAAAAAAGAGTAAATGGTTTTCCTTGTCTTCATCGCAGCCATGTAATTGGCAGTGGCTAACTACCAATTTTAGAGAAGGACTCCAGCAAACACAGCCTTTCCCCTACACACTTTGTTAACAACAGCTGGCTCTGCTCTGCTTGATAAAATGACCCCTGACCACCACTGATAGACCTCAAGTCAAGCAAGGCACGCTTGGGGATGTCACAACCCTTGTAGCACCTTAGCTCCACTGAGCTCCACATTCCTCAGACGGATTTTTAACCACTTCCACAGAGTCTGTACGAAAGCCATCGTGTGCATCGCACGCGTTCACCCAACCCTGAATCCACTTGGATCGAAAGAAGTGTTGCCAGAGCAGTGCTCTGCTCTCAGCCACGAGGCAGCTGGGACAGGCAGCCACCACCTTCGGTGCCCCCATCCATCCCGGCCTGCTTTTATCAGAGGATCCCAGGATGGAGCGCGTGGCGAGGGATCTTGGTCCAAACCCTCTGCTGTGGGCAGGTACACCTTCCACCTTCCACCCTCTCCTTATCTGAGCTTGCTTGTGCATCCCAACCCCAGCATAAATAGGTTCTCTGTACTTTCACAACAATATTTATTCCAAGATGATTTCTAAGAAAGGAGAAGAAGAGCTGAGCTGTACGAAATGCACGCCTGCAGCACCCAGAGGTGCCATTTCTGTTTGTTTACTAAATACAATTCAGTCCCACTCCCGCAACACTTCGTTAGGGCACGTTGTGTTTTGCTCACAAAGATGCCTTTGTCAGCTCTCTCCAACAGTTGTCCAACACATTTTTGAAGTGTTTCCCACAAATCCCTCAATGATAAACAACAGCAGTATGTGGGATATGCACTGTGCACAGACATTCTATGGCGTGACATATAAAGTATCAGAGCAGGCAAAAGAATTTGCAACAAGGCTTCCAAATAAAATTTTGTCACAGTTTGACATGAGCTCGGCCTTTACTTAATATTTCAGTCTGCCTGGTAATGAAAGACATCCTGCCTGCCCCAAAGCCCTCGTCCAAAAGAGCAGATATTTGAAAGGTCACAAGCACTCGGAGCAGCAGGCCTGCAGACGCCCGCTCGGATGTTTGCTCGGAGATAAATCAGGCTGCAGCAGCTGCTGCTCCCAGCCCCGGCCCTATTTCAATCACATACACTCTAACTTCTTGCGCTGGGACTGGCCACAACGATTTTTTTCATGCTATCAACTATAAACCATGGCAACCTCTCGCCTCACCTTAAGAGATCAGACATTTCAGGCACTCCCTTACTCATATCACAGATCTTCCAAACAAATTTCTGTGGCATAGATTAAAAATGGCACCTCACCAAGGAATGCTCTGTCGTCAAAAAACACGCCAAAACTTGCACCAAAATGCTTCCATTCCCCATACTTCCCATGGCATCCTGCCCAGTCCATCACCTCTACCCACAGTATTTCTGGATTTACCACACAGATGAGAAACACCACACAAAAGGCTTAAGTTTCAATTAGTTCTTTTCGTCTGAGAGTGTCGGCCCTGCAGGATGCAGTGCCTGTTGGGCGAGTGCCTCTGCGCCTGCCACGCTGCACGGCTGCCCCAATCCATTCCACACGGTCACTCAAACCAAGAGCACGGAGGAAAAACTTCCTCCTTCTCCTCTGGGAACACTGAAGCGTGTCTTTGGCATGGGAATGTTCCTACAGGGCGCTGAAAGCAGGGGCTTTTGGGGGAGATGCTTTAGGAAAATGAGAACTGCTGCACAGTTCTGCAAAGCTCTGCCTCCTCTGCGCTAGGTCTGACATCCCACAGTTACAGGATTGGCTGTCGTGGGTCTTCATGAACAGCTGATCTTGGAAAGGAACAAGGGATAATGAACAGGAGAGAAAAAAATCAGACATCTGCTCCCTTATGTGTCCTGGAACCAAACCTGTACCAGCGAGGGATTTTTCACTTTACTCCTTTAACTAAAAGGCTTAGCAATCCTCTGTGATTTTACACTCCTAATGCCTGCTGAGGAGTTCAAAAGAAGGTTACGCTGGAAAAACACAGAGCCCAGAAGCTTTTCCACGGGAAAGCTGCAGAGTCATCCCCGGCCTTGCTGCAGGGAGCAGCTGTCCCTTGCTGCATTTCAGCGCCGGCGAGCACAGGAGCCATGGAGCCTGAAATCTCCTGAGCGCCTGTGGCACAGCTGGAGCCAGAGCTCGCTATGCTAAATACAGCATCCCTGAGCTGGGAACTCGAGTGGGCCGTGTTGGATTGCACAGCAAAGCAATTTAAGCAAATGACTAATCTCAAGCCTTCAGTTTTCATTCCTACTTTGGGCTTTGAGAAAGTGGCTGAAAAGCATCAACCATCAATCCTCACCCACTGCAACAAAGCAAAGAAGATTCATTTTGCCATCCTAACACCAAATCAAGGCAAATCCAAATAACAAGACTGTTTACTGAACTGTGGTGAGCCACTTGCACTTGGACTCGGATCAGGACTTGTGGCATAAAAAAAACATGACTTGTTTTTCACTTCCAGAAGGAGGAAAAGAAAAATTTCTGTAACAAAGATTAATTTTTCCCGAACTTCTTGCTACCTTATCTAAGCCAGTGTTTTGATTGGAATTATCCTAAGATTCCCACAGTCTTAGCAACTATTTCATTACAATACACATTTTAAAAGCATGCAGAGGTACACGTGTGTGTCCATTACACGTAGAGGATGCCAAAGTATTTGTTTTCAAAACCAGAGTGCATGACGAGCTCTTCATGCACCAATGTCTCAGCCAACTAAACGAACAGGAACACTTAATTTGCTATTTGAATGCTCTGATTTTTAAAAATCTTTCCAGCTGACATAACAGCGAATTAAGAAACATGTGACAGGAGGATCTGAAAATACTGCACTGGCTGAAATCACAACTGAGAGCAAAGTCCTGTTACATTAGAAATAAAGATGATCCACGGCTCGCTCCAGAGAAGCGCGGAACATTCCAGCACTAGCGATGGAAGTGCCGCGGTCGGCTCGGGGCTGGCAGCCTTTGTAAGGCAATCTGTGTTTCCAGCAGCACAAACCTCACCAGCACAGCACACCGAGCATCGCACTTACCGTGGCACCAGGGCTGCCACAGCCCTCGTTACCAACACCCTGACCTTGTTCCTCAGGCCCACGCGTGACGAGAATCCTGAAGTGCTGCTGCCTCGTGTTTTGGTCCGGTCTGATTTTAAACAAGCACCCCTGCCCTTGAGGCACTCGCTCTACTGAATTGCTTCGAGGTATTTCTGCCCTGTTCCTGCCATTTCCAGGCAGTTCTGAATTGAGCCCATCAGCTGCGGGGCTAATTCCTTCTGCCGGTGGCTGGACAGGGTAGGAAGTGCTCCTTTCCAGCCGTATCCGAGGGTACCTGACCAACCTGTCCCCTTTTGTGCCAGTAAAGCCAAAGTTACATCTACCTCCCGCACCAGCACCGCTTGTCTGCGGCTGCTGTAACTGGAGAACAAAGAACTTTTTCCCTGAATTTGCTGACAGATCTGGCACGTGCTGCAAGGACCAGCGGCGGGGTTCAGGGGTGGGAGCATTATTCGGAGCCTCAGGATCACAGGGACGTAGAGTAACTTGCGGCACATCTGCACTTGAGGCCCGATGCTGGATCCTCACACCGCTTATGTTTAAACCTGAAGCCGCTTCACTCGCTTCATCTCGCTGGGCACTCAGCGAAGCCTCCTCGCTTTGGTTCTTAGAAGGAATACTACAAAACACTCTACGGTTACAGCAAAGAGTTCCACCTGTCGGCTGTCCCAACTCTTCCACCAGCCTGGGTGGAGAACTCCCAGGAGTCACCTGCGGACTGCTCGGAGAAGAGCGGTTTTCCACAGGGGAAGCGTAGCGCTCCCTGAAGTCCGAGATTTTACAGGGAGGTGCCTCCTCCGGAGATTCCGGGGCCGCGCACTCGTCGGCGCAGCCATCGGCAGCTTTCCGCTGGAGCGAGATCTGCACGGACGAGCTCCTGGTGGGGCGCGTGTCGATGCCATTCAGCAGCTGGGGGATAAACATGGACGTGCTCCTTTTCAAGGAGCCCACTTCGTGCAAATCTCCGGTGCCGCCGCAATCCGCTCCGTGCCGCGAGAACGCGTGAGGGCTGCTTCGTCTCGGCAAGGTGTGGAATGCCATGAAAAAGTCATCTTCTCTCTCCCGAGCAAGGATCTCCGATTCGGGGGCTGTGTTGCTTCTCCCAGAGCCAAAATGAAACCGCAGCCGATGGGCCATGGTTTTACAGAGAGGAGAAAAGGAGAGGGAGAACAACGACAATTCAGGCACTGCCAGAAGTTAAAAACCAAAGACGTAAACTCCGAGAAAAAGTGTCCCATCTGCCAAACGGTTAGCACTGCAGCCCTGGGAGCGACAGATAGCAGAAATAGCCCAAGTGGCAAGCAGCATTCCAGGCATGATTGGGCAGGAGCAGTCAGCGCTCCTACACACACGGTGACATAGGGTAGGATGGTGGCAGTCACGTGGCCTGCTTCCCCCTCTCCAATGTAAGCTGTGGGGAATTTGTTTTTTCCTTTTTTTTTTTTTTTTTTAATGCCAGCAAGAGCCTGAAACAGCACCTTCCCAGCTGCTCCTTTTCCATCAGGGAGGAGTGGCCCCAGCGGGAGAGCTCTCGCAGCTGACCGAGGCAGCGAACGCACTCAGCACTGCTATAAATCTAAACCACATCAGATTCGCAGGGCACACTTGGCCAAAGTGCTTGCGGAAAAATGGAACTACAACAAAAACACTTCCATTTTGTGTTAAAAGTTTTAGTCGACACCACGTGCAAATGAGGAAAATTCTTTCAAGCGTACCATTTTGGTGCGCTACAGCTCTGGGCTGTCACGGCAGAACAGGAATAAATATAGCATGGTTATGGTTTCAATTCTAACCCTGCTCAGAACACAATTAAGCAACAAACGTCCTCCTTTAAAAAAGCCCCAACAGCAACACAACCTGCACTCCCCTTGGAGTAACTACAAACAAAGCAATCACACGCATGGCAACGATCTCTCACACAGCAGGCACGTGCAGGACAGCAGGACACAAAGCTCCTTTTCCAGCTTTACCGGGCAGTACGGATGAGGGAAAAGCCGAGCTGGGTGTTGCATGTCCGTTTCTACCGATTTGTCTCGGAGCCTGTCCAGAACTGCCCGCTCCTGGCTGGCCTCCAGCGAGGCAGTCAGCAATGCCACCACGCGTGGCACTGCCAGCACGGAGTATGGTTACACTCTGCACAGGAGCTCGGGAGGAGGACAGGCACACAGGGTACACCAGAACGCGAAGCAGGCACCCCAAACCAGCTCTGTTCCAACGCAGATCCTCAGCGCCCTGAGGGCACTCGCATGTGAACGCTGTGCACACTGCGCATGAACCAGAAAAGAAATTCTGCCTGGCCAGAAGTGCAGCTCCATCTCAGCACCTGCACAGCTGCTCCTGGGAGAACTGGAAAGCCTAAATCTGGTCAAGAGCTCTGAAAATCTGCATGTGGTGCGTCAGTCCTCTACCTAGACACCAGAACTCTGCTTGCAGGCACCCTGCTTTCAAAACGCAGAAAATGACCAAGCCCAAGAGCAATGGCAGCTCCAACTGATCAAACTGCCAGCAGCCAGCACAGTCCCCCATTGTTTCATGTGGACTGTGAGCCACGAGAAAAACGTGAATTTGCTTCCACACAGCAAGGGTCTGGAGATTGCCTTGCAGAAGCACAGGTGTCAGTATTATCTTACCCTATTTTTCAGCTGAAACATACTACCCAAGAGCATGGTCTGTGCACCCACAATGAAGCTGCATCATATTTACTCTGTTGAGACTGGGGAATAGAAAGGTAAGGATGCTGCAGAGACAGAGTGCTTTGGTAATTTGAGAAAAAGGAGAAGGAACGAAGTCTTTGCAATAAAAGCCATTTAAGTACTGATAATAAGCATGTCAGAGTAAAGCCAAAATAATCAGTTCAGTGTCTCCTCATTCTGCAAACACAACCCGATGGAAACCTGCTACTCCGAACCCCCAAATAAAAAACAACAGAACGGCCAGTACTGCACACCCAAACTTGAAAATCCAAAGCAATACGGCTAAAATGAGTATCCAACACCAGTCATTTTCCAGCCATCACTGCATATGGAATTTTCTTCTCTGACCCACCTCCCATTCCTGTGGCACCTTTCCATTCCAATGGCACGCTGTAGTTTGAATAGTGCAAGTGGTCATTATGATCATTATTTGCAATACATACACGCCAGGCCAGCCCACTGCAAGGCACACTGCCTCTGGTTTATCAATTCACGTCCTCCTGAGGAAAGATCCAGTTTGGCTGCCAAATCCTCTTTCCGCCAGATTACAGCTAGTCTGCTTTCCTTTGCTCTTTATTTATTAGGAAGACAAAGTAGCTATTTGTTGAAGACAGATGTTTCTATGCTATAGAAGTATCTTTGCAACTCTGATACTAATCTGTCTCCGTTTGGTGGCACACTGACTGCAACAATGGACTAAAGACACCTTTGAGCTGCGCTGTATTTCCATCAGCTGCATCACACAGAGCCTTGTGATTAGTAACAACCAAGACAAGCACTCACCAGTCTGTTTTCATCAAACACCTCGAACAGGAGCCGATGGTTGGTGGGGTTTACCTGTGAGAAAATCCAAACGTCACTGGAAGCTCAGGAGCTGGGCAGTAACAGCGTGTGGCAGCAGTCAAACCAAGGCAAACAGGACAGGACTAACAATCTCATGTAAATCCATACTTGAACTGGAGCACCAGAGCCCTACCGCAACTGGGAAGAGCCTGGCAGCTGACATGAAAGCTTCCATTTGCTGTGCTCAGTTACTGCATTTCCCTAGAGGAGCACCCCCAGCCCAGGCTGGACAATCAGGGCTCCCTGACTGACTGATTTATGAGGAGAAAGAGTTTTTGCTGCATTTCATTCAGAAGTTCACATTTAGATACGTTTCCGCCCATCCATCGCTCACCATCTCTATCCCATTTATCACATGTGCCATTGCAACACCCAACAGAAGTCTCCCCAACACTTGAAAATAGAAAATATACCTCCAGAGAATTGTTTCCATTCAAGTAAATTGAAGCAGAAAGACTGCCAATATTTAAAAGGATAAAAACAAACATAAGAACAATTCTGCCAGCTGCTATTAAACAACAGAAAAGTTTTATACCTTTTGATCCAGTTGATATATTTTCTCAGAAAAGCTTTGTAAACCAGGTTGCTATGACCAGTGTGTTTAATTAAGAAAATTTAGAACTAATACACCACAATGCACTGATAAATCTGGGGCTGGCGATGGACTACAGCTACACTCAAATGCAATGGTCCCTGTTTGGATAATATTGTCTGCAGCTAAGGAGCAAAGTTCCTGCCCCCTCACATTTATATAATGGGAAACAGTTTCTAAGGATCTTGGTGCCAGCTCCTGCTGAGCATTCCATCCCTGCAGAAACACAGCAGCAAGTACATCGGGCAAGCAGGTCTTTCAATAAACACATAAACAACAAATACAGAGTAAGATTAACCGTGCCTGTCCTAACTGTGCATAGGAACTGCAAAGAAAGAGAAACTTACTCTAAAATAAAATTCTTCATTCCATTTTGGGTTCAGTGTCTGTAAAAGAAACAACAGTATTTACATACTAAAGTTCCTTTAGGTTTTATGCTTTGCAACCATAAAAACACGCATGCAAGTGAGTTTTCCAGGGGAAAAAAAAAGAGAGAAAAAAGCATGTAATTAAAAAAACTGAAAAAATATATTGCCATCTAGAAATTCTCTGAGTAAACCAAACATGGGAGGATATTTGAGTCAGTTGATCCTAAAATAGATGTTAAGTATAAATAGAATTTAATGATTAAAAGACAAATCATTGAGAACCTATAGAAATAAAACCTGAAGACATTTCGTTCTCCAGATTAATTAAAACCCCGATGAAAACAAAAGTATTTTTTAAACACAGGGGTAACCTTAGGGCTACAAACATAGGCTCAGATTTATAGTGTGAATTAAACGAGAAAATAAAAGAAGAACAAAAAAAAAGGTTATTTCCTTGGAATAGGTATGATATTCTGCCTAATCTCCTCCCCGCCCAAGCATTTTAATTTTGTTTTAACAACCTGACTAAAATGCACAGAATAAATGTGCATATAGATTGCAGCTGAAGGGAGCTCAAGCATGACATAACAAACTGATTTAAAAAAAAAGAGATGAGAACTACAAACAGTATTTTGGGCAATCCAAGCTCGGGTAAGAATAAAAACAATTGGACAATATGTCCAATGTTTTTGTGCCCATGCCAAACCATTCCCTCATGCTCTCACACAGCAGATATTTACTGGCAGAGCTGACAGGAAAACTTGGCTCTACACCCACCACAAGTGTGTTCTAGCAGAGAGGGGAATCGTGCCTGTTTCTCTGACTCCTTGCTCCAGATCCAACAGATCCCTGGTGTGCAGGACACAGGGCTGACTACACTGCACCTCTCTACAACCTGGGAACACAGGACCTCCCGGCAGAGCAGGAAATGTTCCTGAAAGAGAAGGCCACTGGGGAGGGCAGGGGAACAGAGGAGGGGAAGGGCAGGACGGGGCTGTGGGCACAGAGGAGCTTTCAGCTTTTTCCCTGAAGGAACACAAGTGTATTCAGCAAAAACTAAACTGAAGCACTAAGAAAAACAATGTTACATTTTAAACACTTAAATTCATGAAATGCTCCTGCTGCTGCCAAGAGAGGGTCCCTGTAAGCACTGGGCTAATGCAGAATTTGAGGGCACTGCTGCCCATCGATGACCCATTAATTCCAAACCCAGAGCTCAGGGCAATCTGATGGACAGGGCAGCACAGCCTTTGGTAAATGCCTCACAGAAATTCCTGCCACCTTTACACTCTTAGAGGGCCAAGTCAGAAAATACCAACACTTGAGTCCCAGTGAGGGAGAAGGAAATGCAGCAAGAGCTCCACCCAGGACATGAGCAGGGAAACAATAACAAAAACTCATCCTCAAGAAGAGCTGTATCCTAGAAGGGGCAGGTGCTGCACAGATAAAGGACTACAAGGAATCAAGCTGAGCTAGATCTTTCTCAGGTATTTGAAAAGGGTTTTAAACCCCACACAGAAAATGACAACATGGAGAGAAATGATGCTCCTGAACACTGGAATTCGATGGGGAGACCGAGCATTCTCAGAGCTGGAAAATCATGTTTAATATTCCATGTGGGAAAGGCAGAAGTCCTCAGAGCTCAGCGCAGTCAAGGTGAAGAAATCAAAGAAACCGGATAGTCTTCATCCAGACTTTTAAATTCCAGCAGGAATTTCAAGAACACACCGACCACGTTAGAGGATCAGAAGGCAGCAAGCCACAAACCCATCTTTCCCTACCTCAGAGAGCCTTTCCAGCAGGGCATTCCAAACACAGCTCCAAAAGAAGCACAAGGATTAATCAAACCTTACAGCTGCAGTAACTGTGGAGGGAGGTACATGGAAACAAAAAGCCTAAGAAATCCAACACAGGTAGGCCATGCCACATGACGGTGACATTCTTCTGGTCACTTGATTTTTTTCAGAGTAAGAAACAATGTGCATTCAATCCCTTTGGCCACAGTGCAGCACTCGCGAGGAGCAGTCCCACAGGCCATGGCAGAGGAGAACAAAAACACTGCACAGTCCCTCCTGCTGTCCCAAAGGCACACAAAGTTACCCGTACAACTGGGGAGCACAAAAATGAGGAGAAAAATGAGAAACTTGTGCAGGGTTAGACACAGTTACAGAGCTGGAGGAGATAAGTGCCAGTCACTCACTCATCGGATTGATTGAGCTCGGTATTTTTTTGTTAATGATTTTAACTCAAAATCGAGATACACTAATGATGTTTGCTATTCACAAAATAGACAGAGGACTGCAAATTGCACAGTTGAAATTTAACAATTCGAACCAGAAATTACCAACTGGAACATTCCAACACATGAGTCAATCCCACTACTACAGAAATGACTGAGAACATCCAGGCTTTAAGGGAGAAAGAAACAGTGACAAAAGGCAGGTGCAGTCCCAGGAATGGAACAAGGACCAACTGCTAACCAAGAAATCTTTAAAAAATTCCTTTTCCACATCAAACATGCCTTGGTTTTGTGACAAGTTCCACTTGGATCTTCCACACCTCCAGGATTCCACATTCATTTTCTCATGACACCTAATGTCTTGATTTTAGCACCACATCATTCTAGTTTGTGTTTTCAGTAACAAAATTCTCCTCACTATTGTGTTTTGCAGCAATGATTTCAACTGAACCACTGCTGATTCTAAATACCTCCAATAAAAATGACAACTCATTATTTTCCTTTACTTTTCATATCAGTTATGACTTTTTTTCTCTCTGCCACCAACACCAGCAAATTTTAAAAATATATATCCTTACAAAATTTTAAGGTTCTGATAATGACAAATATCCCCTGGCAGAATTTTGTTTGGGTGGACTGAAATTAAGAAATTAAATAAAATTCTTTTTTTGTTCTAATTAAAAATGTAAGCATTCCCAGGCTTTTCTTACAGCACATCTTCTGTCATCTGGCCGTTTTAAATTCGCATAGTAAGAAAATATTTTGAAATTTGAATTTTTGAACAGAAATATTAAAGAATGATCATTTTTGCTAAAAGTCAGATAAATTCCAATTAAAGCAGAATTCCTCAGTCCTTTACTTCAACTGTGTCTTTCAAGGAAAGATGACTGATAAAAGAACCTGTGAATGGCACAGTGGGATTTGATAAGCCGAGCTTTAGATAACAATACGCAACACATTAGGTGCTGTCTCCAGCCCAGGCACGCTGAGGTTGCAGGCACTTGTTGACTCTGATTTTGGTTTGGAGAACAAATACATTTACATTACAATGTATACATTTACAGTACAATGTATCCAAATGTACACTTACAATACAATGTATACAAAATACATTGCTACACCTGTATGAAATGATTTCAATGAGTGCTGCAATGTTATACAATTGTGTTCCAGAGCTCTTAGTCTTTCCAAAGCCACGGAATTGAGAAGAGTCTGTACCTACCTTTTTGATGGTTTTCGTCTGCACAAGAGCAAGTTCTCTGTTCTCGTCTGCTACATACAGGGAAAGCTTCACGTACGGGTCACTGCAAAAGAAGATGTCACATTTAATGGGCTATAATTGCACAGCCAAAGAGCTTTACAGAGGAATTTGTCATTTAACCGCATAACAACAGCTCCTCCAAACACTTTTGGCTTCCCTCTCAAGGCTGCAGCAGGCTCAGCTGGACACTGACCCAAAGTCTCTTGAAAGCACCGACAAGAGACACTCACAATACCACCAGACACTCAGATCACCAACCAAACCATTCAGATGCTCTCTGATGCCTTTTCAATTTAAGGAACTGTTTTGTGACAGTTACCACTACAGAAGGATCAGTGCTTGGATGTTTTGTGTACTTGGAGTATAAAAGGTCACAAAGGTGGAAACAAGAATAAACAAGATACCCTGTTGGATTAATTATTTCTATCAGCAGATGCAAATAAATGCGTCTACTTAAACTGCAATTAAGTTCAGCATTAAGCACCAAGGTTTAGAAGAAAGCAAAGCATCACGGATTATAAAGAAATGTTGATGCTGCTTTAAATTGCTTGATGCACCACGCTGTCTAATATTTACAGGTATCCTCCCAGATTCACGTTCTCAATCCATATTTCTGTTGTTTTCAGAAATGTTTGGAAATGCTACAATTTTTTAGTGCTAAAACACCCTGGATGAATCTTCTGCCTACAGAAAACGAAAACTGTGAAAGTGGCACAGACTACTTTTAAATACATTTCTATTTTTAAAAACCAGAGAGTAATTAAGTTTATTCCGAATTTCAGTAAGGAAATTTTGCCTTTACTGAACAGCCTCCTGCCACCTCTGGCTGCTCTAAAAGCAGGACAGAGCGAGTCAGAGAGCTGCAGCAGCCGAGCCCTCGCTGCCGAAGGTGAGGCTGGAGTTCACACCAACGACTGGATATTTGAGACGCTTTACTAACACGCTTCTGTTTATTTAAAATGAACACAGCTGGACGCAGGCTGGAGGCCGAGGAGAGCTGACCCTGCCCTGAGCGGAGCTGTCTCACTCCGGCCCCTCGTTCTGCCCCCTGCGCTGCCCACCCTCGGTGCCAGGAGAGCTCTGCGTGGAGCCTGCGCATGAGCACAGCACAGGAGGGGTTCCAGCGGAGGACAACGGGCCACGAGGAACACAGGGGGCCCTTCCCAGCCCCAACAGGCTGGGGGGACGCAGAAATCATCAATACAGTCAGACAGCTCTTCACGCTGCATTACAGAAGCTCTTAGTGACTAGAACACACTTGATTTAATATTAAAACATCGTCAAGCTTCAAGAAGCTTATTACTCAGAATCAGGCTCAGCTTCCAACAACTAAACAAGCTGTCTAATTTGCAAGTGCCACTAACTGGACATGCCCAGGGGTTTGTAGAGCCCCAGGAGTTTGGATCCCGGGCTGCCATCTGCTCTGCAGGTAACACAACAGGCGCTCCCAGGATCCATCCAGCTACAGGAAAATGAAACAAGCTACAGAGGAAAACAAAGACTTCCTGGGGAGCAGACATGGTAATGGAGCAAACTGCTGAAGAAATCAGAGAATGGCTGAAGGATGAAGGAAAGCAGAACCCCAATTAAGAACATAACTGCGGCAGCAAAACAAAACCACTGGGATCCCAGAGAACAGACACTGTGTCAGAGCAGCAGTAGAAACCCTGAGAGAACTTTCCAGTGGTGAGTCGCTCCCTGAAATCCCAGATAACAGCAACATCTCTGCAAGGGAAAATCAGTACTGACACAGAAGAGTTATTAGACAAAACCATGAAAATCAGCAAAATTGAGGCAAACTTGTGGAAGAACAAAATACAGCATCTGGTCTGTTAAAAGCCTCTAGAAAATCTATCCACAAATTGGAATGAAACAGACACGAAGACAAGCAGTAAAATACCAGATTCCTGTCTCAGAGCAGTGTCTGAAGAGGTGTGAAAGAAAGAAAATCCTAATGATTCAGGTGACAGAAGACACAAAAACAAATGGGACACCTGCTGGGAGCACAGAAAAACCCCAACAAATCAACCAGGTGACTTTGGACAATGTCCTCAGGCACACAGTGAGATTCTTGGGGTGTCCTTTGCAAGGCCAGGAGTTGGGACTTGATGATCCTGATGGGTCCTTTCCAACTCAACATATTCTAGGGTTCTGTGATTCTAACTTTGGAGCAAAGAAAGCAGACTTGGATCAGTCTGGAGTTGTACCTGCCAGATATTCTCACCCTGAAATGGACTGATTCAAAGGAGGGGAGCCAGGGATTAAAATGAAATCTTGCTTTCTGGGTTTTCCTCAGGCAGACTCACTCCTTCCTCAAGAAAGGAATAAAGCCCCAATGGCACTCCTGGAAAGCACCAAGTGGTGCATGAATACTTTCCTTGCGTTCCAAAAACAAGTGGAAAATAAAGCAGCCCATCCCAGAGCTCCTTGTGAGTATCAGACTGCCCTGGACTGTGGATTTGCATCAGGATTTGAAAGGGGATGCTGCAGAAGCTCAGGAGTGGGAATGAAGCCTTTCCACTCTCGTGGATGGCAGCGTGTATCGACACACAGAACTAGCAGCTCCGCACTTTGCCTGCAGAACTCGCTGCAGAGGTCGCTCTGAGGGAAGGAGTGGCTTTGCCTTGGGAAGATGATGAAGGACCAAATGTAGAAATGTCACAAAATAGAAAACCGCAAGTATAAAACTTCTGCTATCTGAATTTTTACTCCAGTAGCAGTGTTAAAATGCCATCTGAAAGCTGCAGCATGACAAACTGACAGCGGTGGATTGCTGGGAAGCTGTTAATGCAGGAAACGTCCAAGTGGCTGCAACAGCAGAAAATGGATACAGAACATGAACCACAGTCCTGGAGCCTGGGGACACCACAGATGGCCCAGGCCCAGAATGACGCTGGCAGCACTGAAACAGGACTGCAACCCCAGGAACACCACCACAGACACAAAAGACTGACGGAGAGCCCAGTGCAGCGAGATCGGCGTGCCCAAGAGGTGACCCGGCTACAGCAGCAGGACATAAACCCACATCCAGGGGAAGAGGGATTTCCTGACATCCTCCATCTGGGAGGGCATTCCTCAGTGAAGGAGAAGCTGGTTTTGTAGTGAACAGGGGAAACACAAGTTTCTTTTACCCACTGTAGGGCTCCTTCTACCCAGACAGTGCCAGCCTCAATGCACTCGCGATAAAATGCAACATCATCAGAAAAGGCAGTAAAAAGCCACTCCACGTGCAGCAAAGGCACAGCCATACTCAGTTTGAATTGATTTGATAGGTACAGTATTTAATGCTTGACAGTTCCTACCCTTGACAATACCACCACACAGGAGAAGTCAGTGGATTTATTCACATGCATTATCAGGCATTCAAAGGACCGAGCAGTGTTTAAAATAATGAGCCCAGCCATCACCACCCCAGTGACTGGAAATGAAGGAGAGTTGATTGGTGGAACACCTGTCTGTAATGGTCCTCAACACAAAATCAAAAATGATTAAAAGCACTGCATCTCATCTATTCCAACACGATCGGCCAAAACCTAAAGAGAACATCAGCGCCTGCCAAGATCAGGAGAACCTTGAAGCTGATAACAGTTCTCTGAAGAAGAAAAGGGAATCCTAAGAAAATGATGCTAATAAGGAAAGCTATGTTAATCGTAATCACAAGTTAGTACAAAGAGAGTTTGGCAGAATGACAGCCAGCCAAACAATCTGAGCTCTTAGGAAATCCTTTTCCTGACCTCTGGAATCCCTCAGATATCCAGATATTTACCATGGTTTGGCCAACTTGCAGTATTTGGTATTTTCTTAAAGCTCAAGCAATTGTCGACATATAATTATCATCTTTCATTTGAACCTCAGCATGGAAAGACAAGCTTCCAGCTCTTCTTCAGGAGGACAAAAAAAGCCCTGAAAACTTAAAAATCCCAATGAAAAATCTCACAGAAGATCAGCCTCCTTTAAAAATCACATTACTTCGAAGCAGTGTGAAACAGGCTCATGAATAGTTTCCTATTTGTTCACCTGAGTCTGGAATTGCATTTGCTCTATACTTTCGAAGCAGTTTTGAAAGCAAGTCTCAAAGCAGCCTCTGCCAGTGACATGCTGTATTATTTACTTATTATAACTTCCAAAAGAAGGGGGTGGAGAGCACAGGCACACGTGAAAGAACAATGCAACTACTAAGGCCTACACGGCTCTGTCTTTATTTTAGAACCTGAAACCGCCTCTCCACATAAAATTTAGTAACACTTGTTATGCAAGTGCGTGAATGCCAGGCTTGTCACATGCAGGCAAACTTTGCATTTCAAAATAGCCTGACTGGTTTCCTTTGGAGCAATCTTGCTCAAATTCATTTTGCTTCTGTAAGAAACACAGAGCCGCAGCCTTTGTGCTGCCCCTTTAGTGCCTCTGTCCCACGTCCGTGCAAGAACTGATCGCCAGCTCCTGCAATTCTGGCCCCAGAAACGCCAGCACGCTCCACCACCAAGGCAGAGAAGCCTTTTGCTAGAAGCCACATGCCAATGTGATTCCTTCCCTGGTCCTGAGGGTACCCCTATTGGGCTCTCAGCTAATATTCATCCATCCCTTCCCCCCTCCCCACCCACCCTATGTGCACTCTCCTCAGTGCAAGTGTTCATGGAAGAACATCTTTATCGAGCCCTTAACACGTGTGCCTCCTCGAATCCTGAGTGAAGTGCAATGTTTCAGCATTCCCCAGAAGGACCAAATTCAGATTTCTGTCAGGAACAGTGGAGGACCTCAGGCCACCTCGTCCCCACAGAACTGGCATGGCTGAGGGCTCGGGGCCTGCCGGCTTCAGGGATCCCTCCACCTGCAGGGAGGTACAGGGAGATGTGTCCAGGTGCCCACGGACACTCTGGGAAATCACAGACCGAGGGCTGGATGTGCTACTGAAAATGTGCTCTACAGACAACGTGCCTTCAAAAACATCACTGACAAATTCAGATCGCTAACACACACCATCTTCAAAAACATCCATCTCAAGAAGTCTCCACAAAAGTATGGGAGCCTCATGGACAGCAATTAACATCAGGGCTGTAAAGCAGGTAATGCTTGGTGAGAGGAAATTCTGTGAACCTGAAAAATATCTTTCAGAATGATTTAAACGCACTCAGAGAAACCCTGTCTGTGCATGCACTCAGTGGAGCTTAAAAAGTTTCAAGAATTTTTAAAAATCCCAGTGTTTTGCTTGGTCACTTTTAGATTCAAAGAGATGAGAGAAACAAAGCCCAAAATATGCACCATTAAAGAAAATTATAATAATAATGAGGTACTTCTAACCAAGTTTTATAGAGAGCAGGAAAAACAATTTTCTAAAGCAGAACCTCTTCCAGTCACTATCATTTTATCCCAATAACCATTCCCCCGATGACTTTCCCCTTTCCTGCACTGTAAGAAGGGAGAAGTATGAGACTACACAACAATTAACTACAAGGAATGCTCCAGAGCATACTGGTGGTGTTTTCCCCCTGCTTTCATTTCTGGGTTTCATCTTTCTGTCCGTACCGAGTACCATCCATTAGGAGTTTTTCTCAAAGAGAAGGAAGATTCTGACCTCACTGTGGTACAAATCTCATGTCCTGGGACAGAAGCAAAGCACAAAGTGTCCAATCACACGAGAACAAAGGAACATCAGCTTCTGAAGAGAAAACAAAACCTTACCTTACCCTTCATCGCAAAGCCAAACTTGAAATCCATTGCGCCTAAGCATCCCAAAACCTCACTTCTCCATACCAAATTGCAGAGTAACTTTACATTTCCCTTCTAGTTTATTTGCCAAAGAAAGACTCACACCTCATCTGCCTCTACAAGACATGCAGCAAGGCTTTACCAAAGAGCTGCTAGATAATGACTCAAATCATAGACAGATGCTAAGAAGTGCCTGTGGGTGAAAAAAGGAGTTAAAAATTATACCTCAAACTCCACCTCCTGTGTCTCCACCTTCGTTTACCACACTGGGCTCTAATAAAGGGTAACGAGACAGATTCCTTTTGTATTCTTGCTCTCTTGGAAACCTCCCAGAGCATAAAGGATATTTTAATCTTCCAAAACAGATGGAAGTGTAAGTATGGGTTTTTTTCCTCCCTGAGGCCATTTTTTTTGTAAAGGTTAAATAAATGCTCTAACAGAATATGCATACATCAGCCCCTGGAGCTGAGGGGCTGATGTATGCATAGATCTTCCTATGCCATTTCGCACTCCCAAAATATCTTAACAAGTTCCCAAATCCAGCGGGGGTGGGGAAAGAGAGAGAAAACTCCACGGCACCTGGCTTTTGGACCAAAAAAAGCTCAGCACAGCATCCCTACCCGAGAATGCCACACACACGGACTGCGCTCAGGAACAATTGTGCTCAGCCCCAATTCCTGAGGCACTCTGAAGGATGGCACTGAGCGCTGCTGCCAACCACCATCCGCCCCGTCCCTGTCCCCGTGCTGTCCCCTGCTCTGCCAGCAGGCACGTAGCTCCTGAGGCACGCTGAAGGATGGCACTGAGCGCTGCTGCCAACCACCATCCGCCCCGTCCCTGTCCCCGTGCTGTCCCCTGCTCTGCCAGCAGGCACGTAGCTCCTGAGGCACGCTGAAGGATGGCACTGAGTGCTGCTGCCAACCACCATCCGCCCCGTCCCTGTCCCCGTGCTGTCCCCTGCTCTGCCAGCAGGCACGTACCTTGCAGCACAGAGATGAGACAGGCAGGGAGGAGAATGTGGATGAAACCTGGCTCAGCCTTGCCTCCTTCCTTCAGCCCAGGCTGCCACAGTCCCGGGCAGGGTCCTCATCCCGGTCCCCGCAGCACCTCACACGTGGCTCGCGAGGACCGAGGGGAGCCCTGTCAGCAACCTGTGCCAGGCCCTGTGCTCAGCAGAGGCAGGAGCGCTCTGAGCACGGCTCGGCAGCATCAATTCAGCAGGTGGAACTTGTCACCCCGCTCCCAGAAAGCCTGGCTCCCACTGAGCTCTTCGCCCGCCCACGGCTGCAGAGCTGTGTCCTCAGCTGCTGCAGGCGAGCACAGCAGCAAGGGCATTCAACAACAGAAAGAGGCAGAAAGCAATCTATAATTAGTCTGTGAAATTCACTGCGGTTAAGGAATTAGCCAGGTTCAAAAGGGACAAAATTGGCCATGTGCATAATAAGAGTAATGAGCTAATTACATCAAAACCTTCTGCATCTGTTTGCCTGAAGTCTCATGTTAATCTTCAGTTACAGAGGTAAAACCAAACCCTCGAGAAGCACATTCACATTCAGCCTGGTGGCTGAATAAGCTGGTAGAGACCAAGGGTAGGGACAGACTTCCAGCAGCCTCTGATCTAAAAAATCCTGAATTCAGGCTGAAAAGACAAGCTAACTCAGGACAGTCTGCCAAGCATGAGGTTTTCAGTGCAAAACAAGGAGCTGGCAGCCTTTCATCTAAATATATTCAGTGATCCTTATTGTGCAACAGGCCAGTAAGGAAATAATACCCTCACCGGCAGGCAGGAAGATTATTCTTCCAGGTATTTCATCCCCTTCCTAGAAGAAGCCTTTGCCAAGAGCAAACAGTTTCAAAGAGATTCCTCCACTTTTTCAGTACCATTCACACCTGTATCGTCCCATGTCCTGAAGTGCAGAGTGTTGCCACATGGTTACTCCTGGGCAGACATTTCGCAGCTCCCGCCCTGAAGGCAGCTGTAACCACACGGCCCAAAGATGTGCAGGGCTGGCCCAGGCTGTGTCACGGCACACTGTGCTTCAGCTCGCAGCCTGGCTGGCGCTAAAGGAGAGACCTGGAGTGCCTGCACATCACTGGGAACATCTACCCGAAAAGCAGCAGAAACTGCTTCAGTTCTCCTGACTTCCAAAAAGAGAGAGGTCTGATAGTCCCTCTTGCTTCAGTATCTATCTTTGCAAACCTCTAGGTCTTATGGATGATAAAGTCACACGGAAAGGGCAAATGAAGACTCACCTAATGAATTTAGCCTTAGACAGACCCCAAATAACTCTGACTTCCAGTGGGATAGCTTAGAACGCTAAGGCTTTTAGTTTGGCACTGAAAACATTGAAAAGCATGGAAAACATCATGCCAAGAACACCAGCAAATACCCTGCAGGAGCCACAATGGTGTTTCACATTGTGTCATCCTCGGTGCTCACGAAATGACCTGAACAAGTGTCACCTGAGTTCACCATCTATCAGTAAAGCCAGTGATCTCACGTCTATTTCCAGACACTAAAAACTGGATTTCAGTTTCAGAAAACTGCCACATATTGATGGTGTCAGAATTCAGCGTCACTTTCTAACCAGAAAGGTGTATTGCAGCAGTACCCACAGGAAAGATGGCTTGTCAGAACCAGCCACAGAAAGTCAGTATACCATCAAGTCAAATACCAAACAGGCAGTATAAAAAAAATAAAGAAATGAAGGAATAAAAGCACCATTCAGGAACTTAACAGCAGCAGACCCTCTGTTCTGATCCATTGCTCTCACCTTCAACCTGCTCTCAGCTGATGCACCAAATCTATTTTCAGTTAAAGAAAGGAAACAAAGAACTCCAATTCTTCTCCTTCCCAGCAGTGTCCTCTGTGTAGGACAGCCTCAATTTAAGGAGAGGCAGTGCTGCAACTGTTAGTCTGACTGGCCACACCATTCCTCAGTGTTAAACAAAACACTGTAATTTTGATTCCACAGGAGCACAGTGCAAGCCAAATCATTAGCATGTGAAATCACATAAAACATTCAAGACACTCAGTGGAGACAAGCTACTGGTAGTGAGTTCGGGGTGATCCCAATGTAGCATATTGAATATAACCACAAATGACTCAAAAATACAGCAAAGAATGAAGAATTAATTCTTTACATCGTAAAGCGCATAACATCTTTTAAATCTCGGCTTTCAACAGGCAGAGAGAACACAGTTGGAGATATAAAGCAAAAATTCACAAGGCAAAAGACATTCCTATTATGTTTAAATTTTAAGGAAAGCAGCAGAAGGAAGTTTCTCATTCTCTTGTGTACTTGGGGTACATGGCAAATTGTGGCTTACAAAAAAGCTCTGCCATTAAGAGACCTGAACCATTGACCTCTAGCACAGGAGGGGAACTTGGAACGAGGGTTGGGTTTAATGAATTAAATTCCCCAGCAGTTACTGCGCCAGCAATTGACTGGAGAGTTACACAAACACCTGACAAACTGTGACACGACACAAACCTGTTTGCTTCTCCTGGCTACCAGGTCAATGCCTAACTCTGATGCTGCTCCTTGAAATGTTTGATGGTGCTACTTTCTTTCCTGCACCTGGCAAAGGCTGTGATTTCCCTGAGCCTCGACCCTCAGAGAGCCACCCTTTAACTGACACTGCTGAGGGAGGAGGCAACACCAGGATGTCAAAGGAGATGGATATCGTGTGCTCGTGGACAGAAACACAATTTCATTTGTTCCTCCTCAGGAACGCAGCATTCCACCCAGCAGTCTGAGAACAGGCTGCACTTCTGTTCCAAAATGAGAGTCTCCTGCATTCCTGGGAGAAAGCCCTGAAGAAGGAATGCTCAGAACTGATCCCTGATCTGAAGATTTTTATTTTTCATCTCCTGGTGCAGGCACAGGTACAGCTTCAAGACAACATGCATTTGCTATCATGACATAGATGCTGAGACTGCAGTTTAAATTTTCTTTCTACATCTAGATCAGACAGGAACCATAAGCTGTCAGAAGTTCCCAAAACCCAGCGTTCGTGGGTACCACTGGAAGTCTGCTTAATTAAAAATGAAGTACTGCTAAATGACTGCGAGTACTGACTAGTAGGCCAGTGGACATCAGTGTAACCCAGCGCAGGGACATGTGGACTGGGACGGTCCTTCCCTCAACCCCACACCTCAGACCCACCTCGCTGCCCACGGCCAGCAGCAGCTGACCCCATCCCCTCCATAACAAAGGCTGACACTAAACCCACTGTTCTGCTCCCAAGGCCGTCCCAAAGGGCCTGACTGCCTGTCCCCTCTGCAGAGCACAGCCCCAGCGCTACCTGCCTCTGCCCCCGCACACGCGATGCCTGCCCACAGGCTCTGCTCATCCCGGCTCATTTTACGCTGCGTGCAGCGTGTTCTGAGGGCTGAGCGATTAATCTCCGTGCTGACTTTCCTCAGGCTCCCACTTCCAGGGTGCCAGACTATTCCACAGCACCAGTCCCGTGCCCCCACACCTGAGGAGGCTGAGGGTGGCTCCCTGTCACCCTCAGCAAGCACAGTGCCGAAAGGAAAAACCAGACCCCAAATCCCCAGCCAGCCTCTTTGGCGCTGGTTCGCTGACCTGGATGCTCACACGGCTCTACCTTCCACTGCTGCCCTCACTCCCTGCCCATCCAGCCCTTCCAGGAGCCTCTCCGAGGTGCCCGGCTCGCCCTGCCCTCATCCAGCACTGAGGGCTACAAACTGATTACAATTGTCCCCAAATTGATGGGAACTGACCCTAGGCACCCTCAGGGTCCCACAGAACCATGGCAGTACCTTGGCATGGGCACTCAACACACCCACACACTGAAAAGCCACTTTTTGGAGATGATTTAGTACTGCATAGCATTTTTCACCTGTACTAAGTCACTTTTGCAGTGAATACATGTTCTGTTCTCTACAGTTTGTGTCAGCTCTGACACTCGTCAGATGCCATCACAACTCTGTCAGCTAAACAGAATAACGAGTGGCCTTGTCCCGTATTTGCCACCTCCTGGTTAAGGGAACTGAAGTGCTCCAGCATGTGGGACTGGCACAGGGCAGCACGAGGGGTGAGCACAGGAGGGTAACAGGGACAGGGGCTGCTCCCGAGGCAAAACCAAAGCAAACCAAGAAAATTCTCCCTTAATTTAGAAGTGCTAGGCAATTCGCCATGAGTCATCACCTGAGAGAAAGCTCTTGGCTGCCAAGCTGGTGATTTGTCATCAGAATGTGCTGGTGAGATGGATTCAAGCGAAGCGTGAGCGCAGGGGGCAGCGGCCGCCTGGCACGACTCGGTGCTGGGACACACACGGCAGCTGCCCTCAGATCACAGAGGGAGGCTGCACTCGGGAATTGCCAACAACAGCTCCAAGAACACTAGCACACAGCCTGGGAGGGGGAGCTCCGCTCCGTTCTGGTTGCTATTACTCATTGCTGCAGTGAGGTTTCGATGAGATTAACTACACACTTTCCACTTTCGCAGAGCTCTCCTTCTGGCCAAGAAAGTACCAGGGATGACAGTGCCAGGGATGAGTGGTTTCCCCACAGCACAGTTTCACATCAGCCTGCAGTGAGGAGTTACAGATTTCCTGCTAAATTAATAAGTCATCTTTTAAAATGGTTAGTTTCCCAGCTTGGATCACACAGGCTGATGTTATCCCTCAAATACAGGACTCCTGAATAAGCTGCAATCTTCATTTTATTTCTACTTTCTGTAAATATTTATAACATTTGCATAAATTTATAACACATTCACATGCAACACTCCATGTTAAAGTGACACAGCTCGCTGTGTTAATAATGGGCACTGTGAGGCCACACCTGCAGGACTGGTCTAGGGCTGGCCCTCAGTGCAAGAGGGACAGAGACAGGCCAGAGAAAGCCCAAAAAGGGCCACAGAGATGGTTAAGGGACTCTCACAAACTGGGACTGAGAGATCTGCCACTGCTCACCCGGGGAAGAGAAGCCATCAGCCATAGGATTACTCTGTGCTATTGAACTAGAATCAACTCCCCAACACCAGCCTTGGTCTTGGTTTCTATTTTCAGATACGAGTTAGGGGAAACAAACTTTTACAAGAAATCTAAACATTTCAAACGATAAGAAAATTCTTAAAATCCAGATATGCTTAAGTTGTGCGTCAAGTTCGTGCTCATTTCTCGGGTAAGGTATTCAAGCCAGAGTAAAGGCATTACATGCTACCAGAATACCAGCATTATCTGACAGACTGTAAACAATAATGCAACATTTTAATACCAATGCAGGCTTTCAAAACACGCTATGCTTGACAGCATTGTATTACTTATTGATCTATTGCTGCATCAATTTCTTCAATTTCCTCATATGTATTTTCAATTAGAGTGTTAGATATTTATTTACAAAATAATAGCTCTAGAGCAGCACTCCCATATATCTCCTCCAGGGCTCTTTACAAAGGAGCCCAAAACCTCATTCCTCTTCATACTGCTTGGAAGAGCAGGGAAAAGAGGAGAGCCAAATCTCAGTCACACACCTAGGGGCTTTTGCTACAAAGCTGAAAACTGAGCATTACATTTCCTGATGGATGTCACTGAAGTATCTTCTCATTTCCCTTCTATGGGTAAAGCAGTTCAAGGACATTATTTGTTTCTCAGAACAAGACACTGTGCTCTGAGTACCCCCAGCCCACTCTGGGCAACGAGGGCAAGCCAAGAGCTGGCCTGTGCACCCCAACACTGTGGCTGCAGCCTGGGAGTCTTCTGAGACAGAAACAGGAGGGAGTATTTATGGCACCCTGGTTAAACCTGCATCAAAAAATTCAATTCCGAGGGATAATCCACAATTTGCTACCTCCTAGAACACCAACACAGTGAAGATTTGGACAAGTGCAAGAGGGGCGAGTAAGCGCTTGGGACAAAAGGCACAGTCGCCAGTCTGTGGGGACACAAGGGTCCCTCACACCACCTTCGCCAGCCCTTGGGCTCCCTGCCGCCCCAGCTGTCCCCTCCTGCGTCATCCACTGCCCGTGCTGGGGCACCAGCATGGCTCCCACCACTGCCCTGGGCTCCCTCCCACCCGCCACAGTCGGCTGTGGCTCCCAGCACCTGAATTACCCATGACAAGTTTCCACATCCTATTGTCACACCAGGAGACACTCAAACCTCAACCCTTTTTTTGTTTTCACTGATATAAATCATTCATTCAATTGCGATTTCTGTAAAAGAATAAAAATATCACCGCAGTGTTTTTAAATATGCAAAAATTCCATGTGCTGGACAAAAAGAGAACAGAAAGATTGTCCCTGCCCCATAGGAGGGCACGACCCAAGTGAGAGGAGGTGCAAGAGAACAAGGCAAGAGCAAAGGCAGCAGATGACAAAGGGGTGAGAGCTGGCACAGGTCCCTCCAGCCCGGCTGGGCACGTGCAGGCCTCCCTGACCATACAGCAGGTGAAGGACAGCAAGCAAAAGCTCATTTTACAGGGTCATGGCTCATTGGGTGCACCAGTCCTCAGGGCAGCACCCAGGGGACCGAGCAGCAGGTTCAGAGAGGAAGGGGGACACGGTCAAAGCATGGGGTGACAGGGTCCACATGAGGGAAATTCCTTCTGTCACCAAGGAATTGATGCACCCTGGGGACTGTCAGACATGGACAATCTTTCCACCGCAAGATATGAGACATCGCCAAGATTAGGAGGAAAGATTAACAGACTTCAAAAGTAGAAGCTGCTGATTATTTCAACCCATTCTCCTTAATGATTTTATATGATAGCAAAAGAGGAAGAAAGACAGAAGTTTTACCTTAAATATTTAAGACCAAAAGGTTTTCCTTAGATTTTATTGACATGACCCTTTTCTTTTAGAGAGACCAGATTCAGGTAAACTCGCAGATCACAGCAGATAGGAGGCAGGTGGGAAAGCTGAGGGGCTGAATACAGGCACTTCCTTTCTCCAAGTAAACATAAACATTTTACATTTCTGTATCCGTATAAAGAAATTTTTCCGTTGACCAATTATCTGTTGACAATTATTTTTCACTATGATATGATAACCATCAGGAATTATCACCAAGTCCTCTTACTCGGTAGCAAGACCACATCCTCAAATAAGCAGCAATTGTCCATTTACAGCTCCTGAAATACATACCCAGGACATGGTAAAGAACATACGGCAGCAATGGGTAAAACCCTGCTAGTTTTTGTGAAAACCCTGTAGGAATAATTTGCTCAGAAGCTCTCTGGTGCCCTCTGCTGCCAGGCACAGCAGCGAGGAGGCCAAACACCGCACCCATGCAATGGATAACCTGGTACCCTGTGCCCACACCTGGCAGCGCAGAATTCATTTCGTACACCTCTGTGTTTCACAAATAAAACTATCGGTTATCCAGCCTTTCATCTCCTCCTATCCCAGCACTCTCTCCTACACTGGCCACACACTTCAGACAGGTCCTGGTCTCGCTGTCCCTTTGAGGGTTTCCTTCAGGTAAAGGAAGCATTTTCCTTGGGGGAAGCAGACAGCTCCGGCTCGTGCCTTTCCTGGGCTGCCCATCCCGTGCCCTGGGATGCGCTGGCACTGCCAACAGCGCTTTTGGAGAACCACCTGCCCTGCCTGGGCGGGGCCATTCCCATCCTTCCCAGGTAGCACACACAGCTCTGCGTCCAGCAGTGCCTGAGCTCATCTCACCACCTGCCCACGGCTGCTCCCTGCGCCCTGCAGCTTTTGTGAGAGCACTCTAACTCCACAGGGAAAGCACGAGCCACGAGCACTCGTGGGGCAGGGCAGGTGCCCCTTCAGCATTCCCAAGTGCAGCTCAGGTTGGATCACAGCAAGCTCTCTGCTGGTTTCTCTCCCTTTCCCACAGTCTGTTAATAACACGTTCATTTCCACTACACTGGAAAACTTCAATTGCAAATCAACTAGAAAAAGGAAAAAGCAACAACAGAGTATGAACTCTCTCCTACTTGAGCAACTGCCATCCAGTCAAGTGGCTCTGGGAATTCGGTCACAGCTCTGCTCCACCTCCGGGGCCTCCCTCGGCTGGGACGCACTCAGCATTCTCCCTCTGGCACATGTGCAAGTGCTCAAGAGGCAAGTCACTTGAAGAGGCATTCAGGAGCCAGATTATTTTTTTAATGGTTTGATTAATTTATGAATGGATTTGTCTCCATTCTTCAGAGGAGCCATAGGTACAAGAAGGCGAACAGGCTGTTAGCCAAGGCAGTACATGTGCCAGAGGGGATAGCTCCAGGAGTACAGCTATCACCACAGTTTTTCCAGTAGGACTAGAAATAGCGATAGTGGACTAAATAGAATAGCTGCAAGGTAAACATCTGCCATCTCTGTCACCTGCAAAGCCACAGCCACGTGTGCGCGGCGCCCCTCACAAACCACAACGACAGGACACACACAGATGAAAGAACTCAGCCGCATTTCAAGCAGCCTTGCTCACAACAGGAGTACACGGCGTGGCTTTGAATCCCACCAGCAGCCTGGAGCCTGCCTCACCCAGCTCCATCATGGGTTCTGGGCACAGGAAATCAAACCACAAAAAGGGCTTTGCAGGAAAGAGCAGGTAAAAGCAATAAACCCAGAGGCAACCCGTAACAAAACGTTATGTCATTAAAAGCACAGCTCCCTGTCAATGAAGAACATCCACAATTTTAACTGAAAAGCACTTTACATTTTCAACTTCCAGACAGCCACAATTTTCACTCACTTCATTATTTAGAAGGCAAAAACCAGCAACTAAGGCACCCCATCAGCTGTACCCATTTATGGGATACACACAACTTCTGAGTTCAGCCAGTACTTGCATTCTTGTATGAAATTTATTAAGACACCTCAACTAATAAGTTGTAAGGAAATGAAAAGAAAATGAATGTCAAACATTCCCACATGCAAGCTGATACTAAATTCACAGTCTGCAGTATCTGTTAGCCATCAGCACGTATCACAGACTGATAACTTTACAGGGCAAAATAAAGCAGGTTACAGACCCCCACTTACATCTACGCTAACCAGCCTCTGCACCTATGCAGATGAAATTCCCCACATTTAACCATCATCTCTGGGTGCTCACAGTTAATATTCCACTCTACCTTCTGGTTACTTTGTGTCATTGCAACCATAACTCCATACATTTCTGAACTCTTAGGACAATCATAGGAAGCTACGAGGTTGGGAAAACCCTCTGAGACCATTGAGTCCAGCACAAATCCATGCTCCTGTGTCATTGCAACCACAATTCCATACATTTCTGAACTCTTAGGAGAATCATAGGAAGCAACGAGGTTGGGAAAACCCTCTAAGACCATTGAGTGCAGCACAAATCCATGCTCCCAAGTGCCACATCTAAACAGCTTTTAAACCCCTCCATGGATGGGGACTCCACCAACGCCCTGGGCAGCTGTGCCAGGGCTGGACAGCCCTTTCAGGACAGACATCTTCCCTAATATCCAAGCTAAACCTTCCCTGGCACAACCTGAGGCCCCTTCTTCTTGTCCTGCCCCATGTTCCCTGGGAGCAGAGCCCGACCCGCGCCTGGCAGCACTTTCCTGTCAGCATGCTGTGCAGAGCAAGGTGGTTTCCCCTGAGCGTCCTTAGATATCCTTACTTGTTATTAAAATTATTTCCTAAGTCAAAAAGAACCCCAAGAAAGCAAACTCCAAAGCACTGAGATTTCTTTACAGAAGAAAAGTACAAGCTTCTCCAGCGCTCTACACTGCTAAGAGACTTTCCTTGGATTTAATCAAGCAAGAAATGGCTTTCAGACTCTGCAAGCCCACAGGCAGTGTTTTATAATGGCAAAGTTGATTAAAAATGGTCAGGACAACCCACTGAGATGCAAAACACAATGTATGCCTTGTAGTTAATCTTTCACAGCTAGGCAGGAACACGGTAGCTGTTCTGCCCCAGTCTGGAGCTCCACCACGCAGAGACACAGGAGCTGCTGGGCTGTAACTCTGCAATACCAACGTGCTTTCAAATGGCTGGAGGTTAACTCATTCGGGAGATTAACATAAAGTTCAAAACACACGTAGGGAATATGTTTTTAACTCTCCGCTTTTATGGAAATCCTACTGAATTAAGACCAATTTCCTAAAAATATTTTAAGGGCCACATCAATTCAGTCCAAATTACACTTGGATTTAGCTTCATGCATTTTGAAAGATAAAAGTTACATTGCTTATGGTCAGCATCAAAAGTTGTTCTTCAAAACAGCACATTTGGAGGAAGAAAATAAAAATGCTTTGGCCTACCATATTCTGCACACAGCTACCAAAGGAACGCTTATGGCAAATTTCACCAAAAATATTAAAGTTGATTAAACTTTTAATTGCTGCTTTCATGTAGTTTTAAGCTATATACACAAGTTAACTAACAATTTGTAAGCATCATTAAAGAAATACAGTAAAACCCAGAGGGAGGCTCATTTATACACTAAGAAATTAGTCATTTCAATAAAAGCTAAAATTGGATACCACTAATTTCAAACTGATAAAACCCTCGAATTAGATTGGAACATTTGCAGTAGAGCATTTCGTCACGCTTAGGCTTAAGAGAGCAGGAACACCAAGCCCGAATTAACCTCCAGAGAAAGAAAATTACTGGGTTTGGGTTCATTTTAGCTCCAGAACCAGCTTGTCTCCCAGCTATTAGCCGGCTGGGCTCTGCAAGCCTGGGCTTTGAGCTGCTTGCCGTGCTCGCAGAGCTGTGGGAAGGAGAGGGCAGAGCAGCCCGAGCTGTGTAACAGCTGTGCCAACGCACACCCAGCACCCGCAGGGCCCTTGCCCTGGCAGGCCGATCGTGTTCCCGGGATCACCGGTGCTGTACAACACTCACCTGGCTCCAAAGATGTCCTTCTTGGCCAGATCGATGCCGGAAACCACCTTCACCCTGAGGACGCGAGACTCCTCCTGGAACAAAAGAGAAAGTGGCTTCAATGTTTATTCTGCAGGTCATTTTGAAGATCAACAGTTGGCAAGAGGTTAACAGATAGCAGGAGTCTCTCCTCGGGAGGATTTGAAATGAAGCACCTCTTGGAAGGCTTATCTGAATCCAACCATGAGGAGCATTTGATTCCAGCCACAGCTGTTAAGAGTTCAATAAAGGCAGAGAAAGAGTAGATAACAGTAATAACATCACAGCAATAATAATGCAACAATAATAGCAATAAAAACAGAGAGGATTTGCTGAACGGGGCCATTTCACATCCTAAGTGATCCATAGCCCACAAATTCATTCTGCATTGATGCTAAAGCTCTTCAAACACAAGGAAAAATGTTCATAACATTTTAGTTATGAGAGATGTCTGTGGTGTAAAAAACGAGGATGCATGGTTAAAAGTAAATCCTTAAAATGAATTTTTTAAACCTGTCTCATCACCTTAGTGTACACAGAGAGCTCAAAACCAGTGTTCACTGACAGATAGCAAGTCCTGCAGATGCACATCACTGGAGCATCAGCCTGACGCTCAGTTTATCACTTCATTACATGAAGCACCTGAGGAAGATGAGTAAAAATGCTTTTTTTTTACTCTATTTTTTTTTTGCCCTGCTTGAGCAACACAAAGAGGCCATCAAAATGAAACCTGGAAAGTCTCCTAGAGAAACAGGTTCTGCAGTCGCCGATATCAGTGATACCTTCTCTCCTCTGATAAGCCTCCCAGAGCTGCAAGATACCAGATTCAATTACAGTAACTTGAAACGCGTTCCTTGAAGTGTGTTCAGAAAACAGTTACACTTTCCCACAGGTTTCTCCTGCTCTGTTTGCTTTAGGCAGCTGAAAGCCAGACACAGCAGCTGCATCTGGCACGGATTTTTCCAACTGCGAGGAAGGTCAGGAGCAGCCCCGAGTTAAAGCCATACCTGGGCAGCCCAAGTCACCCCCTGGCAGCGGGCACGGACAGGGGGTGGAAAAGAACAGTCCCACTGAACCTGTGTGCAGGGCAGTTCCATCCTGGCACATGTCCTGCTTGAGGAACTGGGCTGCAGTAAAACAACACCTGAGACTTTAATCCTTCCTCCAAACCTGGGTTTTGGTATTGCTTCCAGCAGCACTTAACACTGCAAGGTAGTTTCTAATTAAGGGAACAGGATTTTTCCCCTAAAGAGCCCAAAGCTTGCCTGAGAGGTGAACAAGAACAGCGTGTGAAAAAGAACAATTCAGTGGACTCACATTAGTGAATATTGAAATTTTTTTCCTACGTACCATGTGCCTGTTTTTCTAGGATGGTTTTAATACACAAAAGGCAATGAACTTACAAATTGTGATCAAGAGAATTCCTTCAGTAAGAGAGCCAGCAGAGAAAAAGCCAGGCAGACACTCAAGACTGTTCTGACCTCACTGAAGTAGAACTAGAGGAGAAGTTGCACCAGCCATTTCTATATTATCAATGCTACTCAGATTCCCTCTAACAACGCCCAACATCAGCTTTGCTTGAGTGCTATCCTTCCTGCACTGAGGGCACCTCTGCACTAACTGATTCAAAAGAAATGAAAGAAAAAGAAAAACAAACAAACAATCCCCCCATCTTTAAAAGAGGGAAAAAAGCCAAGAGGTGGTCCTACTACCAGAGGATCCCTAATTCAGTTTTGCAAGAAACAAAAGATGATGCTCCAGATGATGTATACAGATTCTCCAAAACATACCTGAAGGGTCACATCCCACTCTAAGTACCCCAGAAGTGTGACCCTGTTCCTTCCTGCGAGGAGGCTCTCAGCCTCTCCTCAGTATTCCAATTGAACAAGCAGAAAAAGTGCTTTTGCTAATATTTGTTCCAATTTTCATATGCAAGAAATATGTATATATATATATATATACGTAATGTTTTCGAAAGAAACAATTAAACCACCTCAATTCGTGATAAGGCCTACCAGACCTACCCTAAACTTTTGCTGGCCCTTTGTGTCCCAATTTCTTCCTTTATTTATTTATTATTTATTACAATCTCCAAGTGTGCTGTGTCTAGGTAAAAAGGGAGTTACATTTTCACAGCAACACCAAGGTAGTCTCACCTCATTGTCCACCAAAAAATCAGATAAAGGATTGCTTGGCTGGGCACAGCCTGAGACTCACTGAGCATCAATTACCTGATGCAGATTTCCACCCAGCCCTCTCTGAAAACACTGTACAAGAAAATTAGGATTTTGGTTGGCTTTTGCTGTAAACCCAGGGCACAATGACAGAGAGTAACAAGATAAGATCACTAAGCACAGAAAAATTCTGAATGAGAAGACCCATGATCCAAACCCCAAATAATAAGTGATCCCCAGCACGAGCAGAGAACGGGATAAGGAGACAGATCTGGAGGATTAAGGAGCAGTGGGAATCCCATGCACAGCAGACAGTGAGGCTGAAGGATAACAAACATATGGCTGGAGCCCTAATGTGCAAGCAAACAAACCAGAGCAAGCAGAGCAGGGTAAGGAGGCTGATCGGACACGGCACCGCTCGGCGGGACTCGAGGCAGGGAACCAGGCACACACAGCACAGGACAACGCTCCCTGGGGAGGAGCAGCACCGAGGGAAACGAGGGCCTCCCTGACTGGAGCAAAATGGCTCTTCTGTTGGACTCTAATAAAGCACCTGCTTAATTAGCCCAGCCATATCTTAAACAGGAAAGAGATGGCAGAAGCAATGGTGGAACTGTGAGTTCTCTCAGCTGAACAGCTTCAGGCCCCACACGATCTGACACTGCCGAGCACACACTCAGCCTCAAGCTGTCCAGACCACGACCTGATCCACACAAAAGCCGCGGAACACAATTTACTGGCAGTGAAGTATCTTGACTGTAAGACTTCCATCAGTGATCAATCCCTTAACATGTTCTCAGAGAGCATTTTCCCACCACAAACTCCCATTTTCTGGCAACAGTATCCAAAACTCCTCTGAGTCAGCAAGAAGTGGAGAGAGGCAACTACAGAGTCTAGGACACAATCTTGGGATACTCCTTCCCTCCTCCTACACCCAAGAGGCAGCACCCACCCTCATCTGCTCACCATCCCCCCATCCTTCCAGGAGCAGCCAAATTTTCCTCCTTGCAACATCACAGGGATCAGGAGGCAGGAAATGGCAAGCTGGGAACAGTTATGGGAAGACAAGGTTTCAGAAGTCACTTGTCTCTCAATTTGCCATTTGCTGAGGATGAATCTTTGGTTCTGCTCAGAATTGTAAATATATAACAGAAATAAATACTTGTCTGGTGGTGAGATTAAATTGTATCCACCTTCTGTGCAAGAACTGGCTCTGCAATTTTTGTATTCCACTGAATTCCCTGTGTTTTGTAAAGCACACATCCTAAGCTGCTTTTCCAAGTACAGTTGGAAAGAGAAGCTCAGCTCACCCCCCAGAGATATTTTTCTATCCTATTTCAACCTTGCCTGTAGCATACTGATCCTGGAAGGGGCTCCACTCCCTACTCTGGGCAGCTCCTGCTTCCAGAGACTGGGCCGTGCTCTCTGCAGCCCCAGAGCTGGTGCTGCAGTCGCATTCCTGCCTCGCTCAGGTTTGGCGCCTACAATGCAGAACATGACTGGCAATTCCAAGCAGTGCTGCCCCGAGCACTGGATTCAATCTGCTGGTGAGGCTGCTGGGAAGGCGAGGCTGTGTATGCAGGTGGGGATGGCTGTGGGGCTGGCTGTGGGGCTGGGAGCATTTCGGCAGCTCCGTGAGGACATTCCGGCAGCTCTCCCAGCCAACGCTCCTGTCCTGCCCCCATGCTCAGCCTCCCCACCTGCTGCAGCAGCCTGGTTACCTATTAGTGCTAAGCTCCGCCACTCCCCACATCCATGCTGACTTCTGCTTTGTCCAATCATTAACATGAAGGTTATGTATTCTTGCCTCCCCCAAAACATGCCAAAGGTTACAGAGTTCTCCTCTTTGCTGAAGGATACAGGTTGTGTTGTAGCTGCAATTCACAATGCCATTTCAGAGGACTTAGCTTATTTATGGAAGCTATTTACCAAGCTACGGAACTGGAAGCCTATTATAGCTCAAAACCAGACTTCAACAACAGTGAACAAACTTCAGTCCACCTCAGAAAAGATGAAGTAACACAGATGCACTTCCAGATTTAGGAGACTTCTGTATGTATATTTATCTGTATGATTCACATTTTGTTAATTCTTCGTTAAACGAACACAACATTCACTTTCTCCAGCTGCTATGAAAAGCCAAGTAATTTCTAACACCCATTAAAGCACTCACATAAAGAAAACTTATTAAGCCCTGCCCTTGGATTAGTCAAATACCCTGAAGCAGGCAAGTTCAGAGAAGAGTTATGACAGCAGAGAAAGAACGTGGGCCAAGCACAGTGTCTCAAGCTGCCTTCTCCCACCAGCAGGGTGAAATGCCCCCCTTCCAAGGGTGAGCCAGGAGATGCAGCTCAGTCCACACCAGCTAAACCCAAATGGCTAAACCGACCCGAATAGGGTTTGGAATACACACCTGTATGTTCTAAATGCACACTGAAAGAAAACCACAGCAATCCAGTGTGGTGTAAGAAGGAAAGCTGCAGATGGCAACTTCCAACAGGACAGACAATCCCACGACACATGTAGCACACGCATTAAAAGAACAGCCTCAAATAACAATCGATAGGGGTACAAAATTAGAAAGTTGGCTTGTTTAAATGAACAGACAAGTGTGAAAGGCACAACGGCTGGATCAATGCAAGCCAATATTTGAACAGCTGCCACGCAGACCAGGAAGATTAAACATTTAACGTGTTTTTCCAGAGGTATATAAAACTGTCTCCGAGTCAAAGAGCCCAAGATGGACAGATTTCCTCCCCCATTTGCCGAGCCGCACACAGCAGCATCCAGCCCAGGCGGGACGCCAGGCTGTAACCGGGAGCCGGAGCACACCTTGCTGTCACGCCGGTGCCTTCGCACCAGAACCGAGAGCCGCACTTACCGCGGGACCCCCGCGCCAAGAGCTCCGCCAGGCACCGCCGCTCGCCCGCCGCCTCCACCCGCACACGCGGAAGTTCAGCTGACCGAGGCACTAAATGACCATCACCAAGGAAACGAGGGGAAAGGCCAGCGAGCTTGGGTTTCACCTGGAGAGAGCTTCACCTGAGCCGCGGTGGGAGAGTGTTGGTTGGATTCGGTTTGGCTTTTTTTTCCCCTTGTCTCTGTGTAGAGACATTTTTGATTCCAGCCCATGATAGGAGCCAGTGAGGTAAATTTCCACTGAGCGAGGAGAGAAACCAGATCCCACTGGAATGTTACCTGCGCGCAGAGGCTCTGCCAATCCGGTTTCATCCCCTGAGTACCTCATCTCTAGTTTTAGTATATCTGAAAGTTTGCAAAACATAGCACACTAAAAAAGATAACAGATCTTTAACTTAGTGTGTTGGTGGCAAAACAAATCCAAATGGAAAAGACAACAAATCTTTAATCCAATGTTTTAACTGTGGCGCTTCTGGTTTTCTGAATGAAAACCCACACGCAGAGCCCTGCGTGCTGCACACAGCACACTTGTGGTCACCCAAACACACACTGCTCTTAATTCACCCCATCTGGGGAGTAAATCGACCAGGATCTGCAGTTCCAAAGCAAAATCAAGCATGTGTCATCTACTGAAGGGCCACTGTTGGCCATAGTAAGCCTAATAACCACGTTAGGCTTCTCCTAAATCTCTCAGCAACTGAAAGCAAGTTCAATGTCAGAAGAGTCGAACTGATTCTTACCTTGATTTGTTGGAGGATTAAACCACTCCACATATGGCTGAGTGAAAAAAACATGCTTTGGGAAGCTATTCCACATCAACATCCTGCACAGACTGTTCCCAAATCAGCTTATCCTGTTCTGACTGGCAGCTCCCCAACACCAAACAATGCTGGGCAGCCCAAGAGGGAGAGCCCAGGTTGGGTGCCCTGTCTGGTGGGCTGTCGCTATCAACCCCAGCGAAAGGCAGCCAAGAGGAGCCCAAGTGAACAGCTCAGTCTCTGAGGACATCACAGTGACTTTCTGAAGGCCATAGCAACAGACCGTGCTAAGTCTCACTATAATTCTTGCAGTATCTTATTAATCTTGAAATTGTCAGTGGCAATTTTGCCAACAGTGTTTGATAAAATCTCAGTTGTGCAATGCAAACAAAACCATGCACCAGGGCTATGACCCACATCTCCACTCTCCTCTGCAAGTTCAGCACAGGAAAACAAACTTAAAAGGTCACTTGGTTACAACTCCTCTGGCTGAAGCAGGGACATTAAAATCTCCTTTCAGACAGCTTCACCACATGTGGCCTGGGAACCCAGCTCAAATCTTCGTCCTTGCAAGTGTTCATCACATCCCCCCTCACCAAGTCCAAGAGCAAACCAAACTGTGCCTTTTCATACGCATGGAGTTCTCAACCCTCGCTGCAGGATGCAATGTATTTGCAAAAACCCCACTATTTTCTCTAAAGGAGATCTCAAAATCAAAGCAACTAAACTGAAAAGCTTCTGGAGGAAAGAAGGCAGTGCAGCTCGGATCAGAAAGACCCTCCTGGCTACACTGCATTTGCCACTTCATGGAGCACCTGTCGTCCTCCAGAGCACTCCTGGCTGAGCAAGGGTTCTCACACAGCAAGAATCAAAAGATCAAGCAAACACCAGTAAGCATTAAAAGAACTGCAGAGTTTGGAGAACTTCGGGATTCATAAGCTCATCCAACAGAAAAATATATGTTTTACAATAGAGATTTAGGTCCTACTCCTAGGACTTCAGGCCTCTCAAGAAGAGGGACTGTACTAATGTTTTCCTGGGCTGGAATGACACAGTCAGCAGGAGAAAACAGCAGGCAGAATTTCATCAAGGCACAAGTCAGTCTTAGAAAGGAGACTGTCATGATGCTGTGCTTCCATGGGGACAAACCAGCACAAAAGAGCACCCAAAACTGGAATGAGCAAGTCAGAACACAGACATCAGGAGCAGTGGATGGGGATCACAGGTACCTGCACACCAGTGACAGTGTGTGGGACCAGGATTCTGAACACCCAGCCCAATGCTGAAGGCACCCTATTAACGAACAGGCTCAGAGCATAGTGCTGCCCTCATGAAAATGTGCTTACAAGGCATTTTTACTGTGTGTTTTAAAAAAGTAAGGGTTCCAAGTGAATTGTGATCTATTTCTATAGAAACCCACTGAACTCCAAGCAGTTACATATACTTGAGCAATTTCAGCAAGCGTGTTGAACCAGGTCACCTGTGAACTTCAGAAACACCTAAGAGGATACAAAAGAACTTTCATTTAATGGACTTGCTGTACTGCATAAGACTTTATTCTCCTTAGTTAATTTTTAGACCTATTTATATCACTCATTAAAAGAATTCATCTAAGCAAAATATTGTTTTCTGCACAACCTCGCTGACAGAGTTCCCCAGTGTCTCATGCAGGAATCACAGAACCATTAGTTGGGTGAGACCTCCAAGATCATCAAGTCCAACCTTCAGCCCCACACTACAATGCCCACTAACACCCTAAGGGCAGGAAGGTATATTTGCTGAATCATCTGTACATGCCATGAATGCACAGTCTAGGAAATTCCCTTTCCAAAGGAAACCTTGACCTGCTTTTCTCTGGACAAGACAAGAGAAGCATTTAATCTTTGGTGGGAGCAGAGAAAAGGAAAATCATTTGGTACATGTTGCTATTAAAAACCGAACAAAGCTCTGACTGAAAGTTACTGGTGCATTTGCAGCAGTCTGTGACCTGACAGTGACTCTCCTATATGGACTTAGCTTTAAAAATGAAAAAATCCCACAAAACCACCCCAAAAACCACAGCCAATCCTGATATTGCACGAGAGACCAGCACCAAGACCATCTGCATCCAAACTGAATATTTACTGTGAATTTCCAGAGAAAATTCCTGAAGAGAAGTCTGACAGAACTTCTTTTCCTTTCCTCTGGGGATACAGAAGCCAAACTGATTAATTAAAAGCCCAAGGTTTTATTTAAACAAGTATCCACTTTCTGACACGCAAAATTGCCCTTCAAGCACAAACTACCATAAAACAAAGGAATGATGGTTCTCTGTGTAGGATGATAATAGGACACTGGCAAAAGAACAAGGCTGGCTGGTCTCATTTCAGATCCTCATTATCCTCAGGTCAGGGCCCACACAGATCCATTACTTTCCAGCAGTACTTCAAAACTTATTAGGCAAAAGAGAACCACTAAAAATCCATGTCCCCAGTGGATGTCTGACAACCCTGTCCAGTAATGAAAAAGGGTCTGAATTGCCAATTAGCAGCCTGCAGGAAGGACTCACAGAAGGACCTGACAGGAGGACTTGCTTTCAAAACAGTTGCTCTAGCACAACACAAAGGTTTTTACCTTTCACTAAATCAACCTCTGATACGCTTATATTTTAAATTTTTTTTAAAGCACCGAACATCTTGAACTGGTGGTTTTTGATACCATGAAATCCACTAGGCACTTAACATTCAAACTTTTTAAAAGTGAAAAATTATGACTTACAATCCTCTTCATTTTTCCTACGTGAAATGGTACACAAATTCAATGTAATGCTGTATTTTAGACTGCCAGTTCCCATAAAAATCCACCGATTTATCCAAAAGCATCCATCAGTACACAGTAGACATGACTTCAAAGAGCCTCCCAGAAGGAATGAGGTTGGATGAAGTTCTGGAGGATTCTATCACCTCCATCTCACAGTTTGCTCACAGACAGCAAATTAGACCAGGACACAAAGGGGAAGGCAATGTTTGCAAATTTAAACGATAATAACACCACAAATGACAAGTCTGAGATGACTTGAAAGCAGATGAAAGCAGAATTCCCAGAAAAATGGCTTCAAAATAACTGCGGTTGGGAAACAGGCAGGTGGGAGAACACGGAGCTCAGGTTTCTCCCGTAGGCAGCGCTGTGCTCGGCTCCAAGCAGACCCATGCCAGTGAAAGCTGCTCTGCCAAGGGCCAGCTCTGGCTGCTGCTAGGAGTGTCCACCTGCACCTGGGCTCTGCCACCCTCCTGCCTGGCAAAAGCATCACCTGCAACAGCACCAGGTCCAAAGCAATTCCTACCAACTCCAGGGTCACTGGTGTAAACTGAATTTGAGGAGACTGTCAACATCATCGCATCACTACTCAAAACCACACAGAAGCTCTCTAGGCTGGGGAGTTTGGGGTGATTTATTGATTGCAAACCATGCAGGAAAACTCACGGAGCAGGAATAAGGTCTGGTTAACCTTTCACATATATCACAGTGTGAAAAATAAGGAATCTTAGCTGATAGTTCTGCACTTGGCTGTTATTCATTGGAATGACTGTCTTGGGCTCTGCCACAACCGCAGCAAGTCCTGGCACATCTCTGGACTATTTTAAATTGGGCACTGGAATCATCTGCCCAGGAGGTGGTGGAGTCACCATCCCTGGACATGTTTAAAGAACGACTGGACGTGGTACTCAGTGCCATGGTTTACCTGATGAGGAGGTGGTAGGTCATAGGTTGGACCTGATGATCTCAAAGGTCTTTTCCAACCTAGTTCACTCTGTGATTCTGTAAATAAGGCCAGAGAGCAAGAGTTTCACATGCTCGGCTCTGCCCTGAGCAGCACTGCATGCCCACGAGCCAGCAGGTCCCAGCACGAGCCAGAAGCAGTGCGATTTCAAGCCTGTGATTCCAGCTCCCATCTCCACGTTGGGGCAGCCACACATTCCCCATTCCCCATCTGACAGTGGTGACTGGACTGGAAGGACAATGCCTGTATGCAGGGCCCAAGCAGCACCAGGCAGCAGGGCACACAAATCGTGTCACAATTTTGTTAGACGCTTGGAGATGGGCTTTGGTTTGTTCTGCAGGGTTTTGGGCTTAGATTGTTCTTGATTGTGGGGTTTGGGGCTTTTTTACATTCACTGGGTCTGAAGATCATGATCCTGTATTTCAATAGTTCATAGGAAGAGGTTTATCTTTTCACAGTGGAATGGCAGTATGAGAAGAGAATCTCTAAAGGATGCTCTTCCCTCTTGGAGGAAATAAATCCACTTTCTATGATCACTTGTTCCTTTTCTGGAAAAGGAAGATGTTGAGTAGAATAAAACCAACTTACCTACACTCCTGTAGCGGCCACACAACCCTGATACGGCCAAAGCACATACACACAGCCCCAAATTCAGCAGCCAGGTTATTCTAGTTAATGATATTCCAAACTCAAGGCCAGGCTGGGCAGGGCTTGGAGCAGCCTGGTCTAGTGGAAGGTGTACCATAGTAAGCAAAGATCCTGTATCAGACAGGGGAGGTCTCGCTGCATTCACTCCAGTAGCCCAACTAGTTGCCAACGGATCACGCAAACATGTTTATGTAACCACAATCTATATTCTAGTTAGATATTTAATTATTCCAGACCATAAACAGTCAGTGGCTGCACTGTTTAATGACAGAACACACATTCAATAAAACCATAATCCAACAATAAACTGTGATTGGAGGCTCATTTCTAACCCAGATAACTCCAGGGATTGATTCCACAGCACACACCCACAGCCCACAGCTGCACCACTGGCTCTTTCACCTGAGAAACTTAAAGAGGCTTTCCTGGAAAAACTTTGATAGCAGGAAAACTACACCAACTGACAAGAAAATGCCAGTGCAACTCTTAAAACCGAAATATCTCTGAACTTCTTCAGTCTCAGAAAGACACAAGGCTCGGGTACCCTGGGTGACAGACACTCAGCTGGCTGGGACACACCAGGATGGGAGAAGGGTTTGCCAGAGGGAAGAGCTGGTTACACTGCAATTACTTTGGGATATCAGAACCCACGTGTCACCTCTCTTAATGGCCCAGGGAGTGTCTGATGTGAGCCAGTGCTCTCATTACTATTTTACAGAGACTGGGAAAAATGGATTTACTTGTGTCACAGGCTGCTTCAATGGTCAGAGGGTGCTGGGAGCAGAAGCAGGAGAGGCTGAAGGAGCTGGGTTTGCTCAGCCTGGAGAAGGCAGTTACTCCTAATTCCTCTGAATCACAGCCTGACATCTGCAGGGAATTCAGCCTGTATTTTCCGCTTTTTAGCCTAGCTGCAGTAGCTTCAGCTCAGAGCAGAAGTCAGGAACACCAGTTTTCACAGAGACACTTTATTTTCTGACACAGTTTGTTTTGTTGCATGAATCATGCATTATCCAACCAGAAATTAAATTAGATCTTCCAGCTCTTGGCTGCAGTTAATAATTAATGTTACTGTATGAGCTTCCACCCTCCCCTGGTGAAGAAATTCTTCCAAACACATTAACATTTCAGTGAGTGCTGCTGTCAGTCACTCCAGCAGTTCACTCCTTTGGCACCTCCTTCATCTTGATCGAGTTTCTTTTTTTAAAAGAATAACAAGTCATAGCTTCTAGCAGTACCTCTTCTCCCTTAAGACTTTGCTCCCCAAGGATTTCTCATTTGGGGTAAGAATCACTCCATTACAGCCTCTGTCCAGATTAGGGGAGAAAAAAACGCCACTCAAATCAGTGCGGAGGCCAAGCCACCGGGGAAGGGATCTGGTCTCACCAGAAACATCTGTTAGGCTTTTGGATGCTGCTTGTACTCCTGCTGTTTCCAACCTACTCGCACTCCATGTTCTACCTCCTCTTCCTTCCTTTCCTGCTCACTTTACAAACACAGCAACACTTGATAAAGGTGGGACTCTTTTTGTTCATTAGAGGTATTTATTTGTCATTTAATTAGATAGCCCTGCCTTCTCTTCCTTGCTGGGTGAGCTTTCATTCGGGAAAAACCGTAAGATTCCAAGACCCTTTTCCCCTCCTGGAATGCACATTTTCCTGCCTGCACTTGCAGCTGCTGCAGAGGGGCCTGGCTGCTGTCACCCTGCGCCCTGCCTGCCGGAACGCACTGCCACAACTGCCAAGTTTCCTCCACCTTTTGTTGCTGAGCCTGGGTGAGCCCATCCTGCTGCTCCATCTCTCTGCTCTGAGCTCCCTGCCCAGGCTATCCTGCTCACGCCATCCCTGCCCAGCCTGTCCTGCTCACGCCATCCCTGCCCAGCCTGTCCTGCTGTGCCATCCCTGCCCAGCCTGTCCTGCTGTGCCATCCCTGCCCAGCC
>VZRL01004832.1:79459-93948 GCA_013397895.1 Origma solitaria
GTCCTGCTCACACCATCCCTGCCCAGCCCCTCCCCCATTCCCCACGTGACACACACCTGACCTCGCCCCACAGCACCCCCTGCAGGCACATGGGAGTCACTGCACCTGTCTTGCCCAGCCGGGAGCCAACAGCGCCCCTGCTGGCTGTGACCGGGACTGCACCCAAGGGACAGTGCCTGGCAGCCCAGGGACATCTGCCACCATGTTTTGGTTTTGTTTGCCATTGCTGCTATTGTCGTTGACTGTTTGCCTCGTTATAGATACTAGTAAACAACTGTTATTCCTTTTCCCACATCTTTGCCTGAAAGCCCTTGATTGCAAAGTCATAATAATTCGGAGGGAAGGGGAAGAGTGAAAGCTGCTGTTTTCCTTTCACCGCGACTGCAGAAAAGACCAGTCCTGCCCTGCCTTCTCTTCCCTGGTGGGTGAGCTTTTGTTTGGGACAAATCGCAGGATTCCAGGCCCTCTTTACTCCTCCTGGAGTGTGCATTTTCCGGGCTGACTAAATTTGGGCAATTCAGCAGGAGCAAACACAGCCCCTCCTGGCTGGAAGGACAAATCCCACAGTGGAAGTCTTCAGTTCTCCAGCACATCCACTGACAGACAGGGATACATTATGAACAGCCAAAGATGAGAACAGAATTTAAGGTGTTGTGAAAAATACCTGGAGTTTAAAAAGAAAATATTAACAAGAACATTAGCAATGCAGGACACTGAGAAGTTCTCTCCTATGCCTACATGCATTGAAGGTGCTTTTCAGGAGGAAGAAAAGTAAGTACCATCTTAAAGGCTTTTTTTTTCTTTTAATGGAATATGCTCATCTTTTACACACTGTAAAAGACAGACTCTAAAGAAAAACAAATACAGTGACACTGAGCACTTTTTGGATTTCTATCAGTTATTTCTGCACATATATTGAGGGTGGAAGGCTTGGAAGGGTTTTAGAAGGGGTTAGGGTGTTGTTTGCATTGGTTGTTGGATTTGGGGGTGGCTGTTTGTTTTGTTTTCCAATTGTATTAATTGCTTATGGGGGATTCCTTTAAAATTTGCAAAATCCTGTCAATAAATAGATTGTTGCTGGACCAAGCTCAGAGGTTAGCTCAGTCACTTGTTCCCAAAATGGTACTTGACACTGACTAGACTAAGAAACACTCATTAAAATATTCATCACTCATTATGCAAAACAAAGGCTGCACTTTGTGTCCTGCCAGGCATTCTGGATGCAAACTGGGGCTCAATGCCCCAAACAAAAGGCACATTCAGAATCCATGTTTTGCAGAAGTGCTGCAATAGGGTCAGTCATTCAGCATCCCAGAGCAGGACCTTGTCCCGGGGAAGCACAGATGTGTGTTCCTCAAAGAGGCAGAAAAGGAAGAGAGCAGAGGGCACAGCAATGTTGGATTCCTCAGGCAAGTTACAGGCAATGGATCAGCTTCCAAAGCAACCAGCTATGTAAAGAAATTATTGCTTCTACCTGCTTATTCTTGACTCTGTATTGCACTGCTACCTGCAGAGATTATGAGGTACACACAGGGCTCGTTGCTCCTGACACCACAAGGACTTTTACTTTTAGAGACCTCAGTCAACAACCTCAGGAATAAAGAATGTGGTTTTTCTTCCAAGACCACAAAATGCACACCACAGTGACTGAAGAACACCAGTGGAAAGCTCTTGGGATCACACAAATTAACAGAAATCTGAAGAACAAACTCTGTTTCCTCCAGGCAGGTTCAAACGAAGTCATGTCCCCTACCAGAAATAAGATGATCTACACAAAGTCCAGTTTTGCTTCTAAATGGTGACCACGCTGCACAAAGCAAAGGGAGAAAAGCAGCTCGGAGCTGGTTACCAGCTGGTAAATCACTGTACTCCCTGTCCTATGCCATCATGTACCTCCTGCCTTTAATGCCCCCTCCAAGCACTGAAAGCATTTATGGAATATTCGGGGGAGAGGGAGCTTCTCCATGAAAAAGCTTTTTACAGGTGATCACACAGTGCAGGTTGTCCCCTCTCTCAATTACCCACAATCGTGTCTTTCCATCTGACTGAAGACTCTTAATTTCTCAAAAAGAAAAATCTCTTTAGTGTCATTGAAACAGCAAGGATGTTCCAGTCGGAGCAGCATCACTCCAAAGACTGACAGGACATTAACTGCCAGGTAGACAGTGGAGAAAGGCTTAAACCTCTCCTGAAAACTGCAGGGAGTACCACCTCTATCTAAGAAGACAGAAAGAGTACAGACTGTAACCAGCGATCAGAGATGAAATCTGAAGGTGAAGAACTGCCCCCATTGCTGGTCACCAGCCCCTCACAGCAAAGACCATGACGCTGCCCCTTCAGCCTCTGCTCAGCACTTGAGTTTAACACTGAGCCCCAGGGACGCAAGAGAGAAGACAAAGGGCAGCAGAACCGAGACCACCAATCATACCCAGAGTAAGGAAAAACAGAACATCTCAGATGAAAAAGCTGTTGCTAGGCAAACACATGACCCAGGTGAATGCCAGAGCAAGAGGAATTCAGGAAGCTCAGATAAGAGCTGTGAACAGCTTTTTCCACACAGAGGTCCTGGATTTTCAGAGGAACCACACTCACAGGGAACACAAACACGACATGTGTTCCTCCTGACCAGCTCTCTTCCCCACATGACCTGTCCACACCAAAGGTCAGCTGTGGGAGGCAGGGAGCACCCATCAGCTCTGCCCTCCAGCATGGGGACAGGAACAGTGTCCCAGCCCTTGGGGTCAGCCCAGCCCCACGGCAGCCCCAGGGTCCAACACCCCAGAGATAAGCCATCAGGAGATGCCTTGAGGAGCCAGGCCAGCCCCAGGACACAGGTGGAGCCTGGTTCACCTCCTGAAGGCAGCTACCCCAGGTCACACATCCGGCAACACCTGTGTGACAACCCCAGTGTCCACCAGCCCTGGCGTGCGATTCCAGGCTGGGGGATCAGCTGCAGCACTGCCTCACCTTCCCGATAAACATCAGGATGCCGAGTGCTAAACCACCGAAACCAGCCGGTTTCCACAGCAACAGTCAGCAATGACAGAGCTCCTGCAGCACATTCCAGCCTTATCAAAGGCTATCTATCAGCATGTGTGCTCCAGCCTGCAGTGACACGGGGCAGGGCACCCCAACTTCGCTTCCCAAATGCCACAGTCCTCATGTCCAACACACAGAAGTGACCAAAAATGGTGGGTGCTTAGTGATTTCCCTCGCCAGGTAGAGGCTGCTGCAGTCATTTCAGCACTCACCTCCAACCTCCCTCTCACACAGGCTCTACTTCCTGTGCAAGTGTTGGGAATTTGAAACAACTTCATCCCCTGTAGGGCACATACACTAGAGGGCTGCCGGTGGGAGCTGTGCAGCATGCAGTGGCCCAGGGTACGGGTATCTGCACTGAATTAGAGCTGATCATCTCTCACTGGAGTGAAATTAAGGAACAAATGCAGGTACAAGTAGCTCAGCACTGAACTGACCAGACTTAAAATAAAATCAGGCTCCATGACAACAGCACAAGGGATTAAAGGTAAATTCTCATGATGTCAGCAGGCTGAAGAAACCACTCAGAGTTTTGCTAAATCAATTGAAGCAGTGTTAAGAGGCATTTCTTTAATAACAAAGTCAATCAAAACAGTGACTAAAGCTGTGACTGAAATGCTTTAAAATATGCACGAGTTCCAACCCAAATTCTGGACAACATTCTAAGGTAAAAAGTGACACAAGTAGGCACATGATATCAGAAAGTCACCTAAGACTTGAAAACATATTAGCTACAAACTTCAGCATCTTAACCCTGCAGACTTTGAGGCCATTCACTAACGGCTGTGAAGGGCCTGTGGTTTCAATAGCTTCCAAAGGGGCTCTGCCAGGAGCTTGCATTAGGAGCACACACAGGCACAGGGTGACAAATGACCTGGCAGGTAATCCACACCCAGCCTGTAACCACTTAGCACAGTCTGGTTTACAGTGTTTGACTTACAAACTACAACAGAAACTAGTTAAGACAAAACCAAAACCTGATTGCGTGCCTTGATTTGGCACGATCTCTGGTACATCTGCAGGATGTCGCCAGAAAACACAGATCCAACCTTGCTCCCAGCCTGGCCAGACCTGTCCAGCACAACACCTGCAGGACAAGGGGGTCTGCTGGCCTTTGCTGCACCCCCCACTCCCCACTGTGGGGTTCCAGAGTGGCACAGCCACCACCCCCTGGGATGCAGCCAGGCCTTAAACAGGGACAAGTGAAACCAGAGCCGCGAATCAGGGGAGGAAAATGCAAGATGTTCTTTATCATGCTAATTAGATCACAGAATGAGAAGGTAGCTCCTGGATAAGAGAGGCAACAAAAGCATCAGGATAATCCATGTTGTACAAAAAAAAAAAAAAAGGAGGAAAAAAATATCCATAGTGCTACCTTAAAAAGAGAACAATCCATTCTTAGGTTCACTGCCCATTATCTCTGCTAAAGGCACACATCCAGCTCTGGTTTCCAGACCTTCATCCAGTCTTGCTGGTGGCCTGAGGAAGCCCATCCCTGTTTCTGCCCAGCTCACAGGTTGCTGTGCCTCCAGCAAGCGCCCAGTGGCACTGCTGGAGTCCTGACATCATGGCCACAACCACAGCACAGCTTCTGAGGAAGGAGAAACACACCTCTGGTACTTTCAGGCCACCAGTACTCTGGGAATAGCTGGTTTTTAAAGAGAACACTCTCACTTGTCTCCCACAAGCCTCTTAGCAAGTATGACTGCTAGGAGATCAGCCGCAGAATTGTGAGAACCAGCATCGGAGCCAGCTGAGGTGAGGACACACAGAAGCCAGCCCTCCTGCTGGGGTGCAGAGGCGACGAGGCACTGCCGATGGAGCAGGCAGGAAACAGGATTCATCCCACCCACAGCGATCCCCATCACCCCTACTCCAATAGCAAGTTGCCTCTCAGGAGCTGACTCTCACTGAGTCACTGGCACAGGCACTGACAGGACCCAGGCGTGTCACAGTATCCTTGGGACCAGCCTACCCTGCTAGGGAAAACCACACAGCAAGGCTCCTTCCCACAGGGAATGGAAAGAAGTGCCTCCTCAGGCCATGGCAGCAAGACTGGTGTCATTCACACACAGGCTGGGCCAGACATACACAGGAACTGACCTGACCCATGGAGTGAATGTTTTTCTATGGACACTGGAAATAAGGAATAAAATAGTAAGTGACCAAACTTGACCAGCTGGAACTGAAACAAACCAAATAGCCAGCAAGAATAAAAACTGAGGTCTTTCTGCCACTCACCCAAACATGTGCCTCCACCACTTCTCCAAAACAAGTGCAGGCTGTACCTGAGGGTATAGAAGGAGCAAGCCCCTCACTGTGGCACACACCACCTAAGTTGCCCAATTCACCATTCCTCGGATGGGGCAGTTCTCCACCTCAAGTGTCTACCCATCCACTGGGGTGGGTGTAAACTTTAGCCCAAAGACTGCATTTTAGAAAAAGAGAGGGGGGGGGGAAAGGCATACAAAGCAAGGCAGGGAGGTCATCCAGCAACTCTGAGCTATAAAATGGAGTTGCATGTACACCACTGACATATGCTCTCACTCAGTTCACTAAAGCAAGACCTGTCTAAGAGCATTTTCAAGTTCTTTCAGCTCAACATTTAGAAGCAATGGCCAAGCCAGTATTTTACAATACATTGAACATCATTGTACCAAAAACAGGGGTTAAAGAAGCAAGTCCATTGCTGCTTGCTTGTCGCTGAGCAGCAAAGCTCTTGCTTTGTTAATGAGGCTGAATCAGCACAAGAACAAAGCACAGACTCACAGTTTTGTCCACACACCATTTGTCCCTCTCACCACTCCCTTCACCCCAAACAGCGGGAACAGCAAACTCAAGAAACCCTTAAAGAAAGGTTAAAAACTCTACTTGTTTGTTAGGGAATTCATCAATTTAATATTCCCATATGGCTACAAATGAGCTGCTTTTAGACAAACTTCCCAAAGACTTCAGCAGGGTCAGAATTCTAGCCAAAGCTCTGGATTCATGAGATCCAGACAGCCAACTTCACAACTTCACAGCGACCAAAGAGCAGGTGCCCTTCCCTCCCTTCACACACACACCCTCCACCCCCACCCCAGCAGCTCCTGCCACATACCTCTGACTTTCACCACCCTTCCAGAAGTTACTGCAATTCAACAGCCCCACGAAGACATGGAAAACTTTCTGCAGATTTGTATTGCGCCACGGGTAGTCCCAGGGTGCACAAGAGAAAGCAGCATCTTCTTTTCAGCAGTGCAAATCCACTGGATTCATGTAAGCTGCTCCAGAAGTTTGCACCGAGTGGAGGCGCCAGAGGACTGCCCTGGCTGGGATCAACCACCAAGACCAGCACCAGCTGAAGGTCCTTAGCAGATCAGAAACCAGCACCAGCTGAAGGTCCTCAGCACAAATCAAACACCAGCACCAGCTGAAGGTCCTCAGCAGATCTAAAACCAGCACCAGCTGAAGGTCCTCAGCACAAACCAAACACCAGCACCAGTTAAGGCCCTTCGCATACCAGACACCAGCACTAGCTGCAAGCCCTGAGCACACCACACACACAGAGCTGTGCCACAAGGACCCAGTTGCTAAGGTGGCAGTCACAAAAGGCAGCCCTGGAGTGCCACCCAACCCATAACCCCACATTTGGCTCATTTGAATAAACTGGACTAAAGTATCTCTGATGGGAGCAGCCAGTAAAGCCTCATTTCCAGGCACCTGGGCTGTCTCCATCACCAAGGGTCTCAGCTTGGCCTCCTCTTTGCCATCCCCAAAACCACCACTTCTGTGGGGACTTCATTTGTGTCCACACAGCACAGAGCTCGTGTGCTGGAACCACCTGGTCACCTCCCTCCACTAACTCCTCTCCACCAGGAGGAACTGACATGTCCATTTGACCATTGTGTAGGACTGCAAGCTTTAGAAGTAATTTTGCCTTTAGTAGCACTGTGTAAATCACTGCTGTGATTTACCGGACACACAATGCCAGCTGAGAGCCAAGATGCAAGATTACAAGGCCATACATAAAGACACCCCCCACTCCCCCGCCCCAAGCTTTGAAGCTTCTGGAGAGCTGGGCAGTGACAGCAGTCCCAGCAATCCCCCATCAAAGTGCCAGGTGGGCCCAGCCCTGCTTTGGGGTTGCCAGCACCCAGGGTACCCACATGCTCACCCAGGTACTCATGCTCACTGCCACCTCTCCAAAATGCCACCAAAAACTCAGTGCAATCATCTACATAACATAAAGATGCTTAAATAGAGTCAGCCTTTGAACTGCTTTCAATTGAAACCAACTCGGACTACAGGAACATACTTCCACCCTCAAGCCAGGATTATTCCACACTGGGATCTGCTGAAGGAGAGAGGACAGCCCAGCTGTAATTCCCATTCCAATTCTTTCTGCTCCATGATAAACTACATGGAAACAGGAAAACCTGACTTGAGCTGACAGGACACCAATACAGCCACACTGATGCATGCAGTGAAGCACAAAAATAAGGTGCTATGGCTTAATGGCAAAGCCCAACTCATTCATTAAATGATTCCTCAGAATAGCCAGTGTTCTCACAACTGGAGATATTTATTTTGATTACAGGCAAGATTCCTAAATCCTAGAAATCAGGATTCTGACAAACACCTGTAGCCTGCCAGCACACAGGAACTACGGTCAAAGGGAGGGAGGAAAAAAAGGAACAATTACAAATATACACACCAAGTCTGTTGCCCAGTCAAGACATCACCTGGCAGACACAATACATCTCAATACCTTCCATAATACATCTCAAGAATCAAGCTTCTGGATTTCTTTTGTTGAGGCTCTGATTTGTTTTTATAGGTTGGTTTATTTTTAACTATTTTAACTGCAATTAGCTTCCAGGCCTGTGCAATTTAGCCACATCTCTTATTTTAAAATGAATTACTAATTCTCTGCAGAAAACAATCCCTTTCCAAAGGATTTGGTTTTCTTCCTTCTTTCTGGCAGGGGAGAGAAAAAGACAGTGGGAGCAGGGGAAGGGAACACTCCAGCACTAGAAACCAGGCTGCTTAAGAGCCCCATGCTGGAAAAAGTTGATGTGACAGTGTGTTAAATACTTCTGAAAGCCACAGTTCCAGTTCCAGGTAAGCTCTGGCAGGTGTTAGCACTGACCTGGCAGCAGCTCCAGTCCCAAGCTGAGCGTGCCAGCAGTAAAACCACATTCCTTCCTCCCAGTGCTCAAGGTAGGAGTCACCCAACCTGCGCCACATTCCTACCCAGCTTACCCAAAATAACAGTGTGCACAGGGCTGCACTGCACTTGGTTCCAAAAGGGGACAGAGCTGCCCAGCAGCACTTCCTCACTGCTACAGTAAAACCCTCTTACTCAACACAATGAAACATTTAAGAGGAAGAAGCAGTGAAAGCACAAGATGGAGAAATTTATGGAAGTTGATGAGATTTCTCTGTTCACCAACACAAAAATTTAATTGTAATTAAACCAAGCTACTTCTGCACATTGTTATCACATCTACAACTTTCTGTTGACTGAAGCTGTTGGATAATCCAACCCTCACTGCTATCACAAGGCTGGAGGTTTCCAGCTTGCCCAGAAAGTCTCAGTTTATATTGCACGGAGTTTAATTAGGCAAAGGTCTTGGCCCCATCCAATCTTCAGGGACTAAGGGGTTGTCAATTTGGCCCGATCCAGCAGAAATGAGGGAGCTGCCAACAGGCTGCATGCACAGCACCACCTCTGATATGGTCTCTGGATCCTGTAGCACTTGTGCAGACAGCCCACGTCACACCAGGAGCTGTGTTCGGTTCAGAAAGGACAAGCATTCTATCCCTCGGAACCTTTCACTGGCTGGAGACACAACTCCAGCCTAGAAGCTGCAGGGGTGAATTCCTTCTGACAACATCCTAAGATATGACACGGATTCCCTTCTGACAGGTAAGCTCATTCAGCACTGGTGCCATGCCTGGTGATATTTTCAAAACAAAACACAGCCCCCCCTCAGAGATCTGCCAACCATAACTCCCAGAGCAGGCTGTGCCCCAGGGCTGAGAAGCCTGCTCATCAACAGGTAGGGGCTCCCAGTCCATGCTCACCGCCCAGGAAAATGGCCTCTGTGCAGGAGCAGAGGAGAACCTCGAGTTGCCATTTACCATTACACAGTGCCCTCCAACGGCCAGCCCTTCGCATGGAACCCAAGGAATGCTTAGCCCCCCCTTCCCAAAGCCACCAATGGAAGCACTGGTCATCCTACCTGCACACCACCCTCAGAGGACACGACAAGAGCCAGGGGAGACAGAGCCATCTTTGAATGAGGGTATAGCTAAAACAAACACTTCTTCGCTCCCTCACACCCACATGTTAATACAAGCCACCTTAAATGTCTTTACATTAATTTTATAACAAAAGTAAAATTTACTTAGCATCTCTACTAGTGACCAAAGCACGCTGATAACTCATTATAAGTAGGTTTAAAATGCAGGCTTTTACAAAAATCTATTGACCTCCTGAGAACCACAGCCTATTTTGTTATTCTGCCACACAAGCAGATATGCAAACCCTGTCATTTATGAAATGCTTCCTTACCTGGACTTTTTAATAATCATCCTTTAAAGTTTACATGCTATCCCTAAAGCCAATGCACTTAGAGTCTATAAAAACAATTCCGGATGTTGGGTTTTTTCCCTATTCAAAAAGTCAATAAAAAAGTCACTATTCTGAATTGCTTATTGCTAAGACACTGTCAGTGCTGTGACCAAGAGAGGCCCCTCTCACACTCAGATGGCAGAGTGAGGCTTTATGTAACTGGAATATTCAGAGCAGAAACAACAGTGCTCTCATTTAAAGGGTCTGTATTCCATGGTGGTGATGAAAGCTGCATCTTCTCAAGGAACTCAAAGGTTTTTTCACATAAAAGCCCCCAGGTTCAGGTACACAGTGGGCTGGGCTGGAGCTCATGGGGCCAGGGGTGTACCTGGGGCAGGCTGGCCCCCCACACTGCCCCTTCCCACCGCACAGCTGAGGAGCCACAGCTGCCCACAAGGTGCTTCTCCCGCACAACAATGCCCTGCTCCTTCATCCAGCGCTTTTCCAGTGCCACAGTGGCCGGTGCTCCAGAGCTGCTCCAGGAGCCACGCTGGGAACCAGTGCGATGAAGGGCCATGGCTCTGGAGCCCCGCCCCAGCACCGGTCCCGGCAGGGGCTCCGTGGGGACAGCGCGGGCTCAGGAAACATCTCTGGCAGTGCCAGTGCAGTGCAGACGCCAGGTGAGTCGCAAGGTACAGGCTCACCACACCAAGGCCACACAACAGGAAACATCACCTGAAAGCTCACTGCAACCATCTAGAACACTGACACTGCCCCAACAAATCAGCATTGTCATTACTTCTGAAGTTTATGGATTGCTTCAAAGAAAAGTAGAGAAATCCAACACTGAACTCCCACATGTCACTGCTGTCACCAAGTCCAGAAAGGGAGGGAAAACGGCAGCCCTTTTCCTCCCCAATAAATCCTGTTGATGAGAAGTGATAACCTCTTCCTCTGCCTTTGTAGCCCCATCTCACGGATCCATTAACGTGACACTTGAGCACCGGGAAGGAGACACCCTCAAGGGAGATCATTCCAGAGCAACAAATCCATCAGGAACATGTAAACACAAGGCACAAAAGCCAACCTCCCAAATGCCTCAGTCTGAAACAGTTTGCACCGACAGGCAGTTTATCCATTGTGGCACAAGCTGCACTTCACCACAGCACCACTGCGGCAAATCTTGGCTTATACCTTACCCTGATGCCAAATCCAGTACAGGTGAGCCTGTGCTTTACAGGAAATTGTCCTGTCCACAGGAACCACTTCCATCATACCCAGAACTGGGTTTGTTTCCCTTTCCCCAAAGTGTGTTTTAGTAAAGTGAAGCACCACAGAGGCTCCTGAGGTCCTGAAATCTTCAGGATTCATTCCTTGGACACAAAGCTTTGCCCAGCACAGCACACAAGAACTAAGATGAAAGGTTTGGCTGCAGTGACTACATGCAGAATTATTTATCTTGAGGCATATGGGATTGTATCTCACACATCGAGATACTTTCAGGAACATAAGGTCCTTTTGACAATTTCTAAGGCATGACAAAATGTCATCTCAGTAGGAAGTTTCTAATTCCAATTGATTCAATCACAAGTCAAGTCACAGAAGTTGAATCAAACTTGAAAAGAGAAGAATGCTGGAACTGCACAGAGAAGTTTCACACATGAACCTTTTTCCCCTAATATTTTAAAATATTAAAAAACACTCTTTCTTCAAGGAACTTTTTTCTGAAGTTCCATTATTTATTCAACCAAATGAGACACAAGGAGCTGCAAGTTTTGCTTCCATCCAAGGACACTGAGACAGCAAAATATTTGTGGATTTGTGTGGGCAACATTTGACTCTTGAGAAACCCAAACTGAAACAAATGAGAGGTGCGCTTCATTCACAAATATTTTCAGTTACAAAGGGCTGTAGCTTTTTATATACACTGATATTTAGGGATTGCATGAAAGCACCTAAGCTTCCAGGAGCCTGTGTAAATATTACTTCACAGAATCACAGAAGAGCTGAGGTTGGCACAAGCCCCTGGGGGTCACCTGGTCCAACCCCTGCTTAAGCAAGAGCTGGCTGCCCAGGCCTGTGTCCCGATGGTCCCAAACAGCCCCAAGGATGGAGCTCCAACACCCCTCTGGGCAGCCTGGCCCGGTGCTGAGGTCACATCCACAGTGAAAAACTGGCAGGATATTAATCCCATTTACAGCTAATTTTAACTAATTAATCTTAAACACTTTACAGTTCAGGTTTACAGAGAGGCTGATCTATGAACACAACACAGTCTGCCATGACGAACTGCAACGGTTGGCTCATCCCCTGTGACTCAGTGATCACCAGAACCCCCAACTGCTGAGTGCCCCAATATCTATCAGAGTCCTTGGGCAAAACAGACCAGATGCCCACAAGGAAGGCAGCCCCGCGAACCACAGCTACCCACAGGGATGGGTGCAGGTCCAAACTCTGCAGACACGCCGGCACACGCGCAGCCTAGGCCTGCTCCACACCTACCACACACAACTGTGCAAGCAGGAGGGAAGCCTGTGCTCTGTAGGAGAGATTGCTGGTTCTCTGCAAAGCCACACAGCAAGTCCAGCTTGCACGAAAATCACTGCATTTTCCAATCAGCAAATGTGCCAGGAGAGGAAGCACTGCACAAGGCCAACTCAAAGCCCTCCAAAATCCATCTACATCAGATCTGCAAACTGCATTTCAAACCCAGGCAGGAACAAAGGAAATGAATAGGCTGAATATGTCCACATACATGATTAGGTCTCTCACAGCTAATAGAGCTCTGCTTTCCAAAAAATGACAAGCCAAGTCCAAGCCAATGCTAGCTGGAAGTCATTACCCACACAAGCCAGCACGCAGAGAGCTGTCAGCACACCTTTCTCAGCCCTCTTGAGCTTTACCTTTACTAGAGGCTTCCTTACAGCCACCTTGAGAGATATCATCCTCCATGCTCCCCTCTGCCCATTACTAGAGACTCGACAGCGGCTCAGGCTCTCAGGGTCATGAAACTACAGCCCAGCAGGCTGTGACTCTCACCTGCACCCTTCTCCATGCCCCTCCCCACTCACACCCTTTTCCCTCTCTCTTCCATCCTATTTCCATTTGTGGAGTCCCACTGTAGTTTTAGATGGTCACTGCTCTTCCTGAATGAGAAGCATCCAGCATCATCAGATGCATGGCAAAGCAGGAAACGAAGCAGTCTCCTGTCCCTCAGGCAGTGTGGCTGTGGTCATCAGTGCAGCTGTGACATGGGTCACTGCTGAGAGACCAGAGCCTTTCTTTTCCCAGAAGCTCCTATTCCAACAGCTCGGTTTTACCTCAGGAGGTGAGTGACAGACACATCTCCTTGCCCACTGCTCCACAGACCAGGTCCCCAGCACCAGCTGGGGCTGAGCATCATGGCAGGAACAGCCACTGTTTGCCCAAGATCCCTCCACCTCCAAGCCAAGGTGAGAGCAGCCAGCAGATTTCTCCCTGTATCCATTTCTGTTTAGCATTCTGTGCAAGTACCAGCATATGTTGAGGCGGGAGGCAGGGACAAAAGACATAGCGAGCTCACGCACAACAGAAAAGGCAGCAGCCAAGCTCCAGCGCGATGTTCTCAGCCACCTCCCTGGGACCTGGCAGGATGGCTCTGGGTTTGCCTTTTCATCACAGATCACACTTGCTAATATAAGCATGGAGGCACCCCCAACCAAGTGTTTTGGGGTGCCCATGTTGGGACAGCAAACCCCACTGCCTTTAGCAGTTCTGTAAGCCTGTGCAGACCCCCCAGCAGCCCGGGAACAGGCTGGATCACTACAGGCCCAGGACCACGCAGGACCCTGCAGATGGCTCTGCAGTGAGCCCGGCTACCTGCAGGGTCGGGCAACACACCAGAGCTGGCCCAAAGCTGCTTGGGGACTGGTGCCAGGCGCCCCCGTGCTCACACAAAGGCTCATGGAAACAGCCCAGGGAGAAGGTTCGCCTCTGCTGTTGTGCTCGCTATCTACATCACCCAACACTCTTGCAACGCCCTCTCCCTCCCCATCTTCATACACAAGGAGAGCATTTGCAATCACTCTGCTCTCAGCTTTATAATTTAACAACAACAGAATGACCCCCCCCTTACCAAAACAACCACTCCTGCCCAGGACCCTCCTTCCCAACGAGAATGAAACATTACAGTCATCCCGATTGGGTACCACTGAAATAGACCAGGTAATAAACATTGTCTGTCATCTTCACAAGGCAGAAAATGTTTCTAACGTCAGTTTTTTCTACACCACAAACAGACTGACACATCACCCGTTGTGTTCAGCCTCACAAAACCGGAAGCAATGCTGTTATAATTACTATTCACTCCTGTAAAAATAAAAGCAATACGTGTGCTCGTAACAGCTGATACCCTGAAACCACAGCCCAGTAACACAGCCTGACCATTGCTGATGCTCTATGACATGGGCTCCTAAGAAAAAGAGCACCTGACCAAGGCAACGAAACAAAAAAGGCATTAAATAGGATTTTTAACATTCACCTAAAGTAAACTGGACTGTTCTCCTCATGCATGTGTGATTTGTTTGGTTCTGCAGAAGACATCGCCCGATAAAGCCGGCACACAGTGATTAGTTATCGCGGGTCCTACCCCACTTATCGGCTCCATCTGCATTGGGGCCAGCCTGTGTCTGACACAGTACCCAGCGCACCAGCCCCACGGCCGCTCCGCTCCAGCCACTCAGCCGCTCCCTGGGGACACGGGCAGCGCTGCGGGGAGGAAGCGGAGAGGGGCGACCGCCCCCGCCCGCAGCACCGCCGGCCGCGGCTCTTTGTTCGCTGCCGGCCCGGCCGAGGCACCTCCGGGCTCCGGGCGGCCGCACCTGCCGGGGCTGCGGTCGGCGCTCCCGGGGCC
>VZRL01004832.1:94712-109396 GCA_013397895.1 Origma solitaria
GGGGGCGCGAGGCGGAGCGCACGCGAGGGGCGCGAGGGGCCGGGGGGGGCGCTTATGGCGAGTGCCCCCCAGCGGGCGGGAGCGGCGCCGCCAATCGCGGGCCGCAGGAGCGCTCCCGTGCGCTCCGGGCTGTGTCCCGGGATGTGTCTCCGTACGGGACCTCGCCATGGCCGGGATGTGTCCCGGGATGTGTCCCGGTGTGGGCCTGGGATGGGCAGGATTGGAGCCCCCGCGGGTCTCCAGAGCAGTCGGAGGCGGTCGCTCACCGTGGCATTTTTTCCCTCGCCATTGCGGATTTGAAGGAAACAAAATGCTGTGAGCATTGGAACGAGAACAGTTCTGGGCAAAATCAAGTCACTCTTTAGCTCTCAATAAGCTTTTGATTTGTTTTGTGCCCCTGAGCTGGCTCTGCCCCCAGCCGTGTCCCTCCCTGCACTAATCTCCAGTTTATGATCTCTCCTATCTGCTGGCAGGACAATGGTGGTGAAGTGGAGGCTAATGAGGAGGTTCGAGGGCAGCAGTGCCCAGACACGTTTATGCTCTTACATTTAAGTGCACAGTGTGTTACCAGAGGCACGTGGGGCCGCTGGCACGGGACTGATCTGTCACCACAGCCCAACACAAGGCTGTTCTGGGCTCTTTGGACAAGTGCCACTGGCTCTAGCTTCAGCAGCCCACCTCTGTGTGCTCTGGTACTTTATACCTGTTTCTGTTCCATGAAGCCGAGGGGAAAGGGAAAAAGGAGATCACTTTTTCTGGAGAGATTCCACAGCAATCCGTAGGCCAGAAAGCATTTTTCCAGCCTTTCCAAAGCCCTTTCTGGGGCAGGAAGGATGTGACCTCTGCCCAGGCAGCAGTGCCTAGGAGCTGAGCACAAACTCTGAAAGTCCAGCTTGGGGAGGCATCAGCCTTTGTCCTCCCACGGGTCCCTCCTGGCCATAAACTTCACGTGGTGCAGGCAGTGCCGGGCACCGTGGGGCAGGGGCTTCTCCGGCACCATGGCCAAACTGCTCCTGTTTGCCTGGCCAAGGTGAACCCTCGGATGCTCGGGCCCACAGGAGCACCTGGCACTGGGATCATTCCACAGGCCTCATTGTCAGGAGAGATTCAGTTTAATTCCTCTTTGTTCTGAGCTCAGCAGATCATTCCCAGTGCTGGATGTAGCTTCTTCCCCCCTGCTTTTCACTCACCTACTTGGTTGCCACCACGGAAACTCAGGATTTCAGGAGTCCTGCCATTCAGTTCCATACACACGTCTCAGTTCTTTGCCTCCCAAATCTTTCTGTGCTGACACCATGAGTTGGAAACCATCAGGAACCTGGCATGCACTATCAGGAATGTTTCTATTTCTGAAATGTAGAATGAACAAGAAGCAGGTGAGTGTAATTTAGCAGCTGTAACTGGACTGTAATCTCAGCACTGTGAAAGTGGTGGTACATGGAAATCTCAGAATGCAGACCTTTTCTGCACCACATGTTCACGTCCCTCTGGAACCACATCCATGGCTTTTTGCTTCCAGCTCAGCACCTGGGGTGCTGGTGGTGTGGAGTCAGGCGGCATTCCCACTAACAGATGCTCCCAGGGAAAACACACTTGTACATGAGCAGAGTGAAAGGATCTCTGAGGCCAGAGCAGAAAATTAGTGTTCTCTGCCACTAACAACCCAACTGAATTGCAGAGCTTTAGTATCAAAGCCAGGTTGAAGATTGCTTGTTTATTTGCCTGTGCACGTTATGTACATAATTCCTCTTTGGAATTGTGTTTACAGTGATAGATGGCCCTGGAGAGATGTCATTCATGTGATAATGCTGACATCAGAAATCGCCAGGTGCAGCTCAGATGATTAATAACTGGCCTCTCTATAGCACCAAGCCCCATGAATTATTTATGATTTTTTGAGAAAAAGGAGATTTAGTATATTTTATGGCTGGCAGTTCTCCGTGAGACCTGGTGCTCCATCCACCTGTGCAGGATGGGAAGCTGTGGGGAATGGGAGGAGGCAGCACCCACTGCAGGGGGCACATGGAGGAGGAGCAGCTGCCCCACACAGCATGGGCTGGATGGCGCCTGGGCCTGGGGACATGCAGAAAATGTGAAATAATGGCTTGCTGGGCCAGATCTCCATGACTGCTTCAGCGCTTCCCTAGAGATCCCAGGCACCCCAATTAAAAATGGTACCTGAACACTGCTGTGTGTAGCACAAGGACTCCTCAGAAACTGCCCAGAAATACCTGGTGAAACACTGAAAGCTCAGCTATCCCCACTCCTTGCAGCCATCCTGCACCACCCGAGCTCAGCCATTTCCAGTGTTTGTGGCTGTTCTTTGCTTCCCTGCTGGACTTAACTGTACCAGCTGTTACCCAAATATTGGGAGATGCTACTTAGAAGGTCACTGTACCATGCCAATAGAGAGACTTTACACTGTAAATCCCTCGTACTTTTAATCATCCACTGACAGCAGACACAAAGAAAATCCAAATAAACCATGATCTTCCCAAATACAGATGGTTTGGATTTTAGAGAATTGGCTTGAACAGATTAATAGAGCCCCGACCTAAGCAGAAAATGCTCTTTAGGAAATGAGCTGGATGTGTCCAGCTCACCAAACAGCATTATGAGAGCAAACTGCTGCCAGAGGCTGCCCAGAATGACTTGCTTTTTGCTGTTCAATTTATTATTTATTTATTCTGAACAGCTCTGGTGAAATACAAAATGAGAGCCAGAGGTCCCCAGCCACTGAGGAAGTGAAAATCACCCAGACAGGGCTCCCTTTGGTTTGATGTGGCACCAGCTGCACGTGGAGTTTTGTAATTCCTGTGTCTTTTAAATAATTGTACTTCAGTGACTGCAAAGGGATATTTAGAATGTTCTGTTCATGCTGTATTACTCATTCCACTGAACAAATCATAAAAGTAATAGTGGCAAGGTACAGATTTTATCTTATTGACTCTTCCATTACGGTTTAAAACAGGATTTCATGACTTCTGCAGTGGAGGAAATAAAATCTGCATCACACTGAGCCAAAATGAGGCTGTGTAGACACCTCAGCATCATTCAATATTTAATGGTGTTACTTAACAATCTTTTGCTGAAAAAGGCTTTTCTCACTGCAAAGCTTCTCACTGGTGATGATTTTTCTCCTCCCTTCTGGAAAATTTTCGTAAGAAATGTTAATATTTTATCAGGTTGCTGTTGGACTAACATAATTGCCTCTGTGTTCTCAGTATATACCTTCCTTAAAGCATTATTGAAATGGCTGAGGGCTGAGCATGCCTCAGAACACAGAAAACTACCAAAAGATTAACTATTTAAAAACATGTCCTTATTTTATAATGTATTATTGAGCATGTCAGAAAACTCATCAAAGCTACAAGCCACGTTGAATCAAGCTCCCACAAAACATAAATTGTTAATTGTTGCTCAGTTCCCAGTGACAACACTGCAGGCATGAACAAGAAAAGAAGGATTAACCCTGGAGAAGTCCTGTGTTTCTGTCAGTAGTCGGTAGTGTACAGGAAAGGAAAAATCCAACATTTGGGGGCTATTTAAAGAATAATAATAGAATTGCACGAGGTGTGGTGCCAAAAGGCTTTGAAAAGGGGCTGGTGATAGTTCTGAAATGCCTTTGATAGAATCAGTAGCCCGTTTTCCAGGCAACTCCTTCCAGGTCCCGGTCTCCCACGGCCTGGGAGTGTTGTGGGCAGTGTGGAAATGGGGGGCCGGGTCCCCAGGGAGCAGTGCCCCGGCAGAGGACAGCTGAGCAGTGCTGTCACAGGGCAGCACCTTTCCTTCCTGCTCAGTACTTAGCCTGAGACTGTTTTACCTTACTTAGCCCATGAGCCATCCAGGTACCATGAGATTCGTTCTGCAGATTGTTTTTCCCTTGGATTTCACATTCTGTCTGTGTTAATGCACCTTGGTTTGTTGGGATGCGTGCGGTACTGAGAATCCCAGCCGGACACCCCCGGGAAGACAGCAAAAAAGAGGAAAAAAGCAACCTGCAGCCTTTGTGGAAGTAAAGCTGCTCACTTTTACACCGCGTCAGGCTCGCTCAGTAGCGTGTGAGTCCCACGTGTCTGGGAGAGCACCCGAGAGAGCAGAGGCTGCGAGCTGGGGATGGACTCTGCCACAGCTGCCGTGGGAATGCACCGTGCGGCTGCTCAGTGCCTGAGTCAGGCCCCGAGCCTGTAATCTCTGGGGCATCTCCCGAGCAATGCTGCCCCTCCTGTTCCACCGCAGCACAGCCCACTGCACGGGCAGGAGCTCTCCCTCATGCTCACCCCTTGAGGGAGGAAAAAACCCTGCACCCAAAAGGCTGCTGTCATTAACGTTCAGGCTCATCTTGCTTGGTCTCTTTTCTCTGGAAGTGGCCAGGGTGAAAAATCACCTCCTTCTGTTGGCCTCTCGCTAATTCTGTTCACAGGGAGTAAGTGTCAGCTGTCCATCTCCTCCTGAGATTTGTGCTCTTACAGGCCCATGACTTGCTCCTTCAGTCCCTTTCCTGCTGCCAATGTGTAGTACACCCAGTCCTCCCAAGCTCCCCAGATTTCCTTAACCTGTGTGACTTTTCAGAGAATCTATTTCGGCTCCGAGCAGTGCCTTTGCAATCCTCATCCTCTTTTCCTCCCCTCCCAGCCCATTACAGGGTGGCTTTTTGGGGGTAAGTGCCCTGACAAACACAGCCCTGGGACAGCAGACCTGCACCTTCCCGTAAAGAGCTTTTTGGCTGCAGGTTTGGCACTTGCAGCGTTGGGCTACCCCACCAAATACGGCTTTTCTTGAGCTCACATCCTCTTAAAGATGGTGTGCCATGGTGGGACACTCTGTGTGAGCTTGAAACATGTTTGTTGAGGGCACAGTTCCTTGTCCAAGCACCCTGGTACCCTGCAAGGGTATTTTTTGGCTGGCCTAGCCCCACTGAAAATCCTGCACCAATGCTTTCTGGAAGGAAAGAGGAAGGAAGGGAGAGGTCAGCTCGAGCTCTGGAGCCCTGCCCCTGGGAACAGGGACACAGGAATTTGGGTCTCAGGGAAATTTCCAGATTGTTGCCTGTGTCGCTCATTCTCTGCAGGATTATCAATAGGGAATTTGCACTAAAATCCCTCTCTGCAGACCTTTAAGGAGATGTTGCCATGTTCGAGCTGGGGAGCTCTGGGAAGGAGCCTAGCTTTTGTAAATCCTCTATCATTCCTGCCCCAAACAGTAATCAGCACACCCACCCCACCCGTCCCATTGGAATTCCAAATCAGGCATGCATATCTCGTTTCAGGGTGGAGATTTCTCCTGAATTTGGGCTTTCGTAACCCCAGTGTTTGGGTTGCAGCTGACAATCATTTCTCCCGTGTCTGCAGGGCACGGAATGGCTTCTTCCATTCTAAATGCCAAGTGCAGCACAGCAGCTCTGTGGAGGTTTATCCAAGTTAGGACAAGTCCTCCTCCTCCTCCTCCTCCTCCTCGTCCTGGGAGGTTTTGGAAGCACAAGGACAGCTTTTTCTCACACAGGCTGCTGCACGAGGATCCCTATCCCCAGCCTACCACACTTGTTAACATCTTGCTCCCTGCTGTCTCCACGTTTCGTCTCCAGCTGGGATTATGGGATTAGCCAGTGTGCGCAGGGACTCTGCAGAGGCAGGAGGAACCACAGTCCCATGAAAAGGTCACATTGCAGATGAGCTTTAAGGTCCCTTCCACTCAAACCGTTCCAGGATTCCATGATTCTAGGAGCGCATCAGGAAGGAGAGGGACTTTGTAACTACTCCAGTATGAAAGCCAAATGCAGTCAGTCAGGTACTGTTAACCGAGATCCTACTGACACAACCCGGGAGATTTAGATACAGTTTAGTGACTGGTTTTTTTCTTAATCAAAATCAATTCAGCTGGCTTTTCCAATTACTGCAATCCTTGAAGAGCTCTTTGAGCCCCTGCTCCCAGCACCGGCTGAGGGGCTGAGCCTGAGCACGGCGTTAGGAGAGCAGTGCCTGCAGCAGCACCCAGGACGGTGATGTTGGGTAAGTGCAGCTGTCATTTACAAGTGCCAATAACTACTGTTCGCTCCTGAGGCTTTGCACTCACTCACAGTTCTATGAAAAGTCCCGATTAGGTCACACGAATATATTTAGGGAGTCATGTACATCTTGATTTATCTGCTGGGATTTCTTACAGCTCTGGCGTACTCTGATTTTTCATCTTCTGTTGTAGCACTTACAGACTCAGAAATTAGAAGTATTACAGCCATTTCCATCCACTCCCATCTACTAAGGAACATAGAATATAAGGGTACTTCTGAGAGAAATGTAGAGATTGATGGGGGAAATCATGGAAGTTGAAGGTAGGAAAGCTAATTTGATGAACCAACCCTCCTCCCAGTGTTGCCAGTTTTTGTTAATAATTGACATACATTATTAGGGCTATCCCTACTTTTAAAGTCATCTTTTTAAAGGAGAATTTGTTCACTTACCTCAAATCCAGACAACCTCAGGCATTTGCTTCTCGTAGAATTCAATGCAGGTCAAACTCGTCTGTCCATGTCTGAAGGAGGAGCAGGAGTGATCCCCAAAACATGACATCTAGACCCTTTAAAGAGTGACAAACATCCAATTAATAACAGGCAAACTACTTCAAGGGGGTTTGATGAGAAATCTCGGCTCCCCACCTTTGTTCCCACCCAAAAGAGAGATGTTTGATCTCCCTCTCTCAAAAGCAGCCATGAGCTTTACCCTTTCTGTGCCTTCATTTCAGTTGTGTGAATTCAGACAATATTGACAGGCGTTCCTGAAAGGAGATGTAAGAAACTTTCAGCCATATCCACACAGGGCTGTAAAGATTTGGGGAAATTTTTGCAGTTTCCTTTAGGTGCTGTCCCCAAATCAAATCTTTCGGGAAATACACGCTCTTAAATAAAACATGCTCATTAAAAGAAGCACACTAATACCCTGGGGACCCTGGAAGATCCTCGGGCACAGAAAACAGCAGCATCCCTCTGAAAGGGATGGAAGATTCGGCTCCAACCCCACGGACTGTTTGCCGTGATGTGGCACTCATCCCACCAGCTCACGTGGAGGCATTCGGATATTGCTGTTCAATGAGCTGTTTGGTTCCATTTGGCTTTGTATTGTTTTAAAAAATTTTTGTGCATTCAACCAAAGCAAACTGTCACAGCACGAGTTATTGACTGATCTTCCCAAGGAGCCTTAACCCACAGGAATACTGCAGCAATAAAATTGCAGAATGTTAACATGTGAGTGTTTCACTAGGATTTCTGTGAGTGTGAGTGCAGTAGGGAAATGAATCAGTTGTCTGTACTTAGTGGAATTATCTTTATAAACAGTTCACTTGCAGGCTGAGGGGACTGTAGGGCATACCGTGAAAGCAACCATGTGCAAAACAGCCAGAATATTTCCCCTCTGTTTTCTTGTGCTATTTGTCTAACTTCAACTCAAGCTGCCCAAAATTTCCCCAGAGACTGGGAGTGGTTTGGGAAAAGCAGGGTCTCTCTGCGAAACACAGATTCAAAGCCTCTAATAATTAATTACTTAGGATTAACAGTACAAGAGAGTTCTGGTGTAGGATAAGGAATGGCAGTTAATAAAATCTGTATTCCTGAACTCTCCTGGAAGTGCTCAGTGTCAGTCTGTCGAGGAGCCCAGCAATGCACTTCCCCCTTGGCCCAGCATCCCCCAGCTGAGCACCACAAAGGAGGGAAGCAGAGCAGGGAACAAACAAAACAGAGCAGAGGGAAACAAAAGGGATTAGTTGGAGGAGAACTGGGAGGAGAGTAGTGAGCAAAAGGGTGAGTAGGAGGAAAATCAATCTGAGCTGTAGGCGGGTGAGAGGTACATAAAGCCATGAAGGTGGCACCGGATTGGAGTCGTGAGTCAGACACTGAAGCATGAAACAAGTCTACAAAGGGTATCCCAGATTCTTGTAATTCACACAAAAACCTGGGGAAATAACCCCTGAGCCAGAGATCTGTTACACAAACCCCATATTCCCCGTGTGCCGTAATGCTCAAAGGTGAGTCATGGAGCTGATGCACTTATGTGAGGTCAAGTGGTGCCACAGGTTCCAAATGTGCCCAAAATACAACGAAGGAATAAAATGAGATTAAGAACTGTGCAAAAATGTACAATCTGAGATTACTCTGAAAGGTCTTCCCCTGAAAAAGGAGGAATTTGTATGGTTTATACTGAAAGAGCCAGCCTAGGCTGTGATGAGAAATCAGTTCAGTCCAGCCAGCCTCTGAATTACACTCATGGACACTTTTCCTCAATCAACCGCACAGGGGGTAGAGACACTTACCCTGGCAAAACAAAAATGGCCAGTGCCGGATTATACGAAACTTGTGATGTTTTCTCTTGCCTTAAAACCTTATCTACCTTATCATCAGTGAGGAAGACGTACAGATCCATCAGAAACACCATCTGAGGCTACCTGAGGTCCAGCAGCTTGGCTTTTTGGTACCAGACTGTTTGTTTGTCTGTTCATTAAACTCTGAGCACTGTTGTTTCTGCTGACACTCATGGCGGAGAGAAGCTGGGGACAGCACAGCTCCATCCACCCAAGTCAGGCTCCTTGGAGCTGCTCTGGCAAAACCACAATTTGCAGGAATTCTGAGAGCAAGAGTAGGACACAGGAATCAAGCAGAACCTAAATGTGTTGTTTTCCTGAGGATACAGGTTGAACACTGCAGGGAATCCAATTCCTAACCTTCCCAAACCAGAGTGAGGAACAGTTCTCCAGAGATGTATGAAATGAGTCTAGAGTAAGGCTGATAACACGGCATCCATGTGAGCCTGTGCAGCTACTTGTCTTGCTGAGTGGGAGGAGGATTAGTAGAGAGAGAAATAAGACATCAGCGAAGGTATTCTGTGTTGTCAAAAGCTGCAGCACGTGTGGGCGGCTGTGCATCCTTACGGAGTCCCCACGGATTGTGGCGGGGCTCTGCCTCCCTCATCAGCCAGAGGTGGATGCATCCTCCTGCAGGCACACACCTCGAACAAGAATATATTACAGATTGTTTGGTCCAAATAGCAGCGCTTCTGGAGAAGCTGTACAAATTTAATGCAGATGTGCCTGCATCAAGATTGCTGACATTTTTATAGACCAACACACACGAAGCATTAATCACGCTTGCCAGCCATCCAGCGCTTAGGCATTTCCAGTGTGCTTACTTTGGGAGTTTAATCAAATGAATGCCATCACCAGCTAACATCATTAATCAGCCATTTTAAGCAGTAATGGGGGCTTGAAGTAGGATGAGTGAGTGAATTCCTAGTTAGCTCATGCATCTCTGCATACTAATTTTAAGTCATGAATTGAATCATAAAACACCCTGAGTTGGAAGGGACCCGCAGGGATCAGGAAAGTCCAACTCCCAGCTGGCCAGTACAACCTCTCCCTGCCCTCATTCTGTTCCAGATCAGTGCTTGCCATGGCTCCACATGAGCTCTGCTCAGTGATTCCTATTCTGGAATTCTTTCCCCTCAATTTCAGGCTTCAAGCCACACCTATAGGGAACAGCGGTTTAACTTCCATAAGGCACCTTCCTTGGTACATGGAAGAGGATAAAGACCAAAAGAATTTATTTTCTCCGTGTATATGGAACTTGCAAAAGAACCATGGAAGCTATAAGCCAGGAAAAGAAGGATGCTGTGACAAGTTATATATATATATATATATGTGGCCACTTTATTGTAATGCCCCTATTTTATATATATATATATATATATGTGCACACACACATACATACATATATATGTATATATGTTACAGCCACAGCTGTTGGTACAGACCCACTCATGAACATATTACCTAAAATGTCATTGAGAGGTGGCTCAAAACAGCGACTTCCCTCCAAAACAAACAATCTGACTCACGCTCACACGTCTCTGGTACAGCAGAGGGAGGCTCTGGGATGGACAGAGCCTGTGGATGCTGGGCACGGCTGCCTTGCCAGGCCCGGCGGAACCGTGTGTCCCACGGCACGTGGGGCTGCTCACAGGGGCTCCTCACCTGTTCCCGTGGGCAGGGAGGCACCGCTGCAAACCTGCACAGAGCTGGGTGTCCTCCCTGCAGACTGCTCCTATAACCATGCACACATCCTCTTGCTCCTTCTATGTCTCAGACCTGGGCTTCCCTGCCCAGACAGGCTGCCCATGTGGCAGAGAGCAGTCGTAGGGCAGAATAATCCATTAGGAGCATCTGGATGCATACCCTGCAGCCACAATTTGTCCTTGGTGTTCTTACTTTCTTCTCCTTAATCATATTCCCTGCCAGGCTGAGTGTGAGCAGCATTTCAGTCACTGCAATCACTTTACTAGGACATATCTCTCGGAATTGCTTCAGAGATGATTTAATCTTTGCACAATGCTTTGAAATGGTAAGTAATGTTATTGCTATAATACCTCACTCTGTCCTGGAGGATTCCCCTGCTACTGCAAATTTTCATGGAATTACAGCTCGAATTGCCTGGCAGACTGGTTTCTCCCATCTTTTCAGCAGGCCAGCCAGTCGGGAGAACAGCAGCGTGCACTGTGTGGGATCACATCCCAAAGTGAACCCCCGCACAAAGGACTCTGAGTAATGTAGTCATTCCTGATCACAGAAGTGCCTCCAGGGAAACACGAGATGGATTCCCTTCGTAAACCACATAAAATAATGGCAGGGTTTTGGTGCTGCTTTAGTCGAGCCAACATACATTCCCTTCCCTCAGAAAGTATGAAAACAGCAAATTACCCCAAATGGGCCTGGTTTTGTGCAGACAACAATGCAAGTCATAAAATCAATACTGTCCCTAAACAATTGCTCAGCTGAACAATGGGATACTCTGGGTGAAAGCTGAGCAGGAAAAACGCTCCCTTAGGGAAAGACACATCACAAATCACGGAAGACAGAATGCAGCAAGGAAGAGTAACAGCCAGAAAAGCCTGAATTTTGATTTGTGGCAACACAGACTCAAAGGGAGAAAAAAAGAAAAATAAAATCAACCTCCTACTGTGAAGAAAAAACAAATCACCGACCCAAACAAAAAGCACCACCACCACAAAAACAACCAAACCAAACCAAACAAACCAAGCAAACCAAAACAAACAAAACACCGAAACAACAACAAAACCAACAAAAATAAACACCACCACCAAGCCATAAAAATAAGTCTTTCTAAGCGTTCTCTGATGGGAACATTTCCTGTTCAAAAGAGTCCAGAGACTTATTGGTGAGCAAAACTCACCTTCTCACTGAAATTCCAAGTGGGAACCTGAGAAGGAATGAAGTGTTGAAACACCTGCACAACTCCAGGACTAAATCAGTCCAGCTCTGCTGGGGGAAAGGAAATTCAGAAAGTGAATACAATGGAAAAAGGCACAAAACTCAGGTCAGTGATTTTCAGTTCCCCAGCCTTATCCTTCATTTCCAAATTCCTCTGCAAGACCATGTGTACATTATATGGCAGCATTTGTCATTTTGCAGATCCCGGCAATTCATAAAGCACCACAACAGCTGAACAACTTTGCCATTCCCTCCTGCTCCCTGAACCAATCCCCAGTGACAGCACATAACCTAATGCTTTAAAAGCATTCCTTAAAGCCAAACGTGCTCCCGTCAGGAACCGCAGCAGCCCTGGAAGCAGCAGGTCAGTCCATGCTGCTCTGCAGAACTCACACCGGGAATTCAGCGGTGTGGTTCCCCATCTGTTGGCAGGAGCACGGAGTGACACCGGAGCTCCTCAGGAAAACAGATTTGGATTCAGATGGAGTCAAGGGCTCCATTCTGTGCCCATTAGAAACGCCAACCCCTGATTTCACAACTTGGGGAACAAAGCTGCTCTCCACCTGGGAGATGTCCCTGCCGTGCCATGCTTGGTGGGAGGAGGTTTTACAGAAACAGACTTAAATAAAATCAAGAGAATAGCGTTGATGGATCACGGCCAGGAAGGGGAATGCATAGGGAACATTTTTTGAATAGCTGGAATAGGAAAAATCTCCATACCTCCATGTCTAATGCAACTTGCATTAGGATTTCTGTACGTCTGTAAGCACGAGAGGATCCCTTACCCAGGGAATCACGAGGCACTCTCCAAGCGCAGTTTAGCAGGCACTGCTCCATCCTTGTGGCATTCCCTGCGGAGCTGCCCTAACCCCAGCTATGGTAATGAACAATTCCATTGGAAAGGAGCCTCATTCAAAGCTGAGCTCTCTCTAGCGAGTGCCAGCCATGAGGCAGGAAAGCACCTGGGCAGAGCAAAGCTCCCTGGAGAAACCTTACACAAACACACAAGCCTCCTGCGAACCCGTTCTTAGAACTCCTAGGGTTCTGGCCCGAGATGAAACCACCCCTTTTGTTGATTTAGTGAGCGATATTCCATCCGAAATCGCATCGCTGTGTGAGGAGGCACGGAGGCACAGGTATCCCTCTGCCCTGAGGGTTATCTCCGGAGCTGTGGCTCCTATTGATCTGTTGGTTCCTTCTCTTCTAAATATCGATGTTAGGAAATTGAAACTTCCAAAAGATCTGGGCTCAGCCTCCTTGACAATGAAACAGGGCTTTAGCCTAGGAAGACCTATAATCTATCAATTTTGCCTGAAAGCTTTTAATTTAAAAGGGGGAGGAAAAAGCCCCCCCCCAATTTAACATGGAAACACACCATTCTCTTAGCATGCAGAATTGTCACCATTTATTCTCTGCCTACAAACTATACAAGTTGTAGCACCTGCCCTTTCTTCAAATAAATAATTTTCAAAATTACATCTAAATTACTTTTGATCCCAGATTAGCTAAAGGTATAGAGAATTAATTTTTTTTTTCCCATTTGGGTTAATTGATAGAGAAACCAATGGAAAGATGAACAGGGAGAGGATTGCGTAGAAAGACAAGCTACATCATCCCCTGGTTTCTGCATATCAGGAAATTAATCAAATAGGAATGTCAATAAATATGTGTGTTCAGAGCTGCTTAAATATAGAATTACTGATATGTATAACCCTTGCTACAAAGGAACACCTGCTGGTGCCGGGTTCAAATCCAGTGCCAAGCAATGTTTGTGAACGATTAGTTACCAGCAGGGGCAAACCCTGCCTTGACATGGTGCTCACTTCTTTAAATCCACATCTGTCCCCTGCCTTACAATGGCCAGCGTTAATGCTGACAGCCAAGGGCAGCTTTGGAATGCCGTGTACTTGTTTTATATAGCCCACTCGGGAAAGGACCGGATTGGTGATCAAAATACAATACAGCTTTGGTTTTGGGAAGCAGAGCAGCGCTCAGAGTTTTGGGTGTGATCCAAGTGGGAATGGTGCACATGGTGATGGGGTTGTGTTCGTGCGGCCTGGCCGCAAGGAGAGGCTCGGCGGGCACCACCCCTGCTCAAGGAGGCCTGAGGGAAGGATGAGACCAGGGAATAAAGGAGAGATGGAGAAAACTCCCAAAGCAGAATTGGAAATACCTTCTGGGACTGACCAGGACCAGGGTCCGAGAGGGGCAGTGGTAGGTGCTCCTCCTCATGGCCCCAGCGTAATGAACAGCTGCTCTTTCCCTCAGACATGGACCTGAACTTAGTAAGCGCAAAACTAATATTTGGGCTGGGCCATTAATCATTGTTAAGGGACCCTTTTATCTCCAGTAAACTCCTTCCTGACAGGGTGAAGCCGAAGCCAAATGTTCAGCCCTGGACAGGAATTACAGTCCTGCACAGAACTGGAATTGTCAATGGCACAAGTAACCTCTGCTGCTTTGTTAAGCCAAAATGTTCCTGATTTTAATTAACTTTGTTTTTATTCTGGTGTGAGGAATTTGAGGCAGGCAAACAGAAAAGAAACAGAAAAGTGCTGAAAGACAGAGCTCTGGAACTCAGCATCACATTTTTGGTGTAGGAAAAACAAGTCTGCTTGAACAAGAATTTTCTGGCACAAGAAAATTGAGTATTGTTGCTGCTGAAAAATAAACCAGATGATCTCTCCAATACCTGCCAGTCCAAAACAAAGATCACTTTTAGTACAGAGCAGCAGCCCATCATCACTTTAAAAGACAGGGAGTATTTTCCATTTTTTCCTATTTTATCAGATAAGTAACCATATCTGCATTTCACTTGCCCTAAATTGCATTTTTTGTGAACAAATGTGCATATGGCAGAACAGCACTACTGTCATCCCTAAATATGACTGCTTTATGTGTTAATTAATTTATCTGTTAATTAATGAGCAAAACCATCAGTTAACGATATCACTCCAGAGCATCCCCCAACTCTCCAGTCCTCCCTCAAAAGGATTTGGGAACCAGGAGTTCATTCTGAGCTTTTGAAAGGCCGAAAGGTTAGAATCCTGTAGTCCTTGCAAAGCTCTCTGTACCGCTGTACCGTCCAGTGCATAAGGAGGGATAAAGCAATCGTGTCCCTTAGAACAACGCCAGGAAGGAGGTCCCAGCTCCCACCAGAGCCTGGCCGCATCCTTTCCCCGGGCAGGCGCTGGAACAGGGAGCGCCGGAGCACCCTGGACCCGCACCCCGGAACCCCCGGTGGGTGCCAGACCCCCCGGCCCGCACGGAGCATCTCCCGCGGGTGCCGAGAGCCGCCGGAGGGTCCCGCCGCCCCCGAGCCCGAGCGGGGAGGCGCTGGCGGGAGTGGCTGCGCTGTGCCGGGCCGGGGCCGGGCGCAGGGCCGGCCCCTCCCCTGCTCCCCGCCCGGAGAACCGGGG
>VZRL01004832.1:109700-141407 GCA_013397895.1 Origma solitaria
GGGGCCGGGGCCGGGGTCGGGGTCGGGGTCGGGGCAGGGCTGTGTCCCGGCCCGCCCCGCCGCACAGGAGGGGCCGGCGCTGACCACGGGCGCACCCGGAACGCCTTCCGTTCCTTTCTCTTCCCTTCTCAGAACATCACCTGCTCGGAGCGGGGAACCCGAGCGTTGTTTTGGGGGGGTTAAAGCCCGGCGGGACCCGCGGGGATCAGTGTCGCCCTCGCTCCCACCCGAGGGATGCGCGGCCCCTGCTCGTCGGACTCAGCGCACGGTCTCTCCAGCCTGGCAGTTTAGGAAGGCGCAGGAGTTTGCCGGGAGGTGAGGTAAGGCACGGGCAGCCAGCGCGGCTTGGCTGTCTCCCCTCTCTCCCCTCGACCCCCGGGCACTGCGTCACTCCCGTGGCCTTGGGCTGGCTGCCCTGCTCCCGGTTTCCCCCCCATGTCTATAAATGATGAAAACAGCCTTCGGGGCTGTGGGGTGATTACTCCTTAGTCAGTGTTTATACAGCCCTCAGAGCAGCAATAGGTTTCTGCCTTAAGGAATAATAATTCTGCAACAGAAAATACTGGGGAAATTACTTGTGATGCCAGTGACTTGCTTGGAAAACATATTTTGACCTCCAAAAAAATATCGGCGTCTGGGGCGTGTAACCTGGTGCTTGGTGCCTATAGCTTAACTAGCATCCCTTGTTTGGGGTCGGGATGGAGCTGTGCTAAATGGAGCAGGTAATGGAGCATCGCACCGCTGGCTCGGGTGTCAGCAGGAGCGGTTTGAAACCCAAGAGGCCAAACTGCACGGGAGCTGTGGCAGGGAACGGTGCTGCTAATGAGTAACAGTGCAGGGTGTTTGATCTCTGGGGTAAGGGGGGTCTGGATGCACGGCTGTGGAGAACCAGAGCCGGTGGGACTTGGGGTGGCAACCTGGCCCTCGAGAAGTCCCCACCTGTGTGGCTGCTGCTGGAGTCCCTGGATTTAACTCCCTGTAAGTGTCTGAGCTGGCTCGGGCTTGCTCACAGTTTTCTGTTTGGTTGTGGGTTTTTATTTGTCTTTTTCCGCAAAGCCTGGTTCACAAGTCAAGTGGTATTTGGCCATTTTGAGGTTTTCCTTGTCAGCTTCTGCCCTGGTGTTCACATTAGATTGTGGTTGCTTTTGTACATGTCCCAGGCCTGTGTTCGTCTCTGTGTTAACTTTCAGAGATTGTTTTCGGTAACTTCTAAACTGTTCTCACTTAATTCTGCCATGTGAGACAGCATGTGAATGTTCTGGACCTCTGCTTTGCAGTTTGGGATGGTGAACTCCAAAAGGCACTTGCACTGAAGCTATATTAAAACAAGCTGCAGTTTATTTCCCTGCTCTGTTGTCGGGGTAGCTGTTGTTTGATGGCCGGGAAATGACATCGGCCTGGGCGTGAAGCACTGCCTGCTCTTCAACACGACGAGGGCTTGGTTGGTGTTTCAGATCTGAGGGGTTTTGATGTTCTTCCTCTGCCGTCTGCTTCGGCAGGCCCCTGTTAAATGAGATGCTTTGTGCAGCTGTAATTGAATGCAGGACGTTGGCCAGGAGCTTCTGAAACCCAACCCTGGCTCTGTCAGTGACTTACCCAGTGGCCTTGGGCAAATCACTTAACCTCTCTGTTTCTGCGCTTGTCGGGGTGCAGGGCATGATTCTCCTCGGAGACCGAGGGTGCAGGAGCTCTGAGCCCTGGAGCTCTGTGACAGCACTGCTTTTTGGCGAGCTTACCCAATCCCTCAGGAACGTGCGCTGGATCTTCCCCACGTGTTCTGACATACACTCAAAATATATTTTTCATTTGACAGTTGATGGTGATAGGAAAGCTGCGTGCTGATGTCCTTACAAACAATTTGATGGGTGAGGGTATGGGTGTTGATGTCTTTGACATGGATCTTAATGTCTCTGTCAACCTCAAGCTGCAGGTTTGTCACAGAGCCCACACGGTTTGACCCCTGAACTTAGGGGTCACAGACAAACAGGTCTGCTCAAAGTCTGCTGCAGCACCCAGGCAGCCTGAGCTTCTGAACTCGGTGGGGAAATGACGTGTTCAAGGGGGAATATGTGCTAGGCGCCTGGGGAAGGCTGTACCTCCCTGGTGCCTCAGTCGATGGGGAAAGGAAGAGGGCAGCATGTGGCTGGGAATTTGGGATGAAAGGAGGCTGCATCCTCCAAAAGCTCCCCCCACAGGGATATGCCCCAGTGGGCTCTCTCCCTTTATACGAATAAAGTTGCAGGACTCTGACTCCTTAGTGGATGCTGGCTTTTCATAGTATGATTTCTCCTCACAATGAGCAATTTCAGCAAGCTCAGGGGTGCTCTTCATTACAAAATGCTGTACAATGGTGCACAGGGAGATGGAGAACAAAGGCATTAAAAGAAAAAAGAGGGGTGAGGAGGAGCAACCTAAGAAAAACAGGAAGCAAATCAAGGGAAGAACCATTTGCCAAAGTGACTTTGGAAGCAGGGAGAGGAGGGAGAGGAACAGCATGGAAAGCTCTAGAGAGCTAACCAGAAATCTGTCTTTTTCTTAAGAAACTTTGCAAGGCTAATTAATTTCATGATTTGCCTAAAGAATATTTTTTTGTTATTGCATGTACACGAGGCGTAAGTCAGCCAAGAAACCATTTTCTACATTGTTTTATTGCAGATGGAGGCTGATTTAAAGCTGAACGCAGCGGATTTCCAGTGAGCGGCCAGTGCCAGCATTGGTGATGCAGTCTGGGCTTCAGTCACACACTCCACTGGATAAAGGTCAGTTTGGGAAAATGGCTTCAGTGTCTGTTGTAGATGCTGCCAGGAGAGGTGTATTCCTGGAATCACCAGCCTTGGTAGCAGGAAGTAACCTTTATTTCCTCCAGTTAAAAATACCTGCTGATTTTGATGGTGGGGATATCTAGGAAGAGAACTCTCTATAAAGTTTCAAAAACCTTCTATGGCAAACAATGCAGTTTAAGCATGCACAAAAATAATTCTTTTTCCCTCTACTAACCACAGGATGGGTTGTTGTATAACATGAACCTTGAGAGCAAGGTAAAAGGCAGGTTGAAACCCCTTCAGAGCGCACTGGAACCTGCAGCTTGAGCAAAGGTTACCAATTCTCTTATCTTCTGCAAAGATAGCTTGCCTTGCCTTGGACTTTAAATGATGGAACTCTGCAGACCTGTTAATGAGAAATCCTAGGGCAGATAATGGGGAAAATGATGATTTTGTTTCTGCAATGGCCCATCTTCAACCATTTTTGTGCAGTCTCAGGCAGCTGGGCATGTAGTCTGTGGGTCTCTTTCTTGGGGCAATTTTCTGTTAAATTCTTGGTGTCTAATTAATCTCTTCCTTGTGTCAAATCCTGTCAGCTCATCAGGATAAATAAATTCTATTGGAATATCCTTCATACTTATTTTCATACAAGTTTTAATAAGTAGCTATACTGGGGAGTACACAATAGCCTCTGCTTTTCATTGTTATTTTTTCCCAAGATGGAACTTGAACATTTGTCAGCAGCACAAGACTGCACTCCCTCTCCTCTCTCCAGAGGGTTTCCGGATCTGGGTGTCTCAGCTCGCTTGAACGGGCCTGCAGAGCGTTCAGGGGAGGAACGGTCACCTCCCTGCAGCCAGGCTGGGCAAGAGCAGCTTTTGGAAGCAAGATTTTCAGAGCTCGGAGGTGCCAGAGCCTTACAGCTTTACAGTGGTGTTTGCCTCCTGGTGCTGCAGCTAATCAGGGTCATTACGGCATCGGAGGAGGGACTGGGCTTGGTTCCTTGCAGAAGAAAGGTCTGTGGGTGTTACGAGGTTGGCTGTGCACAGCAGCAATTAAAGTCTCTCGGAGCCGGCATTAGTCCTTAATCCTCACAGTGTGCACAGCGTGCAGAGCAGCAGTAGGTGTCTGTGCTGAGGCACTATTGTGAGCTAGACACGCTTCATTGTGTTTGAAACGGTGGGTGTAAAACCCGTGCCACATGAGGGGCTGGGAGCACGGTGGTGTGGCCAGGCTGACTCACCTGGGACCTGTCGCCTGCGGAATAGGATCCCCAGGGATTTCTCACGCGGCAGGGAGAGCTGGAATCTCGGGTGGCTCTGTTGTGTGGGGATCTCGGGTATGACGTGGTGTCCCGAGATGTGTGGGTGCGTGAGTCCCCCACGAGCATTTTATCGGCAGCCACACTGAATCACTGCTTTGAACCTTTTGGGGGTGATTCTGAGTCACCTCACGCTAGGCACGTGTCGGCAGGTTCCAGTGGGAGCTTTTCCAGGGTCACAGTGCAGGGAAGGTGTGTAGGGTCAAGAGTTGGGTTTTATTACCTTACGCTCTTGAGCCTCAGCTGGCTCCGAGTAGATACCAGAACTCCTGAGCTTGCCTTTCCCTTTGCCTCTCTTAGGGTGCATGCCACAGCCAGTGTGTTTCAGAACAAATGGCTGAGGGAAATCATCTCCTTCAAGATATGATTTTTGAGTGTTCAATTACTGTAAAGTAGTCATTCAGGGAAGTGACAGAAGCTGTTGTGTTTGAAATAGCTGTATAAATTGATCCGTTTTAAGCATGTAATTTGCATGGCAATCTACTGAAGCTCAGTAGTGTCTGGAGTGAAGGTTATTTCCTTGGCCTGTTTGTGCTGATTCATGCTATTTTGAGTAACTGCTGTTTTCTTTGCCTCTCAAAACGTCATAAAGATTAGCTGGAAGATCTGAGTTGTTCAGAAGATCCTTCTATCTGCCTGTCCAAGCACTTGTTACTAGTAACGTTTCATATCTGCTTTGAGTAATCAGTGATCCATCTCTTCTATTGGAAGCAAATCCAGTTTATGACTTGCCTGTTTCCCTGTGGCAGCTCTGGTTCCAGGGAGATAAATTGCTGAGTAGGTTTTTAATGGAGGCTGATACTCTGCGAAAGCCTTTGGCTGGGATCCCTGGGGAAGAGCAGAAATGCAACATGGCCCTGTCAAAGGCCTTGGCTTCCAACTGTGCTTTGGGAGGGTTAAAAATAACTGTGGGAGCATTAATTGGTACCAATTGGGTGATTGTTGGGCTGGAGGGTGGATCATGCCCCAAGAGTGGATCCTGGGCTGTCTTTGCAATTCCAAACTTCAGGTCTCAAAGCACTGTTAGAGCCTTTCCTTAAACCTGTGCCCATGGATGAACAGTCATTCTGAAACCTCTCAGGGTCTGAGCTGGGGACTTGAGCCCCTTGACTACAGGTGTCTGCACTGAAGATGGCAGAATAATTACTGCAGTCTCTTAGGGAAAATGGAATTGGAGTGATCATGCACCAGCCAGCAGGTCCTTGTGGCAGCCCCACCCCAGAGGCTGATGCCAGACATGGTTTTCTGGTGCGGTTTTGGCTGTGTATTCAGCCCTCCTGTAAGCAGGTTTTGTTTTGCAATGCTGCATGCTCCAGTAACACATAGTAAAGAAATAAATCTTGTATGTCTGAGGATCAGGCTTTGCACTCAAGTACTTTTTTTTTAATGGCAAGTTAAATCAGTGAAACATCTTGCCGTAGCCTTTTTGGTCCTATTTTAACTCCAGAGACTTGAAGTAGTTCAGAAGGGTCTCTCTGAGTTCCTTTTTGTACTGTTGGAGTTTGCTTTATGACTCTGAAAATACTGGTGCTGTTGTGTTCTGAGAACAGTGCGTGGCCAGGTTTGAGCAGCTGTGGAACTTGGCACTGCCAGCGCGTGAGGCTGTGCAGAGCAGGGTGCCAAGGACAGGAACATGCAGGGGCTGAGCTGCTCACAGGCTGTGGTGGCCAGCAGGTGTGTAATGGCAAGGCTCGTTGTGTTTCATGTTGTAGCTCTTTATATCCACAATAAACACAAATGACAGCTTTAGTGGCATTTTAATCCTTTTGCTATACATGCCCCTTGTTCTAGATGGATCTGTTAACTTTCAGGGCACTTTGAGTGATGATCTGATTTGCAAGAAGTGACTCCAGGTTCTTGCAGCAGTGTCACATGCAGTGGCTCTCCACAGAAGAATTTAGAGTAAGATTGGTTTTGGTTGTTATTTACTGCCTTGAAATAAATGCAGTAAGTGGTGTTTTTACAAGGTTTAATTTATTCCCAATTATTTGGTGCTTGCCCTGAGGCAGGAGCAGACACAAAAACCTGAGTGACTGAAGCACAGGGGAATTTGCCCTTTTAGTAAATCAGCTGGGGCAGGTGTACTTAAACCTGTGCTTAACACTATTTTGATCTCCTTTCCTCCCCATATATCGATACTGCTCTTGGATCAGCAGGATTTTCCAAGCGAGGAGGCAGAGCTGGGAGCTGGATATTGCTCCCCGCCAGCCGGGGCAGTGTGAGCTGATGCATTCTCTGGAGTGAAGGGGCTAATGTAAGGGTTTCTGCTGTGTGACTGATCTGAAACAGTCAAGTCAGTTGGTGTCAAGTCAGGAACTAGAAAACGAGGAGCATGCACCCAAGCACCAATTTTTTTAAGTGTTCTCTGAGTACTTTATCCAGCAGCGTTTAACAGCTGTGTTGTTCCCTCTCAGACCCTCTAGGAACTGTTTCCACAGTCCTCAGAATAGTGACCACATCAAAAATCAGCAGTGGCCGCCTCTCCTCTTGCCATGTTTGCTCTCCCTTAGTTTCTGCTGGGTGCTTCCTGCACCCCGGTGCTGCTGGGTGTGCGCCCTCCTCCCTCCTGCTGCCTCAGGATTACCCGGCACCTCTGCTGCTCCGTGCTGTGCCTTCCTCCCATCTCCCCTTTCATTGTGATCACTCCCCACCTCCCTCTGAACTCCTGACACGGCTCTGCCGTCCCAGCCAGCCCTCTCCTTCCAGCCTAGGTGTCAAGAAACTTAACTCTAAACCAATTTGGCAGCCTGTCACTGGAGGTCTCCTTTGCCCTGGGTCCCCCCAGCAGCTCTCTGCTCTCTCCCAACCGCGGGAGCTTTTCCGCAGGCTCCCAGCCAGCCCCGGGCGTGATCCCATTGCCTCCTGCAGAATGCTAATGCTGTGCCCGCAGCACAGAGCGCTTGTGCTGCCTGCAGGGACACACTTAATGAGATCTCCTCTCTTAACGAGGTTTTCCCGTTGGGAGTTTAGTTCTTTGAGCAGGGAAAGTCACTACAGTTAATTTAGCCTTACCCCAGCAGACCATGGCGCTGGTGGCCATTCCCAGTCCGTTCCCAGTGGCATTGGAGGAATTTCCATGCAGCCACGCATCTGTAATGGAAAACAAAACCAGTATGGTTTTGACATCTCATCTAACCCTTCACATGACTAATTAGTTCATTAATCATTAAGCAGTTAATCAGTAAAGATTAATAGACTAACGGCTGAATCTCTGTGTGCCGGGGACATGAGCTTGTTTTGGTTGTCATAGAGTGAGAGCCAGTCAAAGATTGGTGGCATTTTGTGTTCTGGGGGCCGTTTGTGTGAGGAACTTGATCTGTTCCCCCAGCAGACCCCACCTGAGGACAGAAAGAACTGTAACACCACAAAGAGGAGACATAAACCAAAATATCACAGTGAGGTATTCAGGGGCCTGAGTTGGAGCTTGAGGTGTATTCTCCAAGGCTAACTCCAAGGCTCTTTAGGAAAACATGATCTTTCACAGAAGTCTCAGGTTCCACCCCTGTGTTAGTGACTAGCTGTCACATTTCTGGCTAATTCCATCAGGGAGCAGCCTCCTGCAGCTCTGGTGGGTCTTGGGAGAAGCTGTGTTGATTGCTGTTAACCCAGCCTGGTGGGTTTGGTGCATTTTGTACACTGCCAGTCTGCGCTGGGCGGGCCCCGCAGCGCTGCGGCTCGGGAGCGTGGCCTGCCTTGGGCTCCCTGCCCGCAGCCTTCGCTGGAGTAGCACAGTCAGCGCTCATGGAATATTTATCTTGCCCTTATAAGAGATATCTGGGAGGGGAGACGATTCAGCTTTGCAAAGCCAGAAGCTGAGGGGGACGTCAGCAGGTTTGGTGTCGGCCACGCTGGTTGCTGGGTTTGTTAGCTAAGGCAATGCCATGGTGGTGAAGCAGGTCCGGGGCAAGCTGGGAAGCTGATGTGCAGCTCAGGATTAGGATCACACCCAGCCATGGCTGCCGCCATCCAGAGTTGAGCCAGACATGAAGGGCACATGGGCATGGCCACAGCTCAGCTGGAGACCAGTCCTCCTCTGATACAGCTCAGAGCTCAGCCGAAATGTGTCTCATGGTGCCCTCGGGTGTTTGGACACCAAGATTTGGCATCTTGCAGTGAAAACACTGACGTGCAGCCCGAGGCAAGAGAGAGGAAGTGAAGCTGGTTTGTGTGAGGCTGGGCAGCCAGGATGGAGCACCAGCTGTGTGACCCAAGCCCTGGACGTTTGACCTGGCGCTTGGTGCCCGGTTCTGTGCCCCACCGTGGCCAGGCACGGCTGCAGCTCCTGTGGCTCCTCAGGGCATGATGCAGTGGCCCACGTGTTTGTGGGTTCCCCAATTGCCACGTCCTGCGTCGGGAGCACAGGGTGTTCCTGGGGCTGCTGCGTGTAATTACACATGGCAGAACAGTAATGAAAGGCTGGCTGGAACAAGAACTGCCCTCTGACTCTGCTCTGTGCTGGAACACCGAGCCCGTGCCCCACGCTGCTCCAGGGAAACTGGCTTCAGATGCGGCGTTTGGTGACCCGCACCAGCAGGGCAAAATTAGGGGCATGCTTTCCAGCGCTTGCTGGGTGAGCTGCTTTCCCTAACTTGTCCAAAATGCTGGCAGGGTGCTAGCAGCATGATCTCAGAACGGGACTCGGAGACGACCTTCGAGGAGGATTCGCAGCCCAACGATGAGGTGGTGCCCTACAGCGACGATGAAACGGAGGATGAGTTGGACGGTCGTCAGCCTGGGGCCGAACCAGGACCGAACCAAAGCAGCAGGGACGCCGAGGAGAGCCGAGATCCCGGGAAAAAAGGTAACATCAGGAATGTTAGAACTTAACTACACAACCGTGGATGCAGAGGCTGAGTCTCAGGGACCAACTGGGCTTCTGTGCTTATTTCTCAGGTAGGGTTTGGAATGGCTTATCTGACTCTAGAGGAGTAACTGATGGCAATTCAGGTTAACAAATGTCAGAATGAAACTCGGCTTCATTCCAACCTGCAGCCCAGTTCTGTGCCGCAGCTCCTTGCGTAAAGATAATGAGCTCCTTGGTGACCTCCTCTTCACTGAGGCAGGCCCGGGATGTACATGGTCTGTGCTCTGGGAGCTGTTCAGACAGACCTTCAGAACCTTGTCTTCCCAATCCGCTGGTAACGGGCTCCAGCATGAGCCTTTTGTTGTGCTCAGTCAGTGTTTTCCCGGAGTTCCTGCTTGTGCAGAGCAGATTGTCACGTCACTGCACATTTTGTAGCCTCATGAGCTTCCTGAAAGGTAAAAGGTGAGTAGGAGGAGTTCAAAGGAACCGGCCGGTACAGCCTGTGGCTGCTGCCAGCATAGGAACATCAGTGGGAGGAACCTTTCTGGTGTCCTTGTTCTGAACCTCTGCCCAAGGAACATCTGTAGCTCCCCTCAATTCCCTTTTCTCAGTGCTGCAAGGCGAGTATTTTCAATTTAACCAAGGCCTATTTAATTTATACAGATTTCTTCCTGTTTGTGCAGGGACAGCTGATCACCTGTCATTTCATAACCACCTGTTACGTGTTTTCACTTTACAAGCACCTATCACATGTTTAGTTTGGGGTTTTTTTTTATGATGATGTCCTTTAAAGTTGATGAATTACCAGAGCAGCTTGCCCAATATTACGTGTTAGTACAACAGTTTAAAGTAATTTTTGAGGAGCTTCCTTCTTTCAGGTTTTACTTCAGACCTAATTTGCCAGTTTTCCATCTGTTTTATCAACACTGCAATGTTTTTGAAATGTTGTAAAGAATGTTTACGTTTTTCTTCAGACCTGTTTTTGGACAAAATTTTATGACTTTCTCAATTCATGCTTATAATCCTTTAACTCAAAACATGGTCCTTTAAGATAAATATTTCTGTTATCTTCTGGGCTTGTAACCAAGGTGCTGGAAATGAAAGTTGTGTAGTCACAGGAAAGGTGTGTCAGTCCAGAATTTGCTCTACGGTGGGTGGAAAAAGAAAAGAGGCTTTGTGCTTGGATTTGGGTTCTGTAGTGTTAGTCAGAGCCGTGCCCGGCCCCACGCCTCTGCCGCCGGGAGTTCCACCCCATCCACAGGTGGAGAGGATCCCACGGAAGCAGGAAGAGCTCCCCTTAAGGACAGTCACTGTGGGCTGAAGGAAAGGGGGAGCTGCTTGGCCCATGAGTCAGGAAAGCTGCATTTCAAAATCCTGCCTGCGTCATCCTTCCCGGGCCGGCAGAGGTGCCGGGAGCCGGCTTTGGAACCCGGGGAATGAGCTCCCTTGCCGTGGGCAGGGCCGAGAGTGGGGCTGTGGGTAGCAGGGTGTGTGTGCTGCGGGCTCGAGGGAACGGCAGCTGAAGCATCTGGGGGGAAAGGGTGGCCTGTGAGAGAGCGGGCATGGAAAATCACTCGATGGGTGCAGTTCCTGTTGTTGAGCTTTTGCACAATGGAACAAAACTGATGGCTGAAGAAATAAAACGAGCGCTTCAGATTTGTACTTTTCTGTGGGTGTAAATGCAAACCATGGCGCAGTGTGGTGAAATCAAATCATTGCTTTCAAAAGGTGACCTGACCTCTTGGTTTCTAGAAAGACAGACTCCTGGTTTGGAGTGCTTAGTGCTTCACAGGTGTCACAGAAGCAAATCAAAGGAGGGGAGGGAAGGGAATTCAGCATGAATAAATGTTACTCTGCAGGTTTCCCACAGAACTTTCAAATGTTAAGCAGCACTTCTTCCTACCTCTGAATATACTTGAATTGCTAATAAAGGCAAACAGCCTGGAAATGTCTCAGAAAGGTTTTTTATCATATGTACTATAAAGCAGATACAGTCCTTGCTGCAGCTGAAAATACCTTCAAAAGATGGATTTGAAAAAAACCTGAAAGTGGCAGATTTGTTCCCTCATAGTTATAACAATTTTTGACCCATCTTGTCACTTCCAGACTGCAGCTGGCAAGTTAAAGCAAACGATCAGCGCTTCTATGACCAGCCAGGCTTTAAGAGAACAATCTTTCTGTGCTTCAAAAAGAGCAAATATGCGGTAAGTTGTCTTATCCCAGTGAGATGCTGATTGTCTGGTGAATGCTTCCTTAATCCCAGTAAAATCTTTGGAATGGCTGGCGAGTGGAGTAAAAGCCACTGCTCACAATTCCTCAGTGTTTCCAAGAGAGCAGGGGAAGAATAACTGGGCTGGGGTTTGGGAGTGGAAAATCAAGGTATCAAGAGATGTGTTTTAGGGGAGATGGAGAATTAGAAGCTTAAATACATGCACTGTACATTTGTGTTGGAAGGAGAAGCTCTGCTGAGAGACTGATGTTTGGGTTTCTTCCACAGGGAAATGCAATTAAGACGTACAAGTACAACCCCATCACCTTTTTACCTCTGAATCTGTTTGAACAGTTCAAGAGAGCAGCCAACTTCTATTTCCTTGTTCTTCTCATATTGCAGGTAAGAAAGATGGAGAATACTCACTGTGAAGGGAATTTGAGCTAAATAATATTTATGACACAATTCAGTGCTGTCCTGTCAGGGAATTGATGAGCACTATCTGAACTGCTACAGACACCAACCCCATCAAAACAGAAACCTGCCACAGGTCTGGACCAGCTGGGATGAGCCATGGCAGAGTTCTGGGATGAGCTAGTTGCACAGTATTAGGATGAACTACTTGCAGAGCTCATGAATTTCATGAGGAAAAGGTGTTGCTTGAGTTCATCTCACAGATCAGAAGCACCAACAGAATATATGAGCAAGTGCAGCGTTAAAGGGAAGCCGATTCCAAAGCAGGGTAACACAGCCAAATTCTTCCCACAGGGTTTTGTTTCTTTTTACAACCTGACTTAGAATTCTCTGATGTGTTGTTTTTTTTCCTCTGTCAGATCACTATGAAATGTCTCTGAATTAAGTTTGACTGATGATCCTGTACTGAAGTGATTTTATTGGTCTTTTGTAGTCGATTCCCCAAATAACTACCCTGTCATGGTACACGACGCTGGTGCCCTTGCTCTTGGTGCTGGGAATAACTGCAGTCAAAGACCTGGTGGATGACATTGTAAGAACCATGTTCTGTTAATATGAAAAGCAAAACCCACGCAGTGTAGCTCATTTCTCCTGTTGTGGCACTGAGCAGGGAGTACATTCTTTGCTCCGGTTTCAGGCTCGTCACAGGATGGACAACGAGGTCAATAACAGGATATGTGAGGTCATCAAGGATGGAAGGTTTGTATGTTCATTTCTGAGTTCTGTAAGGGATGATTGGTGCCCTGTTGCTAAGCTTTGTCACAGATCTGATGCTGTAGGTGATAGGAAAAGTTCAGCTTTGTTCTCTACTGCCTGTCTGAAAACGTAATTGAAGCTGGAAGAGAATTGCCCAAAGGAATAATTTAAACTAAATTCTCTGGGACTGAATCTGTGCTAAGAGTAACTTCTTTGGAGAGAAGGACAGGAATTCATAACTAGGTGAAGTGGGAAGAGAAGAGGTACATTGACTTCTGAGCTGTAGACTCTCAACTAAATTTCAGTTCCTGAAAAGCAAACCCACAGCGTACCAAGAGGTCATTTTTTTCTCCAAAGGAAAGCTCAGTATTGCAAGGTTTTTAGAGTTCATAATGCTCTAGATGAAAGAGTAATAATTACTAAACTATTTTGATATTAGGTTCAAAAACACAAAATGGAAAGATATTAAAGTTGGTGATATCATTCGTCTGAAGAAAAATACTTTCATTCCTGTAAGTGCTTCAGCTACATTTCCTTTATGTTTCTAGAGAGTAGATTCTGTAGGAATCTTGACCTGGGTTGATTTGATATCTGTTTATTTGCTTTCCAGGCTGATATTTTGCTGCTGTCCAGCTCAGAACCAAACAGTCTGTGCTACGTGGAGACAGCTGAACTGGATGGGTAAGGCTCCACTCAAGGCTGTCTGGGAGTTAATTTGAGCTGAGCGGTAAAAGAGCAAGGAGTGCGTACGTCAGAGTCTGCTCTGGGGAACTGCAGCCAGCTGCTGATTCCCACAGCTCAACAGTCATTAAAAATGGTGCACTGGAGTGCTACAGACACATCAAAAGTGTGGGAGAATGTGACTTAGGAAGAGAGGGGGAAGGACATGCATTTGTTTCTTACTACTTTTCCCAGGAAGTAGTGGTACATTAATTTAATTGTGTTTAAACTTCTCTCCTGTATCCATGGTTTTAATAAACTCACCATTTTATCCTTTCTTCTTAGTGAGACTAACTTAAAATTCAAAATGGCCTTAGAGGTGACACACAGATACCTTCAGGAGGAAAGTGCGCTGGCAGACTTTGATGGTTGGTACAAGTTCTACCCTTAATGCTATTAAAACGTAGCTCAAATAGGTTGCAAGTCAACAAAAGTAAAATAAAGCTACTTCTATGGTGGGTACAAATCAGTGCATCTGGATTTTACTTGTACATTAAACTTATTCTCCTCCAAATTTTCTAGGTCTGGTTGAATGTGAAGAACCCAATAACCGACTGGATAAGTTTACAGGAACATTATCCTGGAGAAACTCAAATTATTCCCTGGATGCTGATAAGATTTTGTTGCGTGGATGTAAGATCAGAAATACGGACTTCTGCCATGGAATGGTCATATTTGCAGGTGTGCAATATTTCCCCACTAAAAGCACACCTGTAGAGAAAAAAAGAATTTTCATCCTATAGACTTCAACTGTGTTTTTTTTTAAAGTTAGGTAAAAGAGTAATACTGACATGTGTTTGCTTATTACAGCTTTCCCTTTTAAAAATTTTTCACTCTTTATTTTTAGGTTCTGACACAAAAATAATGAAGAATAGTGGAAAGACAAGATTTAAAAGGACAAAAATTGACTCCCTTATGAACTACATGGTTTATACTGTAAGCCCTTTTGTTTAAAATTCAGAATTTTAAGTGAATAGTGAATGCAAAGTTAGGCAGCTTTTTTTTATGTGTGTGTAATAAATATATTTCGACTTGTTTCGACATATTTCAACTAAATATGTTCCGGCCTGCTGAGCTGGGATGGCGTAGGAGGAAATCTAAAAGGTGCCTTTGTAGGAGAGGTTTGCTCCCTTTCTCCTCACAACTACCTGCTCTATTCCATTTGGAGGACGGGGATTTGGGATGTAGGTTGAGCAAATGTTTCTCCCGCACCCTGTAGATCATCGTGGTCCTCATCCTGCTGTCGGCCGGGCTGGCCATCGGACACACCTACTGGGAGCAGCAGATTGGCAACTCTTCCTGGTACCTCTACGACGCGCAGGACTTCAGCCCTGCCTACCGGGGCTTCCTCAACTTCTGGGGCTACATCATTGTCCTCAACACCATGGTGCCCATTTCCCTCTACGTGAGGTAGGGCCGCACCTGAGGAGGTGTCCTTGTGGGGAAGGGTGAGCTGCGGCCGGGAGTGAGGGCATCCCTTCTCTTTTGCGTAGCGTGGAAGTGATTCGCTTCGGCCAAAGCTATTTCATCAACTGGGACCTGCAGATGTACTACCCCGAGAAGGACACGGCTGCCAAGGCCAGGACCACCACGCTGAACGAGCAGCTGGGCCAGATCCAGTACATCTTCTCTGACAAGACTGGAACCCTCACGCAGAACATCATGACCTTTAAAAAGTGTTGCATAAATGGGCAGAGATATGGTAAGTCAGCCTGTGCAGAGGAGGAGGAGGAGAAGTTTTAATGCCTGTGGGAGATCAGGTGCATACAAGTTCTCTTAGGTCCAACTGAACTTCCACAGTTTGGACTTGGCATTGGGTAAAGCACGGGGTTGAATTGTTGGGGTTTTCCCACATACAAAGTGGAAACTGAGGAGCTTTAGTGGGAACTTCCCAGCTTTCAGAAAACCTGAAAATTGGTAATTTGCACAAGTACTTACTTTCACTAGAAATGCTTTGGGGACAAAATCTAGAAACAGATAAGGAAATTTTAGTAGGAGCAGCAGTTTGTCCTTTTCCCTCCCTTGCAGTCCTGGGGCAGCACATGTTCTAGATATGTGTGACTTGGTGGTGTGCTGTGAAAGCTTTGTTCTGCCTGCTCCCCCTGACTGCGGCGCTTGCCTTGCAGGAGACTGTCGGGACGCGGCGGGGCAGCTCCAGAGCCACCCAGAGGTAGGTTCGTCTGAGCCACCGCTGTGTCCCGGGCTGCGGAACGGCAGCTCTCCCCTGCCAAAGCACGGACTGGTGCAGGTGGGCACACAGCAATGGCACCTGTGGGAACTCAGACTCTCTTCCCCTGTGTTTTAAACAGCAGGTGGATTTCAGCTGGAATGTGTATGCCGACGGAAAGTTCTTATTCTATGATCACTATCTGATAGAGCAAATAAAGTCTGGAAAGGAGACAGAAATTCAGAAATTCTTTTTTCTGCTTGCTATTTGTCACACAGTCATGGCTGACACTTCTGATGGTGAGTACAGCTTTTTGTTGGTCTGTTTTCCTTGTGTAGCAGGAAACAATAATTCAAATCCACTTGCACAAGGGAGAGATCGACAACTAATGCTGATCCCGTAAGGGAGGAGTGTTAGGCTGCCCTTTTAAATGAAACAAAACTAAATGTAGAGGTGATCAGCTATTGAATTTGTGGATATGGAACATAGAGTTGGAAGACTCAATTAAAACATGGAAGGTTAATATTGCTTTACTCCCATCTTTGTGAAATCTCCATGAAACCAACAGTGTCCTGCTCTTTCTTGCTCCTAATGTTTTTGGGGTTGTTTCCACTCATTGTATTGGTGTCTGTGGCCAAGGATTTGTCTCTTGGAGCTTCTTTTGAAAATGTTTAAGTGACGGTATTGAGAAATTAAGATATCGAGGCAGAAAGCTTGGAGTTCCTGCTTTGATCCTTGGCGGGCAGCAGGCTCTGGCTGATCACATTTGGGAAGCACGTCACAGAATGGTGGTCCATGGTCCCTGCTCTCTGTGAGCACTGCCCTCGGGTGCTGCAGCAGTGTCCAGCTGTATCCTCAGGTGTATCCTGGTTTTCTCTCCCCTGCTGCAACGCCACAGGTCAGCTCAATTACCAGGCGGCTTCCCCAGACGAGGGGGCCCTGGTGACGGCCGCCCGGAACTTCGGCTACGTGTTCCTCTCCCGAACGCAGAACACCATCACCATAAGCGAGATGGGGGTCGAGAGGACCTACGACGTCCTGGCCATCCTGGATTTCAACAGTGACAGGAAGCGGATGTCTGTCATTGGTGAGCCCATTGCCACCAGCCTTCGCGGAGAAGGTCACTTGTTTTTCGTGGGGGAAAAGGGACGTGCAAGGGAAGCTGGGGTCAAGAATTAACAGCTGGGTGATGGTCTTGGGACACATTTGAGTCCACTGAGGAAGAAACACCATCCTGTACTTCGGGTACTTGGCAGTAGGCTGAAAAATCCAAACTATTGCTTTATGTAACTGTGCCACCTCTGCTGTTTTCCTCCACAGTAAGAGAGTCCAGTGGGAATATCAGGCTGTATTGCAAAGGGGCTGATACAGTGATTTATGAGCGGCTGCACCCCAGCAATCCAAAGAGAGAAGCCACAGAAGAGGCACTTGATGTACGTTTGTATTTTATATGCTGTTTTATAACAAAAATTGTTTGTTTCTGACAATAGTGTTATTAATTTCCTTTTCCTAAGATATTAACACAAATGAAGACCCGCGGTTAGTTCTGCAAGTTGGACTAGTTCTGTCAAACTTGTCAAATGCTTGTGTTCCTCTCCTCATGTTTGGATTGCAAATGAAGAGTTTTCTTTTGTGGATACGTGTGGGTTTAATTATTTTTCAGGTCTTTGCAAATGAAACTCTCAGGACACTCTGCCTGTGCTATAAAGACATAAGCCAAGATGAATTTGAAGTCTGGAATAAAAAGTTTGTGGAGGCCAGTTTAGCTACAAGTCACCGAGATGAAGCTCTGGACAAAGTGTATGAGGAAATAGAAAAAAACTTGATTGTAAGGAGCTGTACATTTTTAGTATACTTCAATTCTGTATTAAAATAAACATGTTTCAATGCTGCTAAACATCTGTATTTCAAATCTTTTCCAGCTGCTTGGTGCAACAGCTATTGAAGACAAACTACAGGATGGAGTTCCAGAAACTATCTCCAGACTCTCCAAAGCAGACATTAAAATCTGGGTGCTTACTGGTGACAAAAAAGGTGGGGTTGCCTACAGCTAAAAACGGGAGGATTTTTTCCTGTTCATCTTCACTGTGGCATTGAAAGGGAATTCTCATACTGAAATACAAATGAAAAATTACTTAAGAGCACTTCAGGTGCTTCTGGCTTCTACCAACAATTACTTGTGACAGAACTTTAAGTAAATACTTTCCTCTCTTAATTTTTTTTTTTTTTTTTTAGAAACTGCTGAAAATATTGGATTTTCTTGTGAACTCTTAACGGAGGAAACAGCCATCTGCTATGGAGAAGATACCAGGCAAGTGAAAACACAGAGGAGTGCTTTTTTAGAATTTTCAGTCTGAGACTGACCTAGCTTAAAGTTTGTCCTTGGCTTTTCTGTAATAGTTTCCCCTCTCTTTCCAGTGCTCTCCTTCAAACGAGGCTGGAAAACCAGAGGAACAGGGCTGGATCCAGCCCACATTCCTCCCTCAGAATGAACGAGCCCTTCTTCCAGGGCAGTAGAGATCGGGCTCTGATCATCACTGGCTCCTGGCTGGTAGGTGCACAGGCTGCTCTCCTGGTGTTTGGGATTTTGGGGCACCACCAGGCTGCAGTGTAACTCACCGAGGACTCTGGTCCTTTGTCTGCACCAGCAGTTCACTAGCAGGCCAGAAATGGATGCTGGGAGCATAGTGACCTCAGGTGTGTTGTTAGGCAGTGCCTGGAGTGGGACTGGAAATGATGCAGAAAGGAACATAATAAGTTTTATTTTTTTCACAGAATGAAATCCTGCTGGAGAAGAAAAGGAAGAAAAAGAAACTTAAACTGAAATTTCCCCGAACGGCAGAAGAGAAGAAAAAGCAAACTGAGAAGAGGAGAAGGGCAGAGGCTTACAAGGAGCAGCAGCAGAAGAACTTTGTTGATCTGGCCTGCGAGTGCAGGGCTGTGATCTGCTGCCGTGTGACGCCCAAGCAGAAGGCCATGGTGGTGGAGCTGGTGAAGAAGTACAAGAAGGCCATCACCCTGGCCATCGGGGACGGGGCCAATGACGTGAACATGATCAAAAGTAAGGCAGCTGTCGAGCTCTCTCACTAGGACAGATCTCCTCTGGCCTGCTCCTGCAGTTTCTCCGCTGTCCCTCTCTGTCAGAAGACTCTTCCATCTGTTTCGCTGCCATGGGGCTTTTAGCTTCTGTGCCTGTTTCCCTCTCTGAGGAAGCACTTTGGGAAATGGTTAGTGGTTTTTCCTGATCTATTTTTTTTTTGTACACATCCCCTGAGCAGACACTCGGATCCTGTGTGTTCTCAGGCTGTGGGTTACAGTGTAATACAAAGATCGAAGCAGTAGCTTGGCTGCCCTTGCCTGGCAGCATTAGTCATCCCAGCTTGTACCTGCTACTCTTTAAACAGCTTCCTGAGAGATCCCACTGAGAAAAGAACTTCTGGGAGAGGGTTTTTGTCCCAAGATTGTTTGTATACTGTCTGGCCAGTTTGTTCAGCACTTTGCTCACTCTCTCTCATTGCTTGGTTCTCCCTTGGTCAAATTTCCCAGGTGCATTCTGACAGAACAAGCACTGAGAGAGAATCCAGGTGACAGTAGAGACGTACCCCCAATCGTGTTCCTGTCCCTTTGTCCAACCTAGCGTGTGGTGTTTGTCTCCTTCACCCAGCTGCCCACATCGGAGTTGGCATCAGCGGCCAGGAAGGGATGCAGGCTGTCATGTCAAGTGACTATTCCTTCGGACAGTTCCGCTACCTCCAGCGGCTGCTGCTGGTGCACGGGCGCTGGTCGTACATCAGGATGTGCAAGTTCCTGAGATACTTCTTCTACAAAAACTTCGCTTTCACACTAGTCCATGTCTGGTACTCGTTCTTCACTGGCTTCTCTGCCCAGGTAGGAAGGGGTGCTCGTGTGGGATAACAGCAACCGTGGATCAGCAACGGCTGAACCTGGGAAGTGATGGGAACATGAAGTTCTCACCTGTGATTTCTGCAGGAGGATGTGAGGAGTCCTGAGTGAGTTGGTTGCAAGCAGTTGGATGTGACCCCACAGCACTAAAGTCAGGATCAGGCAGGAAGGTTTGCAAGGAGCGGGGTAGCTTAACTCAGACTAGAGACTTTCAGCAGAGCCTTTGGCTGAACACTGAGGCAGGGAACTTTAAGCTGTAGCAGAGCACGTGTGAGTTTTCTCAGGAACTGGAGGAGAAGGATGAAATCCAATGAAAGCACTAAGTCCTGCAATCCCCCCTGTGTTGCAGACAGCCTACGAGGACTGGTTCATCACGCTGTACAATGTGCTGTATTCCAGTCTCCCGGTCCTGCTCGTCGGCTTGCTCGACCAGGTATCCCCACGTTGTTACAACACATGAATCCAAAAGCGTCTGCCATCAGGTCCTTAAGTTACACTGGTTGCCTTGTCCATAAAACAAGAGGGGTTTGTTGGGTTTTGTGGCTTTAAAAAATGTCTTCCTTTTGTGCTACTGTCTGCAAATCCCTGCTATTGGAAATAAAGGGATCTGCTGTTCCCTTTGGGACACAGTATAGTTCAGCTTCTCACTCTTCAAAGTTCACGCTGAGAACAACAATTCACAACAACTTTCTTTTTCTTTTTCCCCTTTATTAAGGATGTGAGTGACAAACTGAGCCTTCGGTTCCCCAGACTTTATGTTTTGGGGCAGAGAGATTTACTTTTCAACTACAAGAAGTTCTTTTTAAGTTTGCTCCATGGAGCTGTAACTTCGCTGATCATCTTTTTCATCCCCTACGGAGCCTACCTTAAATCTATGGGACAAGATGGAGAAGCCCCTGCAGATTACCAGTCCTTTGCTGTCACAGCAGCATCCTCTCTGATATTTGTCGTCAATTTTCAGGCAAGTAAGCTGGGCTTTCTGAGCTCTGATGCTCTGAGAACACTTTCTGCTCACTGTTCTAAATTTCTCTATTGAAAAGGTAACAATGTGCAAAAAGTAGTTGACATTACTTGGAATTAATAACCTCATTTGGCACTGGTTTTTTTGCTTTTAGATTGGCCTGGATACATCTTACTGGACTTTTGTTAATGCTTTTTCAGTATTTGGGAGTATTGCACTTTACTTTGGGATCACATTTGACTTCCACAGTGCTGGAATCCACGTTCTCTTCCCTTCTGGCTTTCAGTTCACAGGTCAGTCCTGGTGGTTTGTGGTTCTCGGTCCTGTCTCATGTAGCTTTGTCATAAACTAATTTTTACCCTTTTCATTCCCAGGAACTGCTCCGAATGCTCTGCGACAGCCATACCTCTGGCTTACCATGATTTTATCCATTGCTATTTGTTTACTGCCTATAGTGGCACAGCGCTTCTTATCCATGACAATCTGGCCTTCAGAAAGCGACAAAGTGAGCGAAATCTGCGTTATTTGGGTGAATGTGGCAGATATTTACTTAGGGGCTGGTGTCTGTGCTGAGGCCGAGCTAGTGGAAGGAGGTGGAATGAGATGGGCTTTAAGGTCCCTTCCAACCCAAGCCATTCTGGATTTCCCTGATAATATTAGTGATAAGTAAGTGATGGTGCCCTAGGGGGAGCGACACAAGCCTGCAGCTCGGGTCCCACAGGGCTGGCCAGAGGCTGTTCAGTGAGGGCTGGCTCCTCGTGTGCTTGGCTGAGCCCTGGTGATCCCACCGAGACCCCGTGAGGCTGCCGAGGGCCCCGGTTTGGGTTTAATTTAGGCCAGGCTGCAGTGCCAGGGTTCCATGCCAGAGTGAAGGGGGCAAGTTTGGCTGCTCCTGCTCTGCCTTGAGCCAGCACACAGCACAGGGCTATGAAAACAGTTCAGGTGCGGTGATGTCCTAACCCACGGCCGCCGTGTGTTTGCGTGCGCACAGATCCAGAGGAACCGTCGGAAGTACCTGCTGGAAGAGCAGCAGTGGAAGCGGCGGCAGAGCGCGTTCCGCCGGGGGGTCTCCGCCCGCCGCTCTGCCTACGCCTTCTCCCACCAGCGCGGCTACGCCGACCTGATCGCGTCGGGGCGCAGCATCCGCAAGCGGCGCGCCCCGCTGGACGCCGTGCTGGCCGGCAGCGCCGCGGCCTCCGCGGACACGCGGGACACGAGCTGAGGGACTGCGTGCAGCCCCGAGACTGCACGGAACTGTTCTGAACTAACTCAGGAGCTGTTCAACCACTGAAGATTTTTATGTCTCATCACAGAAGTTTCTGGGTTTGGATTCCTGGGAACACAGAAAGGCCAAGAGTTCTCCATGGAGTTACTGATCTTTGTGTGACTGCTCGGTGTGACAGTGAAGGATACGTGTGCTGGGAATGGAAACCCAGCAGTGTCAGTTCTTAGTGATGCCTGGAATTGCAGACTTTTCACTTTTTAATATTGTGTTGGTATAAAACTGCATCTACATTTCATATTTGTCTTTGAAAGCAATTTTCCTTGTGTGCTCCATTTCATTAACTGCTCAGACATCATGGCACATGGGGTGCTCAGCCCCCTGGATGCTCCCAGTGGAGCTGGCACAGCTGAGCTGAGGACATCTCTGGTGATAAACTTCAGCCAGTGTCAGATTGGATTAGGAATGAGGACAGACCTGAGCCCTGGAAGCTGCCCCGGATATGGCACAAACTATTCATTTCAGTTCTGGATACAGCCAGTGATGGATAACTAGAAATCAGTCACTTTCATTGGAATATATTTCATTCGCTGGTGCCTCAGTTCTTACAGTGTAAAAACTGTTTTTATGAGTCTCTTTACATTTGCACATTCTTTAGTCAAGGTGAGATGTTTGAATGTTTCACTTTTATCTACTTCCCCCTCCCGAAGTGAAGTACTGAAATAGTTTTATAGTAAAAATCATGACCTACAGCTCTCGCTCAATGAATGTACATTTCAAAAGTGTAACGCAAATAAATATCCTAAAGTTTACGGCTTCCCTTGTAATGAGTCCGGGGGCTAGACTCGAACGGCCCGGGGTACCAGCACTCCTGACAGGCAGGAACTCCGCGGCGTGCCCCGCCCCGTGTTCGCGGAAGGGCAGGGCAGGGAGGGGCGGCTCGGCTGACGCAAGGCCGCGGTGGGTTGGCTCAGCGCGCCCGTGATGCAGTTCCTGTGCCGCGGCCATGGCGGGGGACGTGCTGGGCAGGACGGCGGCGCTGGCCCTCGGTGAGCGCCCGGGCGGCCTCGGCCCCCGCACCCGGCATCCCCCTCATCCCNCGGGGCCGTGCGGGGCCGGGCCCCGGGAGCGGCCGCAGCGCCGGGCCCGCCGGGCCGGTCCCTCCCCGGCCAGGGAGGGGTCGCTGCGCTCCTCGTTTCGGTTCCGGCCGAGCCGAGCCGAGCCGAGCCGAGCCGAGCCGAGCGCTGCCCTGCTGCTCCGCAGGCTTCCCTGCTTCCCTGCACGAAGCTGTGCCGGGAAGGGCTGCTCCTCGTTCCCGGTGTGCAGCCAGTGGCTCCCCGGGGTTCGGTACTTCGGCAGCCCTTAAGGCTTTAGCGAACCCCCTGCAGGGAGTGACTTTTTAAACTGAAATGTATAAAATGATTCTTATCCTGACTGACCAGCTGGTGCCTTTGAAGGTTTATCACTGCTGATAACCATCAAGATTTGGTATGATAGAAAGCTTTGGGTTGGGAGGTTGGGAGGGGCTTTTAAAGGTCACCTCATTCAGCCCCCTGCAGTGAGCAGGGACACATCCGTGTGTCCCCAGTTTCTTTCCCATGATTTCTTTTGAGTAATTACCCATATTTGTCATGTATCCCAGAAGAGTTGTATGTGTCTGAACGAGAGGGCAATGACTCCACTGGTGATGGAACACAAAAGAAACCGTTCAAGACTGTGTTGAAGGTGAGTGTGGAAAACCCCTGCTTTGTTTGGAAGAGTGTGCAATGTGCCTTGGGGTGAATGGCGGCCCTTGTACCTTTAAATGTGAATTTTGTACCTGTTTTTGCAACCTGAGCAGAAAACAGGGCTCCTGCTCAGGCTCTGTAAGGATAATTTTGGTTCACTTTGGTTCTTTTCTTCCCCTTTTTAGGCATTGATGACAGCAGGAAAAGAACCATTTCCTACAATTTATGTGGATTCCCAAAAAGAAAACGAGGTGCTGTGGCATTGAAGGGTTTCCTAGTGGGAATTATTTTACTGCTTCTGGATGTGAAGGGACACAATGTAATCTGCTGTCTTTTGCTCTCACCTTGAATTCTTTAGAGATGGGCCATCATTTCCAAATCACAGATGAAGAATGTCAAGAAGCTATGGCACAGGGAGCAGATGAAGAATGAAGCTAAGGAGAAGAAGGAGGTAGGCTGCAGAAGGAACAGAGCACTTTTGTTTTCCAAAAATATTACAGTGTCATCATCATTCCTGTCCCTTCAAAAAAACTGCAGGTTGTTCCTCACCGGTGCTGTTGTTTCACATGTTATTTACATCTTACCTGGTTACAGCTATTCAATAAGTTAGTTTTTTTCAAACCAGGCAGAAGATCTCTTGAGAAGAGAGAAAAACTTGGAGGAAGCCAAGAAGGTTGTTATCAAGAATGATCCCAGTCTTCCAGAGCCCAAATGTGTGAGTGTGATCCTGTGCCTTGGCACATGGCCTGTGCTAGGGCATCTGGTCAGCACCGAGTGTTTGTGCTGCTCTGGGGTGGGGCTCTGGATGAACCCTGTGTCTAAGAGGTGGTGAACCGTTCCCCTGTTTGATGGCCTTTATTCCCTGCCTGACAGGTGAAGATCAATGCTCTGGAGGCTTACAGAGGGCAGAGAGTGAAGATTTTTGGCTGGATCCACAGGTTACGGAGGCAAGGTAAAGCACAAGTGTTACTGAGCCTGTGCAGGGAGATAGAACAAGTAGGGTGGCTTTCAAATGTTGGACACAGAATGAGTCTGACAACGTCTGGTCTCAAATTTTTAAGCCATCAATTAGGTGCCCTCTTTGGTTGATTGCCATGGTCACTGCAACACTGGCAATTCCCCCTGATGTGTGGGCATACAGACATTTCTTAGTTCAAATCTTAGAGAATTTTTAGTTTGGAGGCTGGTCCTGCAGAATTTCCTCAAGACTTGTTCTGTGTTTTAAACTAATCCTACCAAGGGAGGAGCTAACCAGCACCTACTTAGTGAAACCAAATTTCTTCTCTTTTTAACTAGGGAAAAATCTCATGTTTATTGTCTTGAGAGATGGCACAGGGTTTCTTCAGTGTGTGCTTTCTGATGACCTGGTAAGTTGTGATGATTCTGTTCTGTCATTAATTGAAGAGTTCATACCTCATTTGGTGTTCTTTTATGTAGGTGTTGTTAAGTTCTCCTCAACGTACTGAGTCTGTTGTGTTAGTGTTAAATTTTATTTTCCATCACTGTCGTTTGTCAGTGTGAGAACTGATTGGAAGTGTCTGTGAGCTAATCTGTGACTCCACTAGATGCCGTAGGAAGGTTAGGAACAAAAATGTGCTCACCTGTACCTTTGTCTGTCTCTGCAGTGCCAGTGTTACAACGGGCTGGTGCTGTCCACGGAGAGCAGCGTGGTGGTGTACGGCACGCTGAACCTTCTGCCCCAGGGCAAGCAGGTACAGGGGCTCCTTCAGCTTCTCCTCCTCCTCCTCCTCACGGTCACTGGTGTCCTGAGGGAAGTGCAAGCAGAGGGGAAATCAGGAAGGAAGGAATCACTGAATTATTTCAGAGGTTAATTCCCTAATTTCCGAGGGAATTAGGGCTGGAGAACGAGCAAACCTCCCAAAGCTGTCCTGTCACCCACCATTCAGTGTGAGACAGATGAACTGTGTGACTCTTCTGCTTCTGCCTGAAATGATTTTCCACTGTTAGATAATTCCTAGAGTATAGCAGTGGAGAGCTATGTTAAATAAATGACATGGCATCATTTTCCCTGATAGTTTTTATTTTGTGAGGCTAAGAATTCGGCCTGACCTCTTTTACTGATGTGTTTGTAGGATCGACCCGAGGTTAGGTAATGTGAGCCCACAGTATTGTATTTTGGTAGAAATCGGTGGGTTAGCCTTTGAAAATCTGCATTTCTCCCCTGAAAATGCCGTGATTGAATTAAAAGTGCCATTTGTCGGGGACGGAAGGCAGCTGTGACCACACGAGGGCGCTGGTGGGAGCAGAACTCAGCTACAGACCGGCTGGCTTGGAAGGACCTTGAGGCTCAGCCAGTCCCATCCTCTGCCGCGGGCAGGGACACCTTCTGCTGTCCCAGGAGGCTCCAAGCCCTGTCCAGCCTGGCCTTGGACACCTCCAGGGGTGAGGCAGCCGCAGCTGCTCTGGGCAACGTGTACCAGGGCCTCTCCACCCTCACAGGGAACAATTCCTTCCCAATATCCTGTCTAACCCTGCCCTCTGTCCATGGGAAGCCATTCCCCCTTGTCACATCGTTCCAGGCCCTTGTAAAAAGACATCCAAGGGGCAAACAGTGGACTTTCTCCCCAGTGTTTGTTTCTGTCCCACTGGCAGGCTCCAGGAGGCCATGAGCTGAGCTGTGATTACTGGGAGCTCATCGGCCTGGCCCCGGCGGGAGGGGCTGACAATCTGCTCAACGAGGACTCGGAGGTTGATGTGCAGCTCAACAACAGGCACATGATGATTCGAGGCGAGAACATGTCCAAAATCTTCAAGGTGCGCTCCATGGTCGTGCAGGCCTTCAGGGATCACTTCTTTGCCAATGGATACTATGAAGTAAGTGCATGTTCCCCGGTCAGCAGGTGTCTGATCTACCGCCCTGACTCTCATCCATGTCCTCGGTCCTTCACTCAAGCAGTGACAGCCCTGTTCTCCAACAGGTCACACCACCAACCTTAGTGCAGACGCAGGTGGAAGGAGGCTCCACCCTGTTCAAGCTGGATTACTTTGGCGAGGAGGCATACTTGACCCAGTCTTCCCAGCTCTACCTGGAGACCTGTTTGCCAGCTCTGGGAGATGTCTTCTGTGTCGCTCAGTCCTACAGAGCTGAGCAGTCCAGGACGCGCAGGCACTTGGCAGAGTATGCACAGTTGTCCTCTTTTTTTTTTAAACAGCTTGATTTCCTTTACAGTGTGGAAGTAAAAGGGGGACAAAAGTGTGTGTTTAGGTTGTAGGGTTTTCTGTGAGTTTATTTCGTAGCTAAAGATGTGCTGCTTGTATGTGACTTTGCAATGGTGTGACTCTGTTTCAGGTACACTCACATTGAAGCTGAATGTCCTTTTATAACTTTCGAGGATTTGTTGGACCGTCTGGAGAACTTGGTGTGTGATGTTGTAGACAGAGTCCTGAAATCACCTGCAGCGAGCTTACTGTATGACCTCAACCCGGTAGGCAGCAATGGGAATAACCAAGAAAATGGGATCATAAGCCTTTCCTATTCAGCATATTCCTTTGGGAGACACGGGACATGGCATAGTTACTTACTGTTGTTAATAAGAATAGTAAATAACATCGTAGGAATGAAGAAGCTGCAAGGCTGGGAATGACTTCCAAAGCAGGGCACTGTGGGGAAGGATGTTCCCTGCTGGCACACTCAGGAGCCACCAGTGTGCCGGGATTTATGGCAATGTGTGCTGTACCAGTGGAATATAAACCTCCATCCCAGAGCTCGGATATCGACTGGCTGGTGCTTGCAGATGGAGCATGAGGGAGCAATGAAACAAGTGGTGTTTCAGTTCCTCCCTCATAATGTGGAGCCCTAAAGCTTCTTTCATTTGTTAGAGCCCTTTTGTCTTCTGCCTTTGCAGAGAAGATTTGGCTTTGAAAGACACCTGATCTCCATCACGGACCACACAAACTCACTCACCCCTGGGGTTTTGGCCTGTTTTCCTGATAAATGCAGTGCAATGTTCAGTTTTAGATTTGGGCTGAGATGGGTCAGGAGGTGGGATGGAGCAGAAGCACACCTCACAGAGGAGGGTTCTGAAGCCATTCTTGAGGACAGGGAAGAGAAAATGTCCTGTTGTGGCTCTGCTTATGTAACCTTTCCTACCAGCTCAGTTTGGAATACCTCTATGGGCAATGAATTCATACAGAACAGGAATCAGCTCTGGAAAAACTTCCTCCCTTCTCTCTCCTGCCAGCTGTTCCCTAAGACTTACTGGGCTTGGAACAGTTGTATTTGGTTCTAGCTTTGTAGTACTGGGCTTGATTTGTTCATTTAAGTAATAATTTGGTGATGTGTGAGCTGGGAAGGGTCGTGGGGGTGCTTGAGTCTGGACAAGCTGATTACCCTGAAAAGTATCCCTTTTAATATGGTGCTCCTCCAGCTGTGTGCTCTTATCCGCAGGGCTTCCAGCCCCCCAAACGTCCCTTCCGACGCATGACCTACGCTGAAGCCATCGAGTGGCTGAGGGAACATGATGTGAAGAAGGAAGATGGCACTTACTATGAGTTTGGGGAGGTATGTCCTGCTGGGAGGTGGAGTAATGTCATGTAGGAATGCAGGTGTGCTTTGGGATTTGACTCGATGTTGGTGAACACTGGAATCAAAACCTGTGTTGTCACCTGTCATCAGTTCCCTGGCCACACTTCTCCAGCATGTGACAGTTCTTTGAAGGAGCTCAAGAGAACTTGACAGCATAGCCAGGATTTTTTTTCCCCTCAGTTTTCTGTGTGTTATATTGGGAGGACTTAGATTTTAATTGAACAGATTTTTTTCCCCAGACATGTGTGTTTTTATATATAAATAGATACAGATAATAATAAGTTTAAGAATTTAGGTACATTAGGATGAAAGTGTGGACACGTGTGCTCTGAAAATTTCTTCGTTTCATGCCTGATTCATGTGGGACTCATGTATGGGAGTAGTTGTGGTGCTGGATGTTAATAAAGCCTTCTCTAACCGCAGGACATTCCCGAAGCTCCCGAGAGACTGATGACGGACACCATTAACGAGCCCATCCTGCTGTGCCGGTTTCCTGCCGAGATCAAGTCTTTCTACATGCAGCGCTGCCGCGACGACTCGCGCCTCACCGAGTCTGTGAGTTGTTTTCCTGCTGGGGTAGCTTTGAGCGGTGGGCATGTCGGTGGGCATGAGTGCTCCGGGAAACTCCTTGGAGAATCCTTGCCGGGCATTGTTGGCTCGGGCTGCGTGTGCTCCCCTGCTGCAGCAGCGTTGCCGTAAGTGGGATGTGCTGCGGTGCGTTGCAGGTGGATGTGCTGATGCCCAATGTGGGTGAGATCGTCGGGGGCTCCATGCGCACCTGGGACAGCGAGGAGCTGCTCGAGGGCTACAAGAGAGAGGGCATCGATCCCACGCCCTACTACTGGTACACGGATCAGGTCAGTACAGCACGCAGCATGTGCTGCTTGGCTGAGACCAGAGTTGGGGATTTTCCCCTCTTGGAGGGCTTGGTTTGTTTGTTTCTGGTATTACTGCGGCTATAAATTACAAGAAAATGTGTAATGTGCCCTCTGAATTTCACAGAGAAAATATGGTACATGCCCACATGGAGGATATGGTTTGGGATTGGAGCGGTTCCTGACCTGGATTCTGAACAGACACCACATCCGAGATGTCTGTCTCTATCCACGCTTTGTCCAGCGCTGCAAACCTTAGCCATCCTTGGGAAAAACTCCTGGAAAAGAGAGCAGCTGGTGCTTGGGAAAGAACGATACATGGTGCTGTACTACAGCCTCTCTGACAACAAGACTTCTGCAACCTGTTGCTAATTCAAATTCCAATTTAGGATGTGAAAAGGAAAAAAAAAACAACTGTCTTTTTTTTAAAAAAGAAATGCTAGTAATTAGCTGGAAGAAACCTTAGAAAAATTGTTTAGGTGCATTTATGCTCTTGAGTCATCACAAAACAAAAATCCTGATAAGTTGTCATTTAAAAACCAAGAGATGCTTCTGCTTTTAATTTCTGTGACTTAAAATATGCTGGGCATTTGATTATTTTGTTTTAAATTTGCTTTAATTTTAATCTCTATTCTCTTGGGGTTTCTTGTTGGGAAGGTCAGGAGTTCAAGCTCTTGAAATTCCCTGAGAGTGCCATCTGAGAATGGTATGGAGAGATATGAACCAAGGATAAAAATGGGAATAAGTATGTTGAGCGCTGCACGTTTTTAGTTCCTGCTGATTTTAATGGGGGTTCTCCAAGCTGATTTATTAGCAAGGTGTGTAGTACCGTGCACAGAATTCCACTGCGAGAGAGGTGGGTTGGGCCTGGGGGTTTGGGGGTTTTTTCAGATTATTTATTGCTCAGCAGTGTTGAGGCTGCTGGCGAGGCAGGCTTTGCTCCCTTTCCCGAGAGCTGTGGGTGAAGCGCTGCCGTGGGTCCATGCACACCCAGCTGGATGTGTCTGATGGCTTCTGGACATGGGAGAGTTGTGGTGCCTTTTGCTTTGTGTTTCCAACCAGAAATGACTGACTGAGACCCAAAGGGATGGTAACTGAAACAGTGGATTTGCAAAGTGTAGTGCCAGCAGTGCTTTCCCACTGAGGTATGTTCATAGAGCAACTCCCTGTTCCCTTGTGCTACTGCAGCTGAGCAGCTTCCCTGGCTGTAACCAACTTATCAAGTAGGGATAATTAAATACTTAATGTGTTGAGTCATCTGTATGGTTTCTAGTCATAAGCAAAGCAATCCCTTTTACCAGAGAGCAAAAAAAATGGTAGGTGCATCATTTGCCACATGCACTGAGACTTGAGCTGGATTTGCCGTTCACTCCTGGAATTGTTGAGCTGTGGGTATCTGTATTTTTGTAATAAGTGATTGGTTTTCTTCATCTTGCATGTTATATAAACCGGTCTAAATCAGCAACCAATAAATTATGGCAACAGAAGCTGGTGTGCAAGGCAGTACTTGACATTAATGCCTGTTCCTTTTACTGAGTCTTTGGAGCTTATTGCTTAATATGGTGTGGACAAAAGCCTGGGAAAGGGGAATTTTCAAGTGCAGTAAACACCTATCTCAAGAACCGGCATGAGCTGCTTTTTCCTTTCTAAACAAAATCCCCATCAATTAACTTCAACTAAAAGCATAAATTTTTGTAATTTCGAGGGAGCACGTCAGCTGCCCAGTGAAACATCCTAGAGAGAACGAATGAGAATACACGTTCTGAGTAAGAGGTTGCCAAGGCGGCAGTACTGGGGGGAGAAGCCTGAACTTCTGGCACCAGGTAAAGACTTTATAAAATACTTCCTTCTAGTGCCTGAAGTGAGGGAAAAGGAGAAGTGTCGGGAAAAGATGCTTCTAGAAAAACATCACTTGTTTGGGATGAGTTTTCAGTCCTTAAACCTGACAGGGCTGAGCTGCTTTGTAAAGGTTAAAGGCTTCCTTATCAGGGGAGCTACTAGAGGAAGGACTGAGGACTTAAGTGCTCATGGAAGAGGCAGATCAGATAAGGAGCTTAAAAGGTGATCGGCATGAAAGAAGCTGTGGAACTTACCAGAGACTGCTGTGCAATTCCCTCGGCAGCTGGTGGAGAGGTGGGATGGGATATGGGAAAGATGCTGCAGTTGCTTGGAACACAAGAGTACTTGGGTTTATTTTTATTAGAAGGGGAAAACAAGCCTGCTGAAGAGAATAAAATGTGCAATAAAAACTTGGATTTCCCATCCTCACTTTCATTTCCCTTCATATTGTCTCCATACATTTGGCCTGGTAATGGGATTGGGAGCTGGGCTGCCAGCACTGGCTCCAGGACCTTTTCAGCCTTGTCCCTTGCAGCTTTGGGATGACTGTCCTGTTGGTTTGATTAGATTACCTTTCCTTATATGCACTATTTTATATTTATCTATGTTCAAGCTTACCTGGCCCCACTTTGTAAGGCCCTTTTGAGGAGAACACGGTGCTGCCAGTCTTCAGCACTGAGAGATGGCTCTGCCTTTGGCCCTTCCATGAGCTGTCCAAAACCACTGCTGAGGAGACACGGGATGCAAACCACCCACATGTGCAGGATAATGGCTGTGGTGTTCGTTCCGTTGTGCTTAAATTATAATATCATTATCATAGGATTACTATCATTATCATAGAATCATCAAGTCCAACCACCAACCCAGCACTACCTCTGGAACTCCTAAACCACTAAACCACATCACCCGATGCCAGATCCAGATGCTTCTTAAACACCTCCAGTGATGGACACTCCACCACCTCCCTGGGCAACTTTTAACAATGCCTGAATTTTTAACAGTGCAACTTCTAACATTTTAACAATGCCTGAATACCAGTGCCTGAACTTCTACCGGGAAGGGAGGTTGCCAGTCGAGCTCTGTGCTCCTGCACCAATGTGTCTGACAGGGTGCCGAAGTCAAGCCCTCAGCTCTCATGAGGCGCCCGCTCAAAGTCCCCCGGCATTTTTTACATTAACATTTTAAATCCCTTTTCAAAAGATTTCGTAGTTTTAAAACGTTTTGCCGTTCTGAGTGTCACTGTGCAAACCGGGGATCGCTCGCCCTCGCTCTGTGGGAGTCCACAGGGACGATGGAGGGGAGCCGGGGCAGCGCCACTTTGCGGGACATCAGCCCCGGCTCCTCTGCCACCTCTCCCCGGACCGCCCCCGCTGCTCTGCGGGTACCGGGGCGGTGCCGGGGCGGTGCCGGGGCGGTGCCGGGGCGGTGCCGGGGCGGTGCCGGGGCGGTACGGGGGCGGTGCCGGGGGCGGTGCCGGGGGC
>VZRL01004832.1:142845-173123 GCA_013397895.1 Origma solitaria
TTTTTTCATTGTGAGCAATTCACACTATTTTTGCACTAAAAGAATACCATGTAATGACTATGAATTCCCGTGGAGAATGAAGCGTGCCTTTTAAAAGGCAGGCTGTAACCAGCATGGAATTGTATGGAGTGGGTTGGAAGGAACCTTGAAGATAATCTAGTTGTGTTCAGCTGCAGGGCCCTTGACATAAGAAAGACCTGGAGCTGCTGGAGTGACTCCAGAGGAGGCCACGGAGATGCTCCAGAGCTGGAGCCCCTCTGCTCTGGAGCCAGGCTGGGAGAGCTGAGGGTGTTTATCCTGGAGGAGAGAAGGATACAGGGAGAGCTCAGAGCCCCTGCCAGGGCCTAAACAGGCTCCAGGAGAGCTGGAGAGGGAGGTGGATGTGCAAAGACTTGTAAACTCCTGGGTTTTGTGTGACGCTGAAATGCAGACCCATAGCCATCTCCTGGCTGGGCAGTGAGAAAGAAGGCAGCCCAGGCCCGCAGGTAAATGGATTCTGGAGCTGCTGCTCGGCGTTCCTGACACAGGGTCAAACAGGAGCAGGTGTCTAACCTACACTGTGGACATGGTGTGGAAATCCTGCGCGTGTCTGAGGTTAGCCCGGGTGTGTCTGTCCCACAAGGAGTTACACAGCCTAGTGCTTATTCCTCAGTGTCACCAGTTATTTTGGAACTCACAGATCAGCGAGGCTTTGGTTTGGTTTTTGCCTGGTACCTGCAGAGCTGTGAGTACACAGAGTGCTCAAAGAAAGGCAGAAGCTTGCGATTTCCTGGCTTTGGTTCCAGGACCTGGAGCTTAAGCGAGCAAATGCCGCGCTGGCAGCGCCGCGAGTGGGTTTGTGTGGCTGCGGAGGGGTTAGTGCTGTTCTGGGGAGGGCCCTCAGCCCGGGCAGGTTATCAGTGCTCTTGTCTCTCCGCAGTGCTGAGGAGCTGCAGCCAGCTGCGGGTGCCCGTGCGATGGAGAGGCCAGGCCACGGCCGCCGCCGTGACGGAGAGCACCAAGCCCCAGCTGCAGCCCCGGGAGCGGTAGGTGTGCGGTGGGGCCTCGCCCCGATACGTGTCCTTCCCCCCTGCACAGCCGCGGGGCTGGGTCTGCTGTGTGTGTGTGATTGTTTATCTGCCCGGCTGCACTCGCCCGGCCTCGTGTTCTGCGTTCTGTGGGCAAGGACAGCCTTGTTCCTGCAGAGCCGGGGGAGCCTGGGGCCCACCTAGGGCCTGAGGCAGTGCACGAGCAATGCAAGAACATCCATTATTATTCGAAGTTCTGCCCGGGAAGTGAGAGATCCTGGTCAGTGGGCTCTCTTGTGCCGGGGAAACAATTCCATGGGGAAATTGGGTGAGAGTTGTCACCAGCAGCTGTTCTGTAAATGCTGATGCCACCATCTGCGCTGCTGCGCCACGTGGAACGTTATCCTTACAGCAGTGTGCCAGACCTGCACCTGGATAGAAAACCCATTATGGAAAAACCCAACCCAAACAAACTGGCCCTTTAATGAATTTGTGTGTAGAAAAGCTCCTTGCTGCTGTCACTGCTGCAGGAGATGAGATGTGTCCCCGCAGTAATGAAGACAAAGACTTGTGTGAGTGGCTCATCTGTTTTCCAGCGAAGCTGCTGCTTGGTTTGGTTGGAATCCGCAGCTGAGAGCCTGGTTTATAACCTCCCTTAGAGCCTGCAGCTTTGAGACAGCTGTCTTAGTGTGTTCCCAGCTAAAGTCTGTGTTACAAAGTGGTTACTTTCTAAGAAAGCAAAGATCCTGTAGATACTTGTGTGTGGCCCTTCCTGCTCCTAGCCCAAGTGTTTACATAAGCAGGAGGAGCCTCTGAATAGGAGCTGCGTTTGCAAAAGGCAAATGCAGGAGGATAAACTGGTTGTTTTCTCATAATAATAAAAATAAAAGCAGGAGGTCACTAGGATTTGAAAGATCTTTTGCTTCCACAGGAAACCTAAAACAGGAATCTTGATGTTGAACATGGGAGGCCCAGAGCGGCTGGATGATGTCCATGATTTCTTACTGCGTCTCTTCCTGGACAGAGATCTAATGACACTTCCGGCTCAAAAGTGAGGAGCGCTGGGATCTCCTGTGGTACAGGCGGTGTTGGGTGTTGCTGTCTGAGCTCTAGGCTACGACATTTTCATTCTGTCGAGAGCAGCATTTCCTAAGACTGTTTCATCCTGTGGGCAGTCGGTGCAAGAGGCAGTGCTAGAAACCTCTGGAAGTAGGTGTGCCGAGGTCATTCTGATTGCAGACCGAGGTGTGGGAAGGGTGGTGGATTATAACATCAAACAAACCATGCTGGTTTGCTGTAATTTGCGGAGATTGCCGTGGAAAACCTGCTGCGGCAGAGCTCTGGGGAAGGGCTGGTGGTTTGGGTTGCACTGCTAACACATGTCCCTCTCGAATGCTCCAGTAAATTAGCACCGCTCATTGCCAAGCGCCGCACCCCGAAAATCCAGGAGCAGTACAGCAGGATCGGCGGGGGCTCCCCCATCAAGAAGTGGACGGCGGTGCAGGGAGAGGGCATGGTGAAGCTGCTGGACAGCATGTCTCCTCGCACTGGTACTGCTCTGCTCAGCCTCCCACGGGTTGCTTTTGCTCTGTCTCGGAACGGTTTGCTTGCAAAGAAGCTTTGGCTTCTTGGTTTTCACTGTGGGGTTGTGTGGATCTCAGCCCTGCTGGGGAACCATGGCAGAGATAGTGCAGAAGGGATTCAGTTCTGCGTAAGGTTGTGATCGAAGGCTCGGCTCAGGGAGTCACCTCTCTCTCCTGTGCTCATGGGAAGATGGCTGTGATAGACAAAGTGTGCGATTTTCAGGTGTCCCAAGGCAGGTGGCAGGAGTCTCCCTTGGTGTGTGCCGCTGCAAGGCACTGTACCCTGCCCTGTAAGCCCTGCTGGAGCTCGAGGGAGCCTGCGCTGATGGCTAGAGGTTGGGGCTTGGATGGGAAGAAAGGAGAATGTATTTCGTGTGAGCACCGAAGGCAGGAGTGGGAGGAAGGGTTCAGAGTGGTGTTCCCAGCAGCTGTTTCAGGGCTGAAAGGAGGACGGCTGGAGAAAAGACAAGGCTCTGTAGATGAGCACTGCAGAGTCTGGCTGAGCGATAGCAGCGAGCCCCACCCGGGGACCCCACAGGAGATAGGGCTGGGCTGTTTGGTTGGGGTGGAAGTGCTCTCTTTGCCAGTCCTTCATGGTGAGAAAAGTTCAGACATGGATACAGCCTCCCTCCCCTCTCTCTGGGTTACAGAATCGCTCTGAACCTCACTCCCACCCAGCAAGGAGTGCTGATGGGTGATGGGATGGCCTGTGCTATGCTACCTGGTAGCGTGAGTGTGATGGGAAATGGGTGCAGATGCTTCCGTGAATGTCCTTTCACGCAGGACTCTTTTGTAGCTCTTTGTAGGACCTGCCTCAGGCTTGGCTAGAAAAGGGCTAGAGGCAGAAGACTGCTAAAAGGGTCTGGAAGGTCCAAGTAACATTCTTGGAAGGCTAGAAGCAAATTTATTTCATCCATTCAGGTGTAGTGTGTCACTGGTGCCTTCATTCAGGTGATACTCCATACTTCTTTCCATAGCTATGACTCCCTAGCTTAATTGCAGCTGTGTGGAATTAAGTGCAAGTGCAGTCCGAGCCTGAGGCCTGCTGTGCCATCCAAGGCAGGAGTGTTCTTTGAGCAGAAGCCCCTGAAGGGTCAGGCTTGCAGCAGGTTCTGCAGATAAAGCTTGGAAGGTTTATCTGCTTTTCCCAGTGCCCCGTTCCTGCTCGCTTTTGTTTGGTGACCACTCTCTGTGCAGTCACGCCCTTCTCTGGGCACCTCTCCCACCTGGTAAGTCCTTTAGAGACTCCTTTTTTTCACTTGACAGCAGCTGCAGTTTAACCACAGAATGTGCTGAACGCTGCCAACCATTTCCTTCAGCATCCCAAGTGACCTGGCAGAGCACTGTGTTCCTTCAGAACAGCTTGGAGCAGGTGGATGTGCTTCCAGACAGCATTTGGGAGTGTGGTGTGCTTACAGGTGGCACTTTGGGACTGCTGTGCCCTCTTAATCAGGAGGGGCTGGAGCAAAGTGAAACACCTGGCACAGAAATTCTTTTAGGGTCATTTTGCCTTGACCTGGTCTGGGCAACAACTGAAACCTCAGTGTGGCAGCAGCACTGCTCTCATCCCAAATCCAGACACAGCACTGTGGCAGCTCCTAGGAAAGGAACTAGCTCTGCCCAAGCCAAAATCAGGACACGATGTCACTTATTTAACCTGTCTGTGTACAGACACCGACATCTCTCTTTTGCTGCCCATGGCCCTGAACAAAACCTGAACCAACACTGCGAGAGTAATGCTTCCAGGTTGGCCATGTTTCTTCACAGAAGATCCTTTCCCAGGTTAAACTCCTACAGTCCCTGCTGTGGTTGGTCAGACCTCTGTCTTTAATGTCATTCAGAGATGTTAATGAGGTTACTGGCTCAAGGGCTGCCCAAGTTCGGTCATTATCTGCTGCTGCTCCCAGCTGGGAGCTCTCCTGCCTCCTGCAGAGAGCCGGGGCTGACTAAACCTGTTTTCTGAATCCTGCATAAATGTATGGAGTGGAGCCCAAGCACGGGACATCTGCTTCCTTCAGAAACCTGCTCAATGTTATTTCAGAGCCAGTGACCCGGAAACTCTGAAAAAGAAACTTTGCTTTTGTTCTCCTAAGAACCTCTGTCCTCCACTTAAAAAACCAGAACAGCAAACCTCCCCTGCCTGCCTCCCTTCCCCTAACCAAGCCATGCTCCCAAAGCTGACACCCACAAGATTAGAGGTGGGAAATGAAGAAATCTGAGGTGTCCTTGGGGAGAATCACATTGCCTCCAAAATCAGGTGTTAAAGCCATGAAGCTTTCTATGAAGCCCCCCCAAAACCAGAATGGGAGGGCACGTGTCCCTGATTCACTGCTCTCCAGCCCCGGACAGTAGTGCTGGTCCTTGGGGTTTTGGTGCCATCGGAGCAGGTGTGCTGGGCAGGGAAGGCAGCTGGAGCCGTGGGCTGTGAGGACATCAGGGTGTCCATTTAGCTTCTTGTAGTGACACTTCTTTTGCCATTTGCGTCCTTAAAATCAGGCCTTGCCCAGTGAAACATCAGGGCTCTCTCTAGGCTGGGAGCCATGCCTCTGCTAAGTGCAGGAGAAGCAGGCAAGTGATGTTTCTGCAGAAGCAAACCATAATATAAGTCACTTTTAAAGTCTAATCACAGCCGAGTAAGGTACCAGAAAATTGCTTGGCCAAAGAAAGACGGCGCTTTAGAAAAGTAGCCAGAAAATTATTTCAGCAGTTTCAGCCTGCCTGTTCTTGTGTATGTTACATAACAGTGATGTGTTAGTGTGTGTTCTCACCTTTTCCTGCGATTCCTCTCCCCGTGCTCGGGCTGGCAGCGCCTCACAAGTACTACATCGGCTTCCGCTACGTGCATCCCCTGACGGAGGAGGCCATCGAGGAGATGGAGAGGGACGGCATCGAGAGGGCTATTGCCTTCACCCAGTACCCCCAGTACAGCTGCTCCACCACAGGTGAGCGCCTGAGCAGGGCAGAGGTGCTGCGGGCATGTGGCTGTGAACGTGGGGAAATCATGTGAACTTCGGTCAGGCTGGTGCATGGTATGCTCTGGGATAAAATCGTTCCCTTTGGAGACTCTCAGCTCTGATTTACGGTTGCATTTTAATTATGTAGCATTTTTAAATATGATAATAGGTTGCTGCCGAGCTGTTTCAATCTGACAGGTTGCTGATGGCCTGGCTGAACTTGTGTTCTTAATTCTCCCTGTTTCAGGAAGCAGTTTAAATGCCATTTATCGCTACTATAATGAGAAAGGGGAGAAGCCAAAGATGAAGTGGAGCATAATTGACCGATGGCCTACACATCCCCTTCTCATTCAGGTATGGATTTGAAGCCTGTGAGGTTTATATATTTTCTTTTGAAACACAGGAAAAAGTACTGAGGAAGGATAACAGGAAGGCTTCAGTCTGAGGGTGCATTTTAGTTGTGTGACGAAATGAGTCTTGTGTACCATGTCTGAAATTACAGGGGGAGGGTTATTTCATGCCAGATGCTTTGGCAAGATAATGTGTGGAAGTGCCCTTTGTGCACATCCTGTTGTAAAAGCTGCGTGATGTTACCCTAACGATGGTGGCTGGAAGGAACCTCTTCAGGCCATTAGTCCAAATTCCTGCTCGGAGCAGGCGTGTGATCAACACACACTCACAGACCATGTTGGTCTGTGTGATTCCCCTCCAGCAGCAAAGAGTGAGAGCAAGGAGTTTGTTCCTGGCTGTGGCAGGAGCAGTGAGGGGAAGCTTTCTTGCTGCTGTCTTTTCAGAGAAAATGGCTCTGGTCTTTATTGGGGAGGAGAGGCTTCTCCTCCTGTGTGGGCTTGCCGTTTCTGTAGTGGGCTGGGCAATGGGGAAAACAGCAAAGGCAGGCGAGGTGGAAGAGCCTGTGCTGGGTGACGTTCCCTGGACACACTGCCTGAGTGCGGTGCGCACTGAAGGGAATTTGGGAGCAGGACTGCCTCCCGGTGTTCCTGCCTCAGGTCTGGTTTTGTTTCCCGGAGCAGTGCTTTGCCGATCACATCCAGAAGGAGCTGAACCTCTTCCCACCAGACAAAAGGAAAGACGTGGTCATCCTCTTCTCGGCCCACTCGCTGCCCATGTCTGTGAGTCACCTGGGGAAGGCTGTGGGGCACAGCTGTGGGGGTGCCGGAGGATCTTCCCTGGGTGACAAGGGCGCGGGGTGTGTGTGCTGCAGGTGGTGAACCGCGGCGATCCATACCCTCAGGAAGTGGGAGCCACTGTCCAGAGAGTCATGGAGAAGCTCAACTACTCCAACCCTTACCGGCTCGTGTGGCAGTCCAAGGTATGTGCCCAGGGAAGCTGAGCATTAAACCCTCTGCAGGGTTTCACTGAAGTGAAAAAAATACACCGTTATTTACATTTGCAGTTATTTTAATCAGTTTTGTTTGGGCTGGCCCGGGTTTTGTTCCTTTGAGATTTAATGCTGGGAAGTGTGTCTTTATTAAACATTCACTGGAGAAAGTGAAAAGCACAACCTAAAGCAGGGAAATACAAATAACTGTCTCTGTCCCATCCGTAATCTGTTCTGCATCATCCTGCCTAAGAAAGTGTGGGAATTTGTAAGAATGATTTAATCAGTGTTTTTCCTTTATTTCCCCTTTTTTGTTCCAGGTTGGACCAATGCCTTGGCTTGGTCCCCAGACAGATGAGACCATTAAAGGACTGTGCCAGCGAGGAAAGAAAAACATGTTGTTGGTCCCAATAGCATTTACAAGTGACCACATTGAAACACTCTACGAACTGGATATCGAGTATGCCCAGGTTTTAGCCAACGAGGTGAGTTCTTTGTGGGTTTGCTACCTGTTTGGGTAGTGCTGCTCTGAAATTAATTCTTCTGGGTTGCAATTTGCTTTGTAGTTGCTTCTTGCATTATGATTTAGGATGAGCTTTATTTTCCTGTAAATTGAAAACTAACCTGAAAAACCAGTGGGAATTTGTCCTTCTAGGTTTAAATTTTTTAATCATTACTATAATTGCTAAAAAAGAATAATTGATTTTTGCCAGCAAAGTAAAATGTTGCCCCATAGTTCTTTTTGCTGTACTAAACTCTGTGATACTGCATTAAATTCTGTCATTTTGGGGCAACTTCTGAATGAAGCAGAAAGATATTGAAGGCTACCCAGTGAAGGATCGAGCAGATTGAACTTTTTCCTCCTTATTTCTGATTCAGTGTGGAGTCGAAAACATCAGAAGAGCAGAATCTCTCAACGGAAATCCACTGTTTTCCAAGGTACCCGCTTTGCTGCCGTGGCTGTAAAGGTTTGCAGTCGTGTTTGCTGCTGGGTGTGGATGTTTTCAGGTAGTTTTAACATGTTTTAAGAGCAGAAATGGAACCCCTCTGTGCAGCACAGAGGGGTTTCTCGCACAGCACTTGCATGTTTTTGTCAGAGGGGGCACAGGGTGGGCCAGCCTCGCTGCCCCGTGCCCGGCTCAGGGTGGGTGGGATCGCAGGGCTGGCTTTGCTCCCTCTGACCGCTCCCGCCCCGCAGGCCCTGGCAGACCTGGTGTGCTCCCACCTGCAGTCCAACGAGGTGTGCTCCCGCCAGCTGACCCTGTGCTGCCCGCTCTGCGTCAACCCCGTGTGCAGGGAGACCAAGGCGTTCTTCACCAGCCAGCCGCTGTGAGCGGGAGCTGCCGCGTCCGAGCCGCCCTGCGCCGCCCTGCGCTGCCCTGCGAGGGACGCGGCCCCACCGAGGACAGGCCCGGAGCAGCCCCTCCCGGCATGCGCCCGCAGGCTGGCCAGCTTGACTTTGGTTTCACTTTGCTTATGTTTTCTTTGCTCGAGGAGAGCTGTAGGAAGTAGGGAAATGAGGGCATTTATCCTGTCAGGTGTGAGGAGATCTCGTGTCATCCGAGCCTGATTGGACTTAGCGTGAGCCCAGCAGTATGCACTGAAAAACATACACAACTTTTTTACAATTAGCTTCTCTTTCTATGCAGGGATTTATTTGTATGCAGGGTGGGCGCGAGTGCATTAACTTGCCAGGCCTAATGTCCAGATATTTTGGTTTTGCTTAAGGTGCAGTCCGACCAGCACATTCTGTTGTCTGTTCTGAGAGGGACTTTGCAGCTGGCTTTGGAGACTTTGGAGATCAAGTGACTTCTAAAGCTTTTTAATAATGTGTGTATATACTTTTTTTTTTCTTTTTTTTTAAGAACATAAAGATAAGGCTTTGTTTTGTTCTGGTTTTGCCTGCCAGAAGAAACTTCCGGTGAAAGCTTAGCTGGGATAGTAGAACGCACAAAACTTGTTTACATTTTCTAGAAAAACATTTTCATGATCTGCAGGAAGGTATTTGAAGAGCATAAATTGAACGGAATTAGCCTCCTTGGGTGATCCTGGAGAACTTGCTCCATTGAAAATGCATGTTTCAAATCTAGCAGGACCACGTGTGGAAACACGTTGGCTTACCTGTTAAACAGAATGACTTTTAAAATTCTTCTTATTTTTGTTAGAAAGGGCTTTCTCTGTTTGGTGAAGCAAATTTAGGAAGTCAGGTTTGTTCTCCAGGAGGTTTATGGATCCACTCTGTGCTTTCTACTGTGCCACAGTGGTTCTGTGGGATGCCTATGGAGCGCCATAGGTGGGATTGGTCTGGCTGAATCGCTGTTGTTTAAACGGAGATGACGGCTCAGGAGTAATTTAGAGTTTTACATTGCCTGAGAACGGGCGGCCCCGGGCTGGGGCTCTCCTGAAAGGCTGCCAGCAGCCAGCAGGGCCGAGCTGGGCAGGGCCCCCAGCACTGAGTGTCCCCTGGAGGCACAGGGACCCTCCTGCCACGCGGGGCGGGAGCCAAGCTGTGGCCGTGGCCCGTGGCACTGAGCCTGTGCTGGCCCGGCTGGCACCTCCTGCGGGCACGTGTTTACTTGATGTCCTTAGCACTGAAATGCCAGGGGCTGGGCACTGCAGGCTGGTTCCTGGGAATGCTGGTGGCTGGGAAGCAGATGCCGTGCTGCTCGGCCAGGCTGATCTGCTCAGGTAATAACGAGGCACGGGCAGCTTGGGCCTCTGGTCTCTTGAAAAGTGGGTATTTAAAGAGAGAAGAGGCTGCCTGTGGTGTATCTGGTTTGCCTTGCTCTGTTTCCTGGAAGAATGGAAGGTGAGATACTAAAGGAGCAGAGGGATGCTTTGTTGAGCAGCCCGGGAGCCGAGGGCTGCCGTGGAGTGGTGTAAACCCCCAGTACCTCTGGAGAGTTGCTCCACTGCCATGCCTCCCTCCCAGGGCGAGACAGACTGAGATTCCTTCAGTGCCAGAGCCTCCTGCAGCACCCTGTCCCCTGCAGAAAGAAGTCTTCCTTGACCCTTCATGCCTGTGCCTGTTTCAGTGGCAGGGAGCCAGAGGCTTCTCCTCTCCCTCTCTTGCTCCCCCCTCGGTCTCTCTCGCTGCCTCGGCAGGGTGAAGGAGCACAAATGTCCACCGTGTCTGGGAACACTGGCCTTACGTCCTGTTGGACAAAGAATTTTCTCTGTTCCGCTTCTCTGGGTGACACTTAGGGGTCAGTGGGAAGCAATCTGGTCTGTCAAATCTTGCTACTCACTGCTGGTTTCTCCCAACTGGAGGGAACATGGACCTTCAGGTGATCCAGGCTGTGACCACCACATTTACCAGTGTGGAAAGCAAAGGTTAACTTAATCTGAACCTTGTGGTACTATAAATACAGATGGCTTTTCATTTCCATTCTGAAAATACTAGCTGGCACTGATTCTGAGGCATTACATTTGTCCCCAGTAATAAAAGGTACTTAAAATTCAATTTGGAGTGTTCTAACCACAAGTGGGATAATTACTCTGTTGCTGCTATCAGACCATCATGTAGAAATCACTTCATTTTCCAGCTTTTAGCAGCTGGGGCCCGTCTCACGGAGCTGGTGGCACTGTTTGCTGGCAAAGCGTAGTTTTCAAAGAGGTTTCCGAGGAGCTCCTCATCTCTCCAGCCGGTGTCCAGCAGGTTGGGTGAGTGTCTGCCCTGGGGAGAGATGAATCCCATGGTGCATGTGCCTTCCTGAGCCCTCCTCAGGGCGCTGGGTCTGCAGCTCGCTGTGCCCCGCAGGTGTTCCGAGAGGGACCCATGGTGCTCCTGCCTCGAGCCGGGAGCCTCCGGTCCCCGTTCAGGATTGTTCTTATCAGTGACACTTCTGCGGCGCTTCAGCCGCGAGTGTTGCTCGTGTGCATATCCCTGACGAAAAGCAGGAGTGGGAAGTGAGGGATGTGTGAGGCAGTGCTGGAAATCGAGGAGTTAGGAGCAGCCCGTGGTGTCCTGAGGGAAGAAATGGGAAGCAGTGCGGATGTGGTTGTTTTCCCACTTCCACACTCTGCAGTTTGGCTTTTTTTTTTCATTATTGTGTGAGTTTTTCTCTTTTGAGTTTCCTTCTAACCTGTCACTCGGTCCTGGCTGCATTTCAGAGAAGGTGGAAGCTTCCAAAAGGTGCTATGACACTGACAGGTGTGTGGATGGTGTCCGCGCTGGCCTAACCTTCCCTGGAGAAGAGGATGGCACAGCTGCGTTCAGTGGGGCCAGGGTTTCCCTAGGAGTACCCAAAAGCTCAGTGAATTCTCCATTTCCACCACCCCCAGAGAGCTGGGAATCACCATGAAGTGTAAGCTGCGAGAGAGAGCAGCTCCTTTGATTTTGTTGATGCCAGGTGTGTACAGATACTTGCTCTTAGCCCGACATATGCATTTCACATTGACCAAGGACTTCCATTTGATCTAACACAGCAAATCTGGATAATCCTACTGTGTGTCGTTTGCCATAAGGATGGAATTTCAATTAAAGTTTTTTTGAAGAAATAATGCAGCCACGTGTCTTTGTAGGAACCCTTAGTGCTGCTGTTCAGGTTCTCTGCACCGCTGGTGTCAGGCTGGGGTGAGTTCCACTGCCCACAGAGGCTGCAGAAGATGGTGAATCAGGGATTTGCCCTGGTTTGGGATCCCACCTGCGATGGATAATTTATTCCATTCCCTGTTAGCGGTCTCTGGGCAGCTCCTTGCTGATGGTACAAATTAAGTGCTTGATTGATTATTTTCTAGAGAAGGGATTGGAGCTGTTGGATACTTAAGCTGATCCATCAGTGAGCTCTTGTGACTGGGTTGTGACGAGGGAGAGAGTGGGATGGATGGAAGGAAGGTGGCAACAATGGAGGAGAGCAGTGATGGTCCTTTTCCTTTGGAATCTCAGTCCAGGCTTTGCTGTGTTACCTTTGAGCAGGGATTTGGCTGTGTGAGCGTGGCAGAACTTTAGGGATATCGTGTTTGAATCCAAAACAATCTCTGACGCTGTGGAAACACTTCTCCTTCCCTGCTTCTTTCCAGAGAGCTCCTGCTCTCCTTCTTGGCCGTGTCCCTTCTCGTGTTTCCTTGAGCAAATTCCCGAGCACGTGTGGCCTGCGCCGTGTCTCATGCCGTGTGGATGTGTTTGTCTCCAGCAGCACGAGCTGGGGTGTGCTGGGCAGGGGATTTATTTAGGCTCTCTTCCGACCCAAAGCAGTGTGGGGTTCTGTGATTCACTGCAGGTCTTGCCTGTGATCCCATCGCTCACGGGGCAGGGAAAGGGGCTGGGGAACTGAAGCTGGCAGTTCCCGGAATGATGGAGAGGGAGCTGTCACGCGCCATCCAGAGCACTCCGTTCTTCTCCTGTCATTTTTAAGGATGATCCATAACGTGTGAACATCACCCGCAACCGAGGCCTAATTGCATTTCTCCAGCGAGCAGGCGGCGCTTCCAAGGAAGCTTAAACGAGCACTTAAAGGATAATGCTCGGAGCGGGCCCGGGGGGGCTCCGTGCCCAGGCCGGGCTCCTCACAGCCAACTCCCCCAGCGCTTTTATGCCGCAGTTATTGCGCCATTATGGCCCACGGTTGTCTTTTACTGCCTTGGATTTCTTGTGCTGTCGGGCGGGAGGGAAGGGATGTGTAACATGACCCAAAGTGGTCTTGTTTGTTTTAATCTGCTGGTTTAATATCTTATGGCTTCCTGCCATGATCCCTCTCTGCGCTGGACCCTGGCGTGGCTCCCGGAGGTGTGCTGTGTGCGGAGGCCGCGGGCAGCGCCCCGTGGGTGCGGCTGGTGGCAGGCAGAGCTGGCCTCGGCTCCTTCTCCGTGCTGGAGGCATCGGTGACCGCTGTTCCACTGGTGATCCCAAGGTTTTTGTCCTCCTGCTTGTTTTCCCTCAGCACCTCCATCCCAGTGCTGCAAATCAGTGGCACTGGAAAAGCTCCTGCTGTTTTCCTCCGAAAGAAACGCTGGTGTGCAGCTTTCCCTGCAGGCTGCCTCCCAGGCTGCTTCCCCAGGGAGTTCCCGAGGGTTTCGAGTGGTGCGGAGTGTTTGGATCACAGGAGCTGCCAGCACTTCATCTGCAGTCCGGAGGGACCCGCGCCGTGATCCCTGCGGGTCCCACATGGCACATCATTACTGTCGAGTCCATCCTGACGGATGCACTGCCGGAGAGGAGGAGAACGGAGTGTGGCATCTGCTCCTTCGGGCTGCTCTGGGGAGCAGGGACACCGTCCAGCCTGGCTGCCACGGCGCGTCCCTGCATCCCTGGGTGGGAAGGGCTGTTCTGGTGCTTTGGTTTTTGTCATTGCTGACAAAACAGAGGGGTTTTTATACAGCATTTTAGCTGGGAATAATTGCGTGGTTCCTGCCAGGGTCAGGAAACAGTGAATTGAGGGGAATTCACAGGAATGAGCTCCACGGCACTGAGCCAGCCCTGGACCCGAGCGCAGGGGGCGCAGCCTGGCACTGGGAAAAGCTGCAGCTGATAGAACATCCCAGCCCGGCTGCAATCCTGCCACACACCCAGCTCGTCCTTCAGCTTTTCGGCAGCCTAATGAAACGGTCCCATTTCCTTCCTCCAGCTGTGCCCGCTGCTAAGTGCCTGGAAAATGCGTTCCCGGGGGAACAATCCTGCAAGCGCAATGGAAATGACCTGCCGTGGCTGCATTAGTCTCGGTGTCACCGCTTGCTCCTCTTTGCTGTTCGAGTGCTTTTACCCTTCTGGGGCCTGCAGCCACCCTGGTGGCACCGGCTCCTTGCTTGGGCAGGGGCTTGGGAAAGCACTCCTCCCCAGCGTGTTCCCGGGGGTGTCGGGGGCACAGAGGGCTCAGGGCCCCCCTCCCGCTCCGTGGGAGCCCTCTGTGCCCCCCGGGCACAGCGAGAAGGACGGGAGGCTGGGAGAGCCACGTTCTGCGCTGGGACACAAAGTGCTGAGGAGGCAGCTCGGCCTTTATCTGCGCCCGTGGCCACTCAGCAAAGTGAAACGAAGCAGCGTCAATTTAATTAATGGCAGAATCTGGCTCAGTGTCGAGAGAGGGACACGGAGAGAACGAGCACGAAAACAAAATTTTCAGTGAGTTGATTAACGCCAAGGTTAGCCATTGGTGCCAAGGTTAGATCGCAGATAACAAACCCTGCAGTGCTGCCTGGGTTCTGGGCTGGGACCCTCCCGTGCCCCCCAGGCTGACCCTGCTGCAGGTGGGCAGAGGGGGATGGCAGCCGGAGAGTGAGGGCAGGAAAGGGCTGGTTTCGTTTGGTTTTTGAGGAGACAAACACAGCAAAGTGCTTTTCCTGTGCACTTTGTTTGGCTTTTTTTTGGGACGAAACGAACCAGACTTGCCCTCGGCTGGGGCAAGTCACTGAACGAATGAACGAATGAATGAATGAATGAATGAATGAATGAATGAAGACAAACTTGCCACATCCTTCTTGTCATGGAATTTCAGCTCCAGGAACCTCCTGCCTCCTCCCATAGAGCTGCTTCAGGGAATGAAAGCGCAATAACTTACATAATGTTATGGTAATTGCATTGCATCATGGAATTCCAAGACTCGCATAAATATAAAGCGATTTCTCCTTTAATATCACAGCTACACGAGCTGTGCTCACGGGAGAAGGTGCCAGATCTTTTTCCGGGTACTTTTTGTTCACACGTGGCCAGGCCCTCCATCCCAGGCGGCGTTTTTGGGGCAGGGTCCTACGCTGGGGCCTGCATTAGTCTGGCTGTGCTCAGCTCCACATCCCTGAGAGCTGTTGCAGGGTGGCTCCACTCCACCCCTTGGGGTGGGATTGGGCTGTGGTTGGGAAAACGCTGGAAAAAAACAGGAACTTTTGATCGCACAAGGAAGCAAAAGCGTTGTTTTCCTCCTTTATTGAACTTTGGCAAATAATATGTGTGTGTGGGTTTTACATCAATAGCTATAAATAAAACTTTGAAAGCAATGTAATACTTGTCATTGAGATAAAGGACATCTATTGGCACAAATCAGTGAGTAAAAACCCTTTAATGATAAAATAACATTCACTCTTTAGCTACTTTATTTGTCTGAAAAACTCAGCTTACACTCAGTTCAACATATCACCTTCCACAAAGTTAAAAAATGACATAAAATGACATAATAAAATAGACCTTAAATTTCATAATACAAGTACCTTGGCAAATTCCAGCCAGCTGGAGCAGCTCGTGCCGGCCCCGCTGTGCCCTTGCCATGGCCTCACATACCCCTCGCTGCCTCTGGACTGAGGAATGCAGGTGTACTCAGAGCCTGCTGCGTGGCGGTGACGAGCGGTGGCATCTGCCAGCAGGGCTCTGCCGAAACGTCCCGGCTCTGCTTATTGCGGAAGAACGTGGAAAGCTTTCCGGAAGATTAACCACTGTTACAATCATCAACTGTCTTACAAAAACCCCTGTTTAAAGTTCTTGTATCCGTCACTGTCTTTGGCAGAGAAATCAGGAAAGAAAAGAACCTGACTATATTACACAGCTTTCATTATCATCACAACCTACCGAGTAAGGCCAAATAAAAATGTCTCCTGGCACTAATGAAAGCACATCTCTAATATACCCTCAATGACAGACGATATCAACACTCTACTGACGGGACTCGATGCCTCCTCAGAAGACTGCGACTCCCCCCGGCCCGAGCCACCTCTTCCACGCAGAGCACAGGGTACGGAGCAGTTGGGTTGGCTTTGTGGCCAGCACGACCCGGGATCGGTCAGGGGACAGCAGGGCTCCCAAACTGGCCCCGCAGAGAAAACACGAGCGTCACTCTGGCTTGGGGACAAACCAAAGGGGGGACAAAGCACCCTGACACACCTGGCCCCAGGGCAGGGCGAGGGGGAGCCGGGGCTGCTCCCCAGGCAGGAGCAGCACGGGGGGCACAGCTGGAGCGCTCGGATGGACACCCAGGCCAGCTCTGTCAGGACAGGTGGCACGGCCGGCAGAGCTCTGCTGAGCCCAGGCTGTGTGCCCAGCCGGGCTGGGTGAGGAGGGGGGTGGTCCCTGAGCACCCACCCCGGCCGGGCCCCGCTGTGCCCAGGGCTGCCAGAAAGCCAAAGGAACTCCCGATCCTGGGAAAAACGCACAGTTGGCTCTGCGGCGAGCAGGACGTGCACTGCCCCGGGACCGACCGAACCAAATCGCTGGGAAGAAGCTGCCGGGCGGCCACGCTTCTCCTCGAACGGCAATTTAATTGGAATCGAATTTGGGTGTGTGTAACACGGGGGCAGAGCAGAGCTGCTGCGGACACTGCCCCGAGCAGTGCTGGCCGCACGGGACGGAACCGGGCGTGATTTCAGAGCGTCAATGCAAACACAACCGCGCCACGACTGCGAACAGCTAACGGGCTCCATGCATAAATAAACACCATCAACCCGAAGGGCCCGAACCCAAAGGAAGGAGTTGCCATTAAGAACCACGATGCATCACACTGCTAAGGGTTTGCCTCATGCATAAACATGGCAGCGCTGATTGGCAGTTGCTAATTATAATACTACACCGTCACACAGGACAATCAGCTCTTCAGACCAAGTAGCACAAATGTAGAAAATAATTTTTTTTTCTCTTTTTTTTTCTTTTTTTTTTTTTTTTTTTTTTTCCAAAAAACAAAATAAACAAAAATTNTTTTTTTTTTTCCAACAGAGCAAATGAACACAGATTGTTTCTTCAGCAAAATATGAAACTGTAAACTTTGGGCTCATTCTGCAACTTTTCCCCAATCCATAAGAACAAAAAAAACCCAATGGGAAGAAAGACTGACCTACATTTTTAAGCGCACCTTCTCCGTCTAGTACAAAAGCACAACCTAAAACGTATAAAGCTTCTTCTTCTTCTCCTTTTTTTTTCTTTTAAATCACAGTTACCAAAAAGAAACAGTGAATAATTTATTACATACGCTATAATAACATTACGCTAAACAGCTATTCTCTATGAGGTATATCTGAGAAAACTTGGTAAGGGATTGCACGGTCTGCATTGCCAACATGCCCAGTTCGTAATAAAGCTTTGGAACCATGGAAAAGAGAGACTGGGGAGAGGGGGGAGGAGGAGGAGGAGGAGGAAGAGAGCCTTTGGTATTATCAGCAATCTGTTCTTTGCAGGGCTGCATTGCAAAGCACCACAGTACAAAAGCCCACCAGGTACGATTCAGCGGCCCAGTCGAAGCTGAGGTATTCACAGGAAGAATAAAAAAAAGCACAGAGAGGTCTAGACTGGCAAAATCGTTGCTTTGGTTCAAGCAAGGCACTCGTCCCGTGGTAACGTCACTCTTTGCAAGTGAAGCAGGAGTCGGGGGGGCCGCGGGGACCCTGCCAGCTCTGGGCACTGTCTGTGTCCGAGGGCGCAGGGACAACCGGCTCCCCCCGCCCTGAAGGCATCCTGAGAATTATTATAGCTTTGTGTTGAGGGACACGGAGAGGGAGGGAGAGAAAAGCACACTTGTCGAGTCCTACCGTTTCCAACGCAGGCTTAAACCCCCAAAGAAACACAAAAAAAAGGCAACGCTTAACCGAAGCGGAGCGTTCGTGTGGAGCTGTCGGTGACCTCTGTGAGTCCAAGGGCATGGCTTGGCAGGTTCCTTGGGAAAGGCCCTGCCCTGCAGCAGCTGTCCAGCCCGGGGGAGCTCGGGGGAGCAGTGCCCAGGGGTGCATTCGGCTCCTCAGAGCATCCCTCAGTGCTAGAACAGGGCAGAACCAACTCAAAACCCAAGTGCCAAAGGGCACCTCTAATTCCCCAACCAAAGAGCCGAACAACTCGGAAGCGATCGCTCAGGAACGCGGTGCTAATGGAGCTTAATGCAGCCTGGCTTCGTTGCTAACTTGAGAAGAGTAATTAATTGATTTTGATCTGAAAACTGTACTTGTAAACAACACCCGAAGGTGAGGCGCAGGGAGCAGCCCCTGCATCTGCCAAAGTTTGGCTGCGTGGGAGGCAGGGCACGAGAGCCTCTCCCCTGGGCCCCACAGCAGCCCTGGGCTCCGCCCGAGCAGGGAACGGTAATAATAATTAGCAATGCTAATTGCTGCTGCAGAGCCTTCCCCAGGGAGTGTGTGCATGGCCAAATCTCGGATTCACCTGCAGGTCCTCGAGAGCTCCGCAGCAGCACCTGCCGGGGACAGCTCCACACCTCCAGACGCATTTGGCTGCAGGAAGGAGTGAGGAACACAGAAAAGGGCGTCACCAGAACGGGCAGCTTCCAGGGAAGCGTTTCTTTGGGAATCTGGGCTCTGCTGGACGTTGCTGGGTGTAGGAGAGAGCGGTGGGAGTTACCAGAGAGCACAAGCAGAATGCAGACCGCACAGAGAAAGAAATCTTTGGTATCTTTGGTATCATCAACACGATTAAAATTACAAATGGAAAAGTCAGTGAGGTAGCCTCTTTGGTTCTCACTAGAAATAGAAAGGTTTTTTTTCTGGGTTTTTTTTCTTTTTTCCTTTTTTTTTTTCCTTTTTCTTTTTTTTTTTCCACACACAGAAGTTCATTCTTGGAAGCAGCTAGTTTAAGGGTTTCTCTTTTTTTGCTTGGCATGGATTATTTCCCCCCCAGTTTAAGTTTTAAGAAGCCACAAAGTTCAGGCAAAGTATCCCAGTGTCTTTTTTTTTCCCCCAATTTTTCTGAATGCACAGTTTTAGGTTGAATATTCATTGCTTGTCCTCAAAGTTCACTCTGCTGTTCTTACAGGAAATCAGCTGTAGTGCTTTATAGATAATTCTAAATAAAAAATAAAAACTCTACAAGGGCATCCCTGGGTGATGATGAATAAGTTAAATAAATAAGTTATATTACGAAGGCTTTATGTGCCATAATAAAGGTATGTCGCACTTTCTAATCAGGTGGAAAGAGATTAACTTAAATAATTTAAACTTTGACATTCAAAATTAATTAGAAGAAGGAATGAAAACTAGACCCCTGTTTTACGGAGTGAGTTGTTTTTCCCTGTCTGACAGAGCCTGGCTGCTCTACAAAGCAGTTCCAACTCTAAGGTGTGTTTGCTCACAGGCTTCGCATCCCTGATGCGCTACACCAGTCCTACGGATAAATAGGCAAAATGACTCCCAAATGAATTCATAAATGGCTGAATTAAATAGACACAAATAGCTAACATCGGAGCCTGACCCCGCAGTCTGCATTCAGGCACAACTCCCACTGAATTCGAAAGCTGAACCGAAACACCATGGGATTCAGACTGAACAGAGATCTCAGGACCTGCCCTAAGACTAAATTAAATAAATTACATTATCGATAGATAATATATCGGGTTAAAACCCACAAGTGTCTGGAAAAAAAATAAAACCATTTTAAGCTTCGCCTTCTTAAAAAATTTAAACAATAAAAATTCCCCATAATAATAAATATAAAGGAGGCCAAGTAGAAAGTTTCCCCACGTCTTAAAAATACTTTGGAGTTGTGACAAGCGAGGGAAGCATTGGCCATGTCCAAAGCCAGCACACTCTTGGCGATACCGTGTCGCTCCTCCGTGATCTCCCTCTCCCCGCGGGGCTGAGCGAGCTCTGCTGGTCCAGTCCTTCGCAGCTCTTTGGATTCAGCTGTAGGCGAGAGAGATCCACAACAAAGCTTTGCAACCGAAGTCAGCGAGCACATTCTTTGTGACCCAGCGAGAGCCAAGGTTTCTTGGAAGCTGAACTCATCTCGGCTGTGCCCAGGGCTGTGACTCCGAAGACGCTGGGATGCTCTCTGTACGCACGAGTCTTTCGCAGCACAATAAATACTAAAGCACGAGTTACATCACACAGGTGTGTAGATTGATAAATGCAGGGCAGGGAGACGGAACGCAGCTGTCTGGGTTTCGTGCGGCGCGGGCTCTGCTCCCGGGGACAAATAGTTCCCTCGTCTGAGGGAGCTGCTACATCAAAGCCGACGAGAGTGGACAGTGAAATGGAAGACGTCACACAGGGCCGTGAGAGATGCAGGGATAAAAAATGCAGCAGGATTTTCAGCTGAGAATGGTTTGTGACTGTCGATAGATCGGAGGCCCCGGCCAGAGAAGCCTCGTGTGGGTTGCTACCCGGCCCTAATGTCGTGTAACAAAGGCTTGCACAGTTTGGGGAGAATTTCACTGAGGAGGAATTTGTAATTCAGTACCTGATCTGAACTCCCTCTGTCGGGGCTGCTGGATGAGCTCTGAGCAGGAGCAAAAAGCCCAGCTCTGCTCCCAGGCTTCACCAGAGCTGCGCTCAGCTCCGCTCTGCCTCCGGGGAAGGAGGGAGGCACAGCTGTGGGGCTCTGTGTGTCCCTCGGGGGACAGTTCCTCGGGGGACAGTCCCTCAGGGGACAGGTCCTCGGGGGACAGTCCCTCGGGGAGGTGTCCCACGGCCGAGCACAGGCTCAGAGGATGCCGGGGCTCATTCCCCGTGGGATCCAGTGCACTTCCCCGCCCTGGCACTGCAGGAAGGGGACGTGAGCAATGCCACCAGCCCTGTGCTGTCCCCAGACTGCAGGGGACATTTCAGCATGAGGCACCTCCCTGAGGGCAATGCCACGGAGGGGACACGGGTGGGAATGAAGGTGAAACTTCAGCGTGAGCACACCACCTCAGCCGGGCTCGCTCCACAACCTGATGCTCCAAACTCCACACTCAAATATTGGGCATTTGGGCCAGGAGCCCTCAGAACAGGTCAGCCCAGATGGGAATCACGTTTTGGCAGCTTTATTCCACATCTGGCTAAGAGCATTCTCCAAATCTCTTTTGAATGTGCCTGGAAATCTCTGCTGAAGGATGCTTTGATTCCCAGAGCAGGCATGTGCTGTGAATTCAGCTGTGAGGATCTTGAATTTGCTTTCCAGAAGCCTTTCCTGTCCTGAGCAGACGAGGCTTGTGGACTTTTTTTCTATTTTAAGTGCAGTCATTGGGAAATGCCTGCAGCAGCTCATGGAGCAGTTCAAACGAAGCCCTCGTTTGAAGGCAGAGAGGAGCGAGATGCGCTCCAGCTCTGAGGATAAATTTGGATGTGTCACGATTTGGATGAAACGACATCACAGGGCTAACATGTCAGAAGCACTCCCTGAACTGCCCCACGGACTGCTGAATGCTGGGTGTGGGTCAGGCGGAGCTCTGGAGCCAGGCTGGGGCACGGCTCAGCACTCACAGGGACACACATGGGGACACACATATTGCAAGTTTTATCCCTGGGGAAGAGAAGGGAGGCTGGGGGTCACTCGGCCGATGTCACGCGCAGGAGGGTGGCTGCTCACAGCTCCGGACACGAGGGACACCGACGCAGGAGTCACAGCCAGCCCACCAATGGTTCCTGCAGGGAGGAGACGTGCCGGCGCAGTATCCAACATCTCGCACTTGGAGTCCGTGCAGCGCTTGGGGAGACGCCGTGTGGGGCAGAAACAGGGAAAACATAAATAAACCCACCCTTTTGGTTGCTCAAACTCACGAGGGGTTACCTGTGCAGAGATCAGTGGGGTTATGTGCATTAGTCGTGCAAGAGGAGAAACGAACTGAAACACAAGTAGTGAGAATCCTCATCTTTGGTATTGTAGCTGTTGAGGTTTTGGTTGCTCTGTTCCTTGTTCTTTGAAAAAACTGCATAGGCACAAATTAAAGACAATCTTCAACTTTAAGATGACTCAAGTTGTCAAATGAAGCAGCAATCGTACTGGCTTTGCTTTGCTCTCATTGCTGTCAACCCTTGCTTTGAGATCTGCTTCCGAAAACGTCCAAGATGTCTGTAGAACACAGTGTGGTACTCATTTGTTTCCTGACATGCTTCCTTGGTTTTTTTTTTTAATTTTTCTTTTGTCTTTCAATGGAACAGTTCGTTGCAGAAGAAGTAGGTGCAGAAAACGTTTCTTTGGTTTCGATTAAGTAGTACATAAAAAAGTCTCAAGTGTCTCTAGCAGGGCACGGCCGGGGGCTGCAGAGAGGGCTCGGAGCTCGCCAGGCTTCCCCGGCGCCGGCCAACCACCCGCACCAGCGATGAGCAAGAGAAATGGCAAGTTATAAACATCTTTGGCTTGCAGAAATCCTGTCTCTTTGGTGTGCTGTGTTCCCACGGGCTCGGGGAGCCGGTGAGCAAAAGGAACTTAGGGATGCAATAGAGCCAAACGCGGCACATCTGAAATGGTCCATGGCATCTGAAGGGCTTCTTTCTGTTTCTTTTCCTGCTTGAAAGTACCGTAAAATCCTGAAAAAATGAACAAAAATACACTGAACACTAAAAAAGTTTCGGTAACACGGCCGTTGCCGAAGAGAAACCGGATTCCCGGAAACTAAAAAAGATGTAATCATGTAAATAAATCTAGATCTTCCAAAACATTGTGTTTGCTCCATGAACTGCAGCAGTTCCACCGACCTCCTGAGTGTGCATTAGATACAAACACAGAGCTCGTGAGGAACTGCCAGCTGTGCTTGGGGCTCGTGCCATCTCCACGGTGTTCCCAGGATGGGAGGCTGCAGCTGGCACAGCCGCCCCGGGCAGCCCGGGGCCGGGCCATCGCTGTCGCTGCCGGCTTTGTGCTTGATACTTTGAGCTCAAGAGAACTGAACTTTTTCGATCCGGTAACAAGCTGATTAAATGAAACTAAAAAACAAACAAAAAACCCTTAAATCTGATTTTTTTGTTCCCCTAAAACACTTAACAAAACCGTGCCTGAGTTTAAAAACGGGGTCTTGGGTTTTCAGTGTCCGACTTTGTGCTCTGTTGTGGCGTGGCTGCGGGGTGGTGCGGCCAGCACACGGCAGGCGCTGGGCACGGGAGGCCACGGAAACCTGGGGCTCAGGAGAAACCTGCCTCAAGAACGACTCCCCTGCGTTTCAGACCTGCTTCGCCTGTCCTGAGCGTAGCATCGTTTGGAGAGAGGTTGATGTGGAACCTGTGCCTGCTGAGACCGACAGAAGCCATAGGAATGTCCTCGGGAACGGCTGGGCCGGGGTTGGTGGCGGGGGATTGTGCTTTAAGTCACCGGCGAGGGGCCCTGGTGCCGAGCCGTGCCCGCCCCTCACGCCTTGGTGCAGGTGCTGGGGGCCGAGGACGAGCCCCCGGAGCTCAGGTCGTCCTGCCACTTCTCCAGGCTGCGCCGCCGGGCGTTCATGAAGAAGTTGCTGACGGTGTTGAGCTCCAGGCCCAGCTGCTGCGAGATGGTCATCTGCATCTCCTTGGACGGGCGCTTGTTCTCCTTGAAGATGGCGAAAAGCGTTCGGCGCTGGAGGTCCGTGAAAACCAGGCGGGATTTCTTCTGGGAGTTGTTCCGCTCTTTGTTGGGCTCTTGCTCCTTGCGCTTGCAGGCTGGGAAAGGGCGGCAGAGACAGAGAGAAAGGGTCAGGGTGGTGCCCACAGACCCTGCCAGCCACCCCCAGCACGGGCACTGTCACACCAGTGTCACCGGCCGAGCCAGCGCCACCTGGGCACGCAGGGCACGGGGGCTCCGGAGGAGTCCCGTGGGCTGCATTTGCTCTCACATCCCCAGTCCCCCTCCGCAGCCAGGAATAACCCTGGCACATAACTTCCATCCCTTTGAGCAGCCCGAAGCGATCCCCAGTCACAGCTCTGGTGGCAGCAGCTCGGTGTGACCGTCAAGGGAACGCTGCCGTGGTGCCACTCGGCCTCCCAGCGCAGGGGTCAGGCTCTGCCTCACCTGGGCCCTCCCTGCTCCTCCCTCCAGCCCGACTCCCGCAGTGCCACCAGCCCAGGGCACGGCTGCCATCACTGTCCCCTTCCCGGGGCACAGCTGCCATCACTGTCCCCTTCCCGGGGCACGGCTGCCATCACTGTCCCCTTCCCGGGGCACAGCTGCCATCACTGTCCCCTTCCCGGGGCACGGCTCCCATCACTGTCCCCTTCCTGGGGCACGTCCCGAGGGTGACGCCGGGCAGAAGCTCCTGCCAGAGCTCAGGGCAGGTGGGGCAGCCGTGCCCGACCATTGCTGCTCTGAGCGATGCTAATGGATCCTAAAACCCATCCGTATTAATAGCTGCTCTGTATTTATTAGCAGAGAGAACAGCGAGTGCTGAAACCAATACTGCTGCCGGAGCACACCCACAATTAAAAATAGCTGCCCAGGCTGTCTGCGCCGGGCACGGGGAGAAAATCCATATGTTGACATGGTTGGGTAATGTGCTGGGACAAAATGAGCCCAGAGAATTGATAAGTGGGAGGGTTTTAAGCAGCGCTGTTAAATAATTCTGCAGGTCTGGAATGTGGAATGAAGCCGGCCCAAAAGTAAAAGTCAGACAGTGGAAATGTCTGTAATTAACCCAGTCAGGGCTGTGCCTCAGCCAGTGTGGCACTGACTGCCTCCTCCCGTGCCGGGGACAGCATCTCACAGCATGTCTGCCGGAAACTGCAGCATTTGTTGGAGTGCCTCACCCCGACCCCTCTCAGCTGCCAATCCCAGTGGCTGCAGCAGAGCTGCCTCAGGGAGGGAGGTCAAGGTCAGACCTCAAAATACCCCAAAGCGTAAGGAGGAGGATGGTCCTGGGAGTGGGGTCCAAAAACAGACCAGGGCTGTGCGTGAAGGAAGCAGCAGGAAGCAGCACGGACACACCAGAGACACCTGGGCGAGCCTGCACCTGTGTCCCCAGGGCCAGACTCGCCTCTCCGAGGGCATTGTCCCAAAGGCAGCAGCAGGAGGAATTCGAGCTCTCTGCCTGCACCTCCGACAGGGCACAGGTAAAGTCCTACTGCCTGTCTGAGCTGAGAAAGCAGATTTCAGCCTGGGTTTCCTGTGCCACGTGTCCGGAATCCACGCGGCCATGTCCCCGGAGCTGGGGATGTGATGAGCAGCAGCATCTTTGCTGCAGCCTCTAATCGGTTCCGGGACACTGGGACGAGCGGAGTGTCTCCTACCATCACTAATTTATGTCCTGAGATACTCTGCGTTTTACAGTTATTGGTATCTGATAATAAATAATGCAGAGGTATGTGCTTTTCGATGCATTCAGTAAATACTTTCCTTGAACTGTTGAGTTTGCTCTTGAAAAGGCCCCACAAAGGCAAACGCTGCGCCTGAAGAGCATCTCTCAGCAGAGAAAAATGGGGTGAGCACTCTAATAAAATCAAGTGATTTTCTGGGAAGAAAGAGAAAGGTTTTAACAGGGGAGGGAAGGGAAGAGACCATCTGGATTCTGAGCACAATTTGATTTATTAGCTGCGGTTAAACCTGAGCATATCCTATGGAAGAAAATGGACAACTGGAGAGAACCGAAAGCCATAACTGTGGGGGGAAAAAGGGAAAAAAGGCTTCCTTTTGCTTCTGCACTGGACTAAAGGTGCTCTTCCATAGAAACAATAGAGGAACTGCTCAGAAATTGGGTCAGTGCTGCTCCCTTGGCGTGGACCAAGCGGAGCCCCACGCTTGAAGGGCAGTAAGAAGGTGCAGGAGCTGCCACTGCCCTGTGACACACGGAGTGTCATCACACCGAATTTCCCTGCCGAGAGTTCATTTGTCTGATTATCCGCAACGGTAACTCTGATTTTCCATTGTCTTCCCCACAAGAGAGGAACCTGGCCAGCCCAGGCATTCCAAACAGCCACAAATCCTGAAAAACCTCTAGAAGCTCTAGTGTCCAGCTCCGTCACCCAAACCCAGTTATCTGTCTGATGGAACTGAAACTGCTCCTCAATTCGATTTTGGAGAGGACTTGACGTGAGGGAAATGGAATTACTCTGGTAATACTGAACACAATGAAATGACCATCAAAACGTTTCCAAAGATTTAAAATGTTTTTCTTGCGCTGTGATTCACTTAAAGCAAGCCCTTGTATATCCCTGTTACTACAACCTCTTAAAAACTAGGCCTCAGAAATCAATTTGATTACCTCTCTGAATTAAGTATGCACGAATGAGAGCGATTGAGATCAATACAAATTAGGTTAAGTACTCCGCTGTGTACAAAATCATTATGGAACAAGGAGCAATCGGAATGAAAATGCAAATAATCACATTGTCGGGGTGGGCAGCCAGTGCTGCTCATCCCAGCTGCTGCACACACACCAAACTCCTCATTTTTGGGAACCTAGGAATGCCCTTGATGGCATTTATCCAGAAAAACAGATTGAACGTGTAGCACAAGGTTAATTCTGTTCTTCCAGAGAAGATCTGCTTGCTCATCCATTGTAACCCTCCCTGTTTGGAGGGCCAGGGATTCCTGCAATGCTCCAAAAAAGAAGCTCCTGGCCTGGCTGTTTTCAGCCAGAAAGATGTTTTCTTGGTACCCTACCTGATTTTTCCCTTTCAATCGTGTCACATTCCCCAGGGAATGCCGCCCCTCTCCAGGCTCTGCATCCTGCAGCTCTCTGGGAACAGAAGATGAATGGCTTTGGGGACGTGGCTCCTTTCTGCTTCTCCCTGGCAAGCCACAGCTCTCAGGCTGTTTGTGTCCAGTCTCCTGTAAATCTGCAGGATGGCTGGAATTGGGCTGTAAATTCTGCTTCCTCCCTGCAGTGCTGCAGCACCCACCTCAGCACAGCATCCGAGTATCACTGGAACCTTCCAGCTGCACTCGGAGAGTCCTTCGTGTCTAACACCTGCCAGATTGATGTTTCCTCTCGTTCTGGAGATTCTCCCTTTTGAATCCCCAAGTAGTTTCCAGCTGAATTACAACACTTTCCAGTGACAAAGGCTTCCATTCCCCTGGTCAGAGCACAGGGATGGAGCCGGGCCTTCCCCACGCCAAGCGCTCTGCGAGATCTTACTGCAAGGGGAAGGACAGATCTAGAGAATCCTTGCTGTGCGCTCCCCTTTTCAGGAACTCTGAGCCATGGGAGAAAGCAGCACATGAGTATTTCCTTTCACCGCCTGGTACCGATAGGGCGGAATTAGGAAGAGCAGGAGAGGACAGGAGCAAAGTTCTGCCAGCTTATTGGGAAAGGCAGGTCTGTGCTGCCCCCCGAGCTCTGCTCGCGCTCCGGCTGAACACAAAGAGCTTCCCCACACACTCAGCTCCCCATCTCCTTCTTGCCAGGGCCTGGGAAAGCTCAGCTCCAGCCCCAGAGGGTCTCTCCTCCCTGGCAGCAGAGCGTGGGGTGAGGAAGGGACGGGAGAGCCGTCCATGGCCGCAGCAAGGAGCGAGCAGGACGAGGCCTGGAGAAGGTGTGCGAAGCTCTCCGAGGAAGACTTCCGCCCGCTCTTCCTCCACCTGCCGCAGCCGAGTGCTGCTTGCCAAAGCTTAATGCCTCGGCACAGGCCCCGTGCTCCCATCCCATTACGGGGGGATGAGAACTGCTGGAAAATCACCGCTGCTCATAAATATGTTCCCTGCTTACTGAGAGATATTTTGGTCTCGGAGACAATTTGCGTTTTGGGAACCTGCCAGCCTCTATCACTTGTCTAATAATTCCTCTGTGCAGCATCTACCAGTGGTTTGAGTCCCTTTTTTTCACAACGGAGCAGTTTGATTTTATAGCTCAAAAACCCCAAACAACCCCAAAACACTCCAATTTCTTTTTTGATTGCATTTCTCTCTGCCATCAGCGAGTTGTCTGGCTGATGTTATCACCAAACCCATTTGAGATTAGTCTGTTTGGTATGATTTCTTCGTGCAAAACCCTCTATAAATCAGGGAGCCTTTTATGCAAAAGTCTGCAAGATTGATGGAGCTGGATACAAAATCTTTTACCTTGAAAAAAGAGATGTATTATCTGTCCCATTGGATACAGTGCTTTCCCTGCATATTCACTGCCCAGGTGTGATGGGCTTGTTCCAGAGAGGAGAGGAGACAAGATGGGAGCCTTAAATACAAACAGATCACTATCAGAAGGAAGGGAATGTTCTTTTTTGCTGCGTCTAGCAGGGATAAGATGAGAAGCAAAGGATTTAAAAGACAAAAAGTGAGATTAAGACCAGTCATTAAGGATTTTTTTTGTACCTGTAAGCCCTAGGTAAAAAATCCCCTCTGGAGATTCCTTCAGGAAGGGGCAGACTGTCAGAAGCGATGCCTGCAGCCCTTTTCAGCTCTGCTGTTCCTCCGAGAGCCATTCTGCACACACCTGCAGAGCCTCGTCCCCACTCTGAAGGCAGCTCCAGGGAGCCGCTCTGATGAGAGGAGTGCCTGCCGTCAGCGCTGAGGCTCGGCACAGCCGTGCTGGCTCCTGCAGGAAGCTTCTCATCTCCCAGCGGTGGCTAATTGGAAGGGAAGGAAGAGCCCCCGCAGCTGCTGGATGGCAGCAGCATCCAGGACAAGGTTTTGTGAATAACACCAGGGAAGAGAGCGAAGGATGAGCACCCGGGGCCGCAGCGCGCAGCCAAAACGCCCTACGAAGAGCGTGGGAAGAACCGACATCACCCACTGGGAAATAATCCTTTTGGCAAAAATGTTCTTCCCTTCACGCATTCCTTGGCACAAATAAACTGTGGCAGTTTTCAGCTGCAGAGGGATGCTTGAGTAAGGGATATTTCAGATCAAATAGTGATGGGCAAGAGAGACAGGAAAAGAAGAGATGCTGGGGGAAAAATCTCATAAGGAAATAGTGAAAAACAGCTTCAGAATGAGTAACACATGGTGATCAATTAATTGTTCCTTCAGAAAAGTAGGGGGAAAGTACAGAAATGCATTTGATTGCAAATGTGCTCAGATTTAACTTTATCAAATAATCAAGAGACTGATAAAACTTGTTTGCTTCACAAAAACAGGATTCAGATTTCTGCGTGGCAGAAGAGCCTTCAGAAATGATGTGGAACAAAGAGCTGGGGCAGGATATTATTTCAGAAAGTTGGTACATGAGAAATAGAATTTATCAGCCGGCACCACAATTTACCGCATGGATTGTTCAAACACAACCACTAATCTATAGCTGAAGAGAGCACCGATATTTCAAGCCACTAAGCACCTTTCAAAGAACCTTTGCGTACCTGTATATTTAGTTCAACGCTAAGAAATGATTTTATATAGAGATAACGTGCTTGATACAGATGTTATCACGCCTTAGTTTTCAGCAGGAGATACAGACAACAGAGCAGCCTCCAAGCCCGGGGCAGGAGCATTTGGAGGGGCACAAGGAGGCAGAGCACGGGCGGGGGACAGTCCCCAGCCCGCCCGTGGCTGGGACACCCCTGTCCTTGGCCCGGGGCACTCGGGGTGCCCCCGCACCCGCGGGGGTCTCGCCCCGCTCCTGCTCCCTCCTGCCTCCCCTCCGGCCCTGCTCTCCTCCCTCCCCGCCGCTCTCCGTGGTACTGACGGCTCGGCACCGAGCGGGGCTGGGGCTGCTCGGCACAAATGAACCATTGATGGTATTTTGGTACAAAAGTGTACCAGGACTGTGGGGCAAATAGCTGGTGGCTTTGTTGTTGTTGTGGTTGTTTTTAAAAATATGAAATACGTGTGGGTTTTTCCCCATGCTCAATGGGATTTAAGCAAGCGAGTGAAGGGGGAGAAGGAAGCACTGAGGCAATGGGGCCGCATATTCACACGTGGTAATAAAAGAAAATTAAAATAATCGATTTCCTGAAGGGAAAGGTAATTTGCAAAGGTCTTTCCCGCTCCATGGGGAATCCATGCCCACGCAGCGCCTGAGCTCTCTCCAAACTTTACTCCTGGCTGCAGAGGCATTCAGGGGGACTGCAAAAGCAGAGATCCAGAATTATACAGGCAGAACTCTGCGTGCAGCGGTGATTCCTGATTTTCTGCTCCATATGTAGGGCTCCACGGGAACCCCCACCCGGGACCGGTGCTGGGAAGGAAAAGCACCAGCCACGTTACTGGAAACGAGCTGGCTCAGGTTCCAGATCAATGAAAACTGGGTCCACGCGTTGATGCTCCTGTTGCCAGCATTAATGCTCTTTTAATCTTCTAAACATTATCTGCATCGATTTCCCTCTCGATACACGTTTGTTTGTGAAGGCGACATCGCCTCGTGCTCGGCAAAAAACCCAAACCCCTCCTGGCCCTGCGCTGCCCCGTGGCACAGATCTCGGCACCTTCGTTCGGCTGCAAACAGAGAGGAGCCGGATGCCCGCGGGTGCTGCAAGGAGGGCACGGGAGGAGTTTGCAGCTGCCGTTCGAGCCCGGGAGGGGATCAGCATCGCTCCCCCGACAGCCCCGCACCTCGGGAGAGCCCGAGCGGGGATCCTAGAGACCCCGGGCCGTGGGTGTTTAACCCGCGGCACCTCTGTCAGGGGTCGGGCAGGGATTTGGGCCATCGATCACACACGGCTCCTCTTTGCCCTGCCCCGCCGGCGGCTGCCCCTCGTGCGGGGACTCTCTGCGCCCATTTCCCCAGGGCAGAGACCCCTGTGTCCCCTCAGCCCCTCCGCGTGTGCCAGCGGAGCGGCCAGCCCTGGGGACAGCCCGCGGTGTCCCTGCCCGCTGGGGACCGATCTGCCCGCGTCGGGATCAATCGAAATAAAAGACGGACGGAGCCGGCGGCACAAACGTCCCCGGGTTTTCGTCGCTGTCAGAGCTGAGCGCCCCGACCCCGACCCCCGCCCCACGCTGCGGTCCGTCCCA
>VZRL01004832.1:174524-184949 GCA_013397895.1 Origma solitaria
GGCGCGGCCCGGCAGGCGCTGGTGGTGGTGGTGGTGGTGGTGGTGGGCGTGCGGGTGGGCGTGCGGGTGGTGGAACTTGTCGGAGACGGCGGAGATGGGCGGCAGGGGCTGGAGCGGCGTCAGCGTGGTGTAGGTGCCGCTCATGCCCATGCCGGGCGGCGAGGCCTCGCAGGGCACGCTCATGGCGTGGTGCAGCGGGATGGAGAGCTCGGGCCGGTACTCGGCGGCGCCGTCCAGCAGCGAGGCCATGCTGGGCACCATGGCGGGCCGGGCGGGCACCGCGGGGCCCTTAAAGATGCCGCGGCCTTTGTAGCGAGCCCAACCAGCCCCGGGAGCGGCCGGCCGCCGCGGGGATCTGTCCCGGGAGGCGGCCCCGCAGCCCAGCCCCGCAGCCGGCTGCGTCCGGGGTGCCGCTGCCCCAGCCGGCCCTGCTGCCTCCCCGTTGGCGGCTGCAAACCGAGGCACGGCACTGCTCTGTGCCGGTGGTTATCGGTAATGAGTCCCTTTAGATGCGGCTGAACTCCGGCTCATTAACGAGGGCACCGGGGGTGGATGGGGCAGTCCCAGGAGCCCCGCGGCCCCGTGCCGTTAGAAAATATACCCGTTTAAAAATTTTGTGTAACTTTAGTCAAAGGCTTTGTTTGTCTTTACCCCGGGAAAAGGAATCTTAAGTTTCTTTTCAGGACATTGTTCTGCCAAGGTGAGGTCTGATAAACTCAACATTCTAACAGACTGGAGCAGCCCAAAGATCCCCAGAGAGATAAAAACCATCCACGGAACATGAACGGAACATCGGTGGCCATCTCCAAACATCCACCCCAGAACACCTCTGACTGAGCTGAAGACATCTCGACTGATAAGAAAATTGAAAAATGAAGATCTAATTTACATAGAAGGCGAGGGAGATTCGGATCCAATGGGAAACTGAACACTGGGGGTTGCTCAACTCTGGACCAATGAACTTTGAAACAATGCATCTCTATGGGTTTTGACTGTATAAAATCTGGGGGAAAATCCTGTAAAATCGGTGCATCATAGAATGATTCTCTCTGCACACCCGGGCTGTGTGTGGATGAGATGATTTCTGTGGAAATCAGAACAACATCCTGGCCAGATAATAAAGTAATGCCTCGACTTTCGAACATTAAAAATGCTGTTGGAGGGTCACCACAGTTTTGGTGACAGTGCCACCCCGCTGGCACACGGCTCTGGGCTCCCGCCCGCGGCTGCACACACGGGCAGGCGTTCCCTCCTCTTCCCCAGGAAACAGGGGCAGCGCACAGCTCCGCGGGGCACACGGCGCGGGGTGGCACCGCGGGGCTGCGGGCAGCGCCGGGGACCGGGGGCCGGCAGAGCAGCCGAGGAGGCAGCGGGCAGGGTCCCCTGGGCGCAGGGACACCTGTCCCGCGGGGACAGCGAGCCCTGGCACCGCGCTGGCGAGTGGGGCTTACCCGCTGTGGCACAGCCCGCGCAGGGCACCCGCGCCGAGACTCATCTGGGCCGTGCCAGCTGCTCCCTGCTGTGTCGTTCATCACTTCTCCCGCTCCTTTAATCGGTAACTCGGCAGCCGTGTCCTCGCCATTTGTGTCGGCCTTATCTCGGCCCTGATAACCATCTCTGTATTTGCGAATGTCCCACCTCCACTGGGTCTCTCCAGTAACTAAAGGGGGGAAAATGGGGAGAAATGTCGCCTTTTGGGCCTTCCATTATCAGGCCACTCTCCAGAGCACCTGGAGCCTCCTTGCGAACAGGTTGTGTATGAGAGCACCCAGTTAGTTCCTACAGATTGGATCCCAAAGGATAACGATCCATTTCTCTCCATGCTGCCATCACGGTGTGTCTCTGGAGCTCACAATGCCTTCCGAGTTGCTTTTTGGCACTAATCAGGCGGGTGTAAAGTGGAGCTCCCCCACCCCAGCTAATCCTGCCGCTGTCAGCTTGTGGTGAAGAAGGGAAAAGAAAGGAAGACGGAAAAGAAAGCCCTGGCGTGAGGTGCCTTTGTTCAGGGCAAGTTATGCGTGAAATCTTTTTGTCCTTCCTAAAGGAAGGCAAAAGTTGCAGTTGATTTGGGGAAAAGAGAGGCGAGTGCAGCACTCCGGGGACGTAGGAGCCACTGTGGGCAGGCTGGGGGGCATGGGCAGACCCTGATGGGAATCTGGTGCCGCAGATGTGCTGCTGGCCATGCCCTCCCTTTTGCTCTCTCTTCCTCTTTCCTTTCCTTTCCTTGCCTTGCCTTGCCTTACCTTCTCCTTCTCCAACAAATTCATCACGCCTGACTTTGACTTTTCTTTCCAAACCTACACCTCATGGCTGTGCCCCTGAGGATGTTTTGTGCCTAATTCGGGTGTCTTTCCAAACTGATGCCAAAATCCTCCTGGGAGTCAGCCTGCCGAGGTGTAAATATCCACGCACAGCGCAGCTGTGCCCGAAGCAGAGGGTCCATCCTGATGGGGCTGTGGCTGCCCTCGGAGGCAGGAGGGTGCTGGGTGTCCCTTGTCACCCACGTGGGACAAGGCCCAGCCGAGCTGGCGGCTGGGCACGGCGGGCAGGAGCAGTGCCGGGGCCGAGTGGCCGCTGCTGCTTCCAGCCCAGCGAGCTTCGGCTGCCCAGCGGGACGGTGTTCCCTGCCTGCATGGCTGCCTTGGCCAGAGGAGGAGGGAGTTTCTTTGTTAGCTTTCCTCCTCCCGCTGCCATCAGCCGGGGTTCCCCGTGCCCAGCCAGGTGCTCTCGCTCCCCTCAGAGTGTCCAGGGACGGCAGGGTGGCATGGACCAGGGGGGTTGACTTGCCTAGCTGAGTTCTCTTGCCCAGCATCCTTCTGGTTTGGGCTGTGGCTCTTCTGGGAGTCTGAGATTGAATTCCTCTCCTCTTTTGTTCTCCAGGGGTTCGTCTCTGCAGTGCCCTGCAGCACCCACACCTGGCACCTGACCCAAGCCATGTGGGGAAGGGTGACCCCAGGGTGACACCTCAGTGCAGGACACGGCACAGGCACTTCTCCCCTAAAACAGCCGTCCCCAGCTGGCCAGGGCCTGCACGTGTCATTGTCACCTGCTTTTAAACAAACGTGCCAGCATGGTCTCAAGGATAAATGCGTGAGCTGCAGTGGAGCTTAGCGGAGGGAAGCACACAGGGAGCACAGAGAGCATCTGGAATGGCTCTGCCAGCCTGAGGGACTCTGTCCTGGGAGCTCAGGTGAACTCCTAGAAACACACGGCAGAATTCCTGCTCGGAGCTACCGAGGACACTACGCAGTGCTGGAAAAAGCAGCGACTCACCTGGGACGAGCTGGGCTGTGAGATGTTCCCGGGGATGTAATTCACCTTAATGAGCAAATTGTCTGAGCCAATCAGTGCCCGGATTCCCGTGCTTTTTATCTCCACGCGTTCCACTGGCGTGCAGAATTTGATCCATCGCACCAAGCTTCTTGCACTGCATAATGAAATATAGGGAGCATTAGGCAACACCTCTGGCAACTCCTCTGGTGAAGTTTTCCAGTAAAACCTATCAGTGGCCCCGAGCACTTCGGGAAATAATAACAAGGAAGAAGCAGAGGCAGTGGAGTTTTACAGACTCCCAACGCACAAGAAACCATTTTATTTAAAAACAATGCATCCAATATCGGGTTATGGCACATGAGTCAATGCTGCAGGCACATCACACCGCGGGATCACACAGAGAGCTCCCGAGCTCCCGACGCTCACAACGAGGACGCGGCACGGTCACTAGGGGAGCCAGGGCACGATGTGCTGGGGACATGCCCGGCCTGGTACCAGCCCCCAGGGCCGGTCCCGAGGCTCTCCGTGGGTGTGAGGCTGGACAGCAGCTCCCCTTGCAGCGTCCTTCCCACCGCGTGTGGCTTTGCCGCTCACCTGAGACGTGCCCTGGCCCTTTATCAACATCAGCCATTGAAAAATAAACAATCATTTCAGTATGGCCCTTAATAATGAAACCTTTATTACAATTATGGCATTTTTTTTTCTTTTTTTTTTTTAATGTTTCTCTTTTTTTATCCAAAACAACTCCACCAGGCGTTGAACTGTAGAGCCATTGGAATGAAGACATTCATTTACAGAAAACCTGCTTTTTCCTATCGCCCCGTTTTTGCAGCCTCTGTTCACAGTTAGCTGTGTTTCACAAACTCTTGCTTTTTGGTTTACTCCACAATTAAACCCAGCAGCTAAATGCCTGTTTTCACGTGCCTCGCTACCGTTCACCAAGGAGATGCAAGCAACAAAAATACAGAGCCAAATGTATAAAAGAAGAAAGCAAACACGTATTCCCAATCGTACGTACAGCCCCAGCACCTCGGCACCCACCCTGTTGGCACAGGGGCTGCAGTGGGACGCTGTCCTGGCAGCCCAGGGCCGAGCGGGGTCTCCTCACGGAGGGAGGGAGCTGCTCAGGAGGACTCCTCTGGATTTTGGAACCTAAAATTCTCTGTACTCACAGGTATCGATCGCGCTGCGTTAGCTCTGCTGCCTTGTCCAGCCGTTCGGTCACGCAGGGAGGATTCTCCCTGAACCGCCAGGAATTCATGCAGGAAGGTTTGGGGCCAAAGGGAGGGAAGAGAGGGCCCAGCCGAGGTGATGCTGCATGCAGGGGCCCCTGCCTGTCCTGAGCTGCCCCCAGCACCTTCTAAAGAACAAATAAATAATTAAAAGACTTGTTTATTAAAGCAAAGGCATTTCTGCTGAAGAGAGGCAGCCCCAGAGTGCCTCTCCTCCCCAGCCACTGTCATCCTCACCTCTCCTCCAGACCCCACCAGGCAAAACAAAAGCTGCACTCTTTGAGATGGTTTTCCACATTGCAAGAGTGTGGGCAAAAAAAATATTGATACTAAGAAGCAATTTACTTTGGGCTGTGCTGCGCCATTGATCGCGGGGCAGAACTCCCCATTAAAATCAATGATTCTGAAATGTTCAATGCAGGTCTGGAGCATCGATGGGGAGCTTTGCTTAAAAATCAATGGTGTAATATGGCGCTCTGTCAATAATTTTTCTGTATTCCCGTTTCCAAATATTTGCAGTTTTCTGCTTCCTTCTCTGCATTTGGTGCCTCTCTGTGCCTCTGGAAAGTTCTGGTGGTGATGCCAGGGCTGTCCCCAGGACTGGCAGGGGGTTCTGTCCCTCTCCAGGACCACGGGAGGCTCCAGAAACTGCATGGCGACATTGCCCCCTGTCCCATGCCAATATAATGATAATAGCTCATATTTCTTTAATTTGCTAATGAGAAATTATCGGTCTCTATGGATAATTGATAAAATGCCTCTTGATATAAATATCTGGTATTAAAGCAAGCCAACAAGTGTCACCTGGGGCTCGGGGTGACCCTTGTGCCCCGCTGGGCTCTTTGCCATTAGGACTGGGGTCGCTGGGTGCCCTTTACCAGGGCACAGCTCCATAGGAAACAGAATCAGAAATGATCCATTCCTGCACTTCATTGACCACCAGTGCAGAGCTCTTCCTTCCCTGTGCAGCTTCTGGGGCCAGTGGAGCTGCGGTGCCACGATGGGCACCAGGACACGCCCCGGGCTGCTCCGGTTGTGTGTTGTACTCAAGATCTCCTCCCTCATCTCTTATGTCTGCTTGTAGGTAAAGAGAAAAATCAACATGTGTCATTTTAAATACTGGACTTTTCATCTTGTTTGAGTGTGGGGTCAGCTCTCACACAGAATAGTAAAAAATGGTTAAATACCTGTCAGCATACTCCAAAGAAACCCAGTTATGTCCCAGGCTCCTTTACCCTGAGGCATAATGGCCAACACTTCCTAGCTCTAAGTGACCCTGTGGTCTGTCCTGTCCCCAAACAGTCAGATTTCCCGTGGTGCCAGGGAAGCATCTGCCCTGCCTGCCTCGGAGTGCTGCTGGTGACCAGAAAATGGGGCCAGCACTGCAGCTCTGACTGGGGAGTTAGAGACACAAACGGGGAAATCTGGCAACGGCAATCCCTCTTCCCTGCACTCCTACACAAACCAGCTTTAAAAATCCCATCCTGCTGGTCCCTTGCCCGAGCAGAGGGAAGGGGTTTGGGGCTCTTCTCACCCGACATGTCTCCGGAGAAGCCTAGTTCCATTTATGGTGGTGCTTTAACTTTGAAATCAAACGACAGAATAGGACCAGACGGATAGGAATGAACACAGTTCAGCCTGTCTAGTGCGGACTAGGATCTGACCCCAATGGAATTAAAACGCTGAAGTATTCCAAGAGTGATAGAAACACCTAGCTAAGGTACAAGCCACTTTGTGACCTTCTTCTTGTTGTTCTTTAAAAAATGTAAAATTCAGTAAATACGAAAATACCCAAGCGGTGGAAATCAGGATCCACACCGAGGAACTTGCGCGTGACGATGCGCTGGAATTCCGAGTGGCTTCCTCCATCGGCCACGGCAACGCTGAGCTATTGAGAGCAACAGGTACAAAAGAAGCAAAAGCTTTTAAAAGTAGCATTTCTAGCTCTAATGGGAAGGAACAATAAAATGAAGAGATTTAGGGAGGGTAGTGGAACGCTAAAATATGAAGAGATATTAAAACATACTGAGTGGCCTATCTAGAAATGCAAAATGTTTCAACTTTGCAGCTGCACAAATCGCATCCACAGAACATGATAAAAGCTTCTGCACTGCTAAATACGCTGAAACCCTTGGACGGGCAGTGGCTAAAAAGCATCTTTAAGTTATGGAAAAGATTTTAGGGTGGGTTGGTTTCCTTTTTAGAATACTCTGTTTAATTTGGTTTTGGGCACTTTTTTAGACAATCGTTTGGCACTTCAAGATTTAGGTTCTTAGGCACAATGCGACAAGGTGAGTTTGGCCAGTCCTTCACCGTGCATCCTGTAGAGCAGCTGGAACTCTGCAGGCAGCTGGTGGGACTCCTGCCACTTGGTGGTGAACTTGGTCCCCTTCTTGTCGTAGTAGTGGTACGGGAGGTCCTCCCGCGTGTTGGGGTCGAAGCCGAAGGGCCAGAATCCGTACAGGTGGATCTCGTCGCATACGGCCGAAGCCAGGGTGTACATGAGGATGCCTGTGCTCAGCCGCTTCGGGGACAAGTGCTTGTTCCTCCAGTACCTGGGGACACGAGAAGCTGGGTCAGAATCAACCTGTGCGGAAATAACCGAAGGGTGTTCTGAAGCACAAAACTGCAGGGGCTCTGAGCACAAGCTGACCGTGCCTACCACATCAGGTGGGGGGGAAAATCAGTGCAGAGCTTTGTACAAAGAGATGCATTTGGCCAGTTAAACGCAAGGCAAGCCCACCCACCTGTTCACGTGCTGCATGATATTTCCTGGCCAAGCCAACTGGACCTTCAGCTGCCCTCTGTGCTCAACGAAGAAGTCAACCAGTGTTCTCGTGACCGTCGCCGAGGTGTGGAAGAAAAAAGCGGGGATCCAAAGAATGGCCCCGTCGAGCTTTTTCAAACTTAAAAAGAAGTTGTTGCGATCCTGAATGGTCAAGAGGTTGTTGTAATACTTCTCCAGGATGCTGGGGTTGAAGGTGGTGAGGTTGGTTTTCCTTCCAACATCTTTCTGGAAAGCCTCGGTTGGAGCAAAATTGCACCGAAAGACAAAATCTGATTTATCGATTTCCTGCCCGCACTGGCTCCCGGTCAGGATGCCACTGTTGCCCACCACAGCACAGATGTTGTAGTGCTTGTTCAGGATGGGAGACACATCGGGAAGCAGAGACCTGAAGTTGTTGCTGATGGAGAAAACGTACTTATGGCTGGAATAATCGTAATGCATCAGCTGCCCGATCCGAACGCTGCTCTTGGTCAGAGAAAAGTTTTTGATTACGTCGACATGCTGAAGGATTTCTTGCCTAAAACAAGAACAAAACAACAGAAAACATGGAGCTCTGTTTCCCCTCTTTTTGCAGTGGATTTGCTTTCCACCTAGATTTATATTTTTCCTTTTTTAAAAAAGTGTAATAAAGTAGTTTGCTGAGCAACATGGTGCAATGGCTTCTAAATGAATATCAACAGATGTGAATGAGGGAGCTGGCTCCTCACCTGGAGCTCTGCTCGGCTTTCCCGGCCGGTGCCTGCTGACACCAGCTGAGGCTGTGCCCCTTGGAATAGAGTCAGGAGAAAATGTGGGGTTGGCTGTGTGGGACGAGGGGTGCAGCTCCCCGTACATCACTCAGCTGCGGGGTGCGCTTGGCACTGTCCTGCCTGGGACGTGACACGGGGCTGAGGATGGGTTTCTGCTGGGGCTCTGGGTGCGTTTCATTCCTGGTGCAGCCACCGCAAGGCACGTGAGGTAAATCCAGGATATCAAATTGAATTAACAGGAGACAATTTATATTTTTATATATACATATGTAGATGTATATATGTTCTCATTAACAAGCGTCAAATCACAAAACCAAGCAAGAGCCGCTGTCTCCATCCACGCAAATACAGTTCCTTAATTCATATTTGGGCAAGCACAGCAGCACTTTTATCAGGGTTATTAGGGAAACTTACAGAGCAAACAAAACCAACCCTGCTTGGGAATTTCCCTTGCAGGGCATAAAATTAGAAACCCAATCGGACTTTATTTGCTTATGTTTATGGAAAACAAACAACCGTTCCTCCAGCTCGCATCCTCCAATGTCTGAGCATTAATGGAGTCCCACTGGGTGCCCTAATTATGGGTTCTGGCTGCTGGACAAGTGCAAAGGCAGCTCCTGAGGCCTCAGCTAAAATCATCAGAGGGGTGGCACAGGGACAGGCTGATGGAGCTGCTGGTGCCAGGGATGGAGGCAGGCTGAGGGTGGCCACCGCCACATAGACTGGGAGGTCCTGGGGAGAAGATGGCACCAAGTGCCACCTCCTCTCTGTAGCCCACGGCTACTGAGGGCAGCGTGTGGCAGCACCGAAAGGGAATCACTTGTCCAGCTGTCCTTGGCCAGTGGCCTGAAGGGAGGGGAGCAGCCCAAACCCTGCGCTGAGGGGTGCAGCAGCCCCATCGTGCCCGGCCGCAGAGCCAGATTCCTGCTCCGCAGGTGGGACGCAAGCAGAGCCACGAGGCAGTCCCTAAACCAGCAGGTATCTGTCAGGACAGAATTACAGTCCAAGATGGCAGTAGCTGTCTTAAATGGCTGCACGGTTTTATTTTCTTTGACAGAAACGTTTCCTATATGTAAGCAGCAAATAGGTGTAGGTATAAAGAGCACAAAGCTCTGTGCCTGCCCCCGCAGCCGGAGCGGAGCCGGAGGCAGAGGCAGGAGGCAGGAGCAGCACTGCACTTGCTCAGAACTGCCGGCAGCTGGGAAGTTTCTCTGAGCGTGCTTTGGCCTCCATGAACATGGCATTTCATGGCTGTTTCAGCCCGATGTGTTTGCAGTCTGAAACCACAGCTATTTATCCTGGAGTAATGATAATTCCACTTGCACACCAGCAAACTGGGTCACGTTCTGGTACAGTAACGTGTGTTGCAGCCTGGTGTCCTGCTCTGAAATAACCAAGTCTTCCAGGAGAGCTGCAGCTGTCTGGGGAAAAGCTCTGATTCAGCCTTTGTCTCTCGCCGCTGGCAAATTCCTCAGAACTCCGAGTGCTTAGCAGACTACTGCATTCCCTTAATGCCAGTGGGAAGGGGGACAGCCTGGGCCATGCCCCGGCGATCGCTCACCTCTGGTGGGCAAAGGCGGTCCGGTTGAACACCCACTTGGAGGGCTTCTCCTGCAGCTCCTGGCCCAGGGAGTTGGTGATGGGGACGAATGAGGGGTCCAGGAACTTCAGTGCGAACTGGGACCTGGAGATGGGCACAGACACCAAACACACAGACCCGTGGAGACACATGGAGACACATGGAAACACATGGAGACACCCATGCACACACATGGAAACATATGGGAGCACAGAGACAGCCATGCACACACATGGAGACATAGAAGCACAGAGACAGCCACGCACACACATGGAGACAATACAGAAGTACAGAGACACCCATGCACACACATGGAGACACATGGAGACACCCATGCACACACATGGAGACATACAGAAACACAGTGACAGCCATGCACACACATGGAGACACATGGAGACACCCATGCACACACATGGAGACACATGGAGACACCCATGCACACACATGGAGACATACAGAAACACAGTGACAGCCATGCACACACATGGAGACATACAGAAGTACAGAGTCACATACATGGAGACACATGGAGACTCAGAGACAGCCACATAGAGATACCGACACAGTACACACGAAGACACATGAAGACACCCGCGCACACGTATGGGGACACACATGGAGATACCCACGCACACACACGGAAACACATGGAGACACCCACGCACACACATGGAGACACACGGAGACACCCACACAGCACACACGGGGACACCCGCGCAGGCACAGAGACACCCACGCACACACACTGCACACCCCACATACACACACACACCCCCCACACGCCCCACACGGGCACACAGC
>VZRL01004832.1:185368-197372 GCA_013397895.1 Origma solitaria
GGCCGCGCACAGCCCAGCGCAGCCCAGCGCCCGGGCCCTGCCGGCGGCCCCAGCGAGCCCCGGGCCAGAGCCGGTGCTGCCCCTGCGGCCCCAGCGAGCCCCGGGCCGCTGCCGGTGCCAGTGCTGCCCCAGCGAGGCTTCTCCCGACACCCCCGGTGTGCCCCAAGAGCCCCGGGTCCCTCCCCGGCAGTCTCCTCTCCCCCGTGCCCACCCTGACAGCCCTAGAGTGCCCGCAGCAACTCCGAGGGGCCCGGGGTGCCCTCCCACCGCCTTGGGGTGCCCCAGGGACCCCTCTAAGAGCCTGGCGGGGCCCACGCTGCCCACAGAGGCCCGGGGGGCCAGGCTGCTGGGGACCCTCTGTCCGGGCGGGCGCGGTGTCCCCAGCTCCCACATCCCTGTGACACCGTAGGTCACGGTGGCACGTACGGAGCTGTGGGGCCTGTGCTGGGCAGCGCAGACCCTGGGCTGGCTCGGAAGACCCTTCGCTCTTTAAAAGCCTGGTGTTTGGAGCACGGGTCATCAAACTGCCCCCTAAACCACAAAGCAAAGCCCATGTGAGCTCCAAGAGAGCCTTCTGCACTCCCAGGGATGTCTGTCATGAGCAAGACCCCTGTGTGCTGCATCACTCTCAGTGCTTCTTCAAACTCCATTTTTCCCCTCACAAAGCTCCCCCCAGCCCGCTCTGCCTGCGAGCCTCGAGTTCACTGAAGTGCCTCATAAATAATAGATCCTGTCTTTGTAGCCCCGTCCTTGCTCTGGGCTATTTCCTACCCTCTCTCCACGCACAGAGCTCTCTTTGAAGAGCAGGAGCATGAGGAGCTCGCAGGGCTGGGGTTTGCATCACAGCGTGGTTCTTCAGCCTGCAGTGGGAGTTGGGCCGGAGTATGGCCTGAGGTCTCTATCCCAGTCCTGCGGGATGCCTGTGGCTTTGGTGGAGAGAGAGAAAAGCCTAGGAATGCAGGAAACGGCGGTGCTTTGATACAGGACATTTTACGTGACTTTCGCCTCACATCCACCCAGCCCATGGTGTCCCCAGCTCCAACAGTGATAGTGCTGTCCCACTGAAATCTTAGGCTTCCCAGGTTAAACCAACCGCAGACTTTTGCTTTAAATATTTTAGAAATCATTTCTATAACCCTTAATATTGTCTCCTGTAGTTTCTGACCTTGAGTCCTGGGGCTGGGAAAAAAGCCCAGAGCGAGACTATGCAGCTTTGGTGTCACTGTCCTGTCCACTCTCCTGAAGCCTCTCCGGCAGGAGAGCTCCCAGCTGCTGCAATAGAAAAGACCATTCAGCTCCAAGCCCCTGCCGTGGACACCTGCCACTGGACCAGGTTGCTGCAAGCCCCATCCAAGCTGGCCAGCAGGAGAAGCAGCCCTACTGCAGTGCCACTGCTTTGGGGACAGCTCAGCCGGAGCAGCCTGGAGCTGGAGCAAGGACATCAACGGCACTCTGGTCCCATGTTTGGACCCACTTCTCCCCTGATTCTTCCCATGCAGAAGAGATTTGGGATGACCTTGGGAAGGTGTTTTGGTAAGAAATGTTTAAAACCTGCTGTGTGCTGCAGCCTCTCCCCTGACCCTCTGTGAGCCCCAGCCCCGCCAACAAGTTGCAGTGGAAACAAAGGCAGTTCTTGCTTCAGATTCTTCAGAGATAGCAATATGTCAGGAGCCCCTGGAGAGGCTGAAAGTAAATGAATCAGTGCTAGAAAGTGAAGGATATCATCCGTGCTGAATGGTGAAAAGGAGTCCTGAACAGTATCTTCATTGATTTTCCTGTAATTGACACAGAGCTCGGCTCGCCGGAGGCTGCGGCAGGAGCAGGGAGGCCCAGGTACCTCTCCTGCCTCAATTAGGCAGCTCGGGGCAGCTCGGAAGGACCCTGGTGGGCTGGGAGTTTCACGGGGTGCTCTGCCAGCTGCCTTGGGGACAAGGGGCAGCTTGGAAGGACATGTCCCAGACTGGCAGCAGCTTCCCTCTGGCCCCGGGACAGCCCCAGGTGCACCGAGCCCTCAGCGGGTGAGGCACACCAGCCCTTAAGGCAGGAAAATGCAGTCCTTAAAGGAGGAAATCTGGTTAGCTGAGAGCTGAGGCTGTCCAAGGAGGAATGCACCTTCTGTGTGAAAGCTCTCGGCCGGGCAGTGGGACAGACCCTGCTCTCCGCCACCCACGGACACCCTGGCCGGGGCAGAGCTCCCGGGAGCAGCGATGGCACTGCTGGCACAGCCACTGAGCTGGCAGTGGGCACGGGCAGCAGGGCTAGGACAGGCTCTGGCATCATGGCCAGGGCAGGGGCAGCATTGCGGAGCCCTCACCAGCCAGCAGCCTGTTGCCAATAAGAAAATATCCATCAGAGGAATCCAACAGGATTTTTGCTGATGCTAGAGAAAGCTGAGGAAGGGAAGAAATGTGTTTGAACCAGACAAGGATCCGAGCAGCTGCAGTGGAGGAGGGATGGGGTTCCATCGAGGAGAAGCACGGCCACACCGCATAAAAGGAACCAGGAGCATCGATCCACTTCCCAGCCAACGGAGGAATCACCTGTCAGGTTGGGTGTGCACTTAGGAAAGGTTCCCACTTTTTGACTTATGGAAATGGGGCACAATCTTTATAACAGTACAGGAAAACTGTACTTTGAAGATTTGCCTCCACTGAAATCCACGGCCCAAGGAATCGCCGTATCCCGGCTCAAGGAATCACAGCATCCCGGCCCAGGGAATCACCGCATCCCGGCCCAAGGAATCACTGCATCCCAGCCCAAGGAATCGCCGTATCCCGGCTCAAGGAATCACAGCATCCCGGCCCAGGGAATCACCGCATCCCGGCCCAAGGAATCACTGCATCCCAGCCCAAGGAATCGCCGTATCCCGGCTCAAGGAATCACAGCATCCCGGCCCAAGGAATCGCTGCATCCTGGCCCTTAAGCAGCGGGAGCGGCCGCAGAGGTGGCCATCAGGGGAGGGGGCACTGCTGGCGGTGCTTGGGGCCACACGGGACCCCAGGGGGACTCAGTCAGGCTCCCGTGGAGGCCGGGCAGGATCCAGGCGGGGCCCAGGTGGGATCCCAGGTGTGACCCCAGCGGGGCCGCGGCAGGAGCCAGGCAGGATGCAGGCGGGACCCGAGCGGAATCCCGGCCATCTCCGGCGGGACCCCGCGGTTTCCCTGAGTCACTGGCAGCGCGGAGCCCCGCGGTCCTGCTGATGCAGCGCCGGGGTCACTAAATGCTTTGTTGAACGCCTGCCCGCGGGTGCCTAAGTGCTTTCAGCCTGGGTGGCTGCTGAATCGGGTTTCCTGGGACAATTGTTTTGAACATAAGTACCCAAAGTCTGCTCGAGTCCTTTTCTAAGTGCTTACGTTATTTTGTTTTTAAAACCTGGCAGTGCATCCTTATCCCTGTGGTCAGAGTGGTCCCAGAGATGTAGTTATTTTAATTATATTTGGAAAAATGCTTGCTGGGCACAACGGGCACGTCTCTCCACCTGACTCTAAAACGTGCAGTGCTTTCTCTCAGCCTGGGAGCCCTCACCCTCCTGGCAGGGGCAGGAGCCTGCTGAGCCCCAGGCGTGGGGCCACATCCCATCTGGAATGTTTGGGAATTCAGTCCCAAGCCTCAGTGGGAAACAGTGGGAATTATCCTGGTGTGCCCGTGAGGAAGGATTGGTGCGTGTGGTGTTACCTCCTCCACTCGCTGCCACTTTTACTGCAGGACCAGGCTTAGTTAAGCCGGGCTTGGCAAGGCCGGCAGCTCAAGGAGGTTCCTGGGGCTCAGAACACAGAGACAGCTGCCCCTGGAATGGGGAAATTGTCAGTTCCCAGATTATTATTCACTCTTCACCTAGTTGAACCACCAGGAATTTACTAAAGGCTTCAGGATTTAAGCTCATCATGTCTTTTAATAGTTTATTACATTTTAAACCCATCCCACCAGCTGGGTTGTGGCGCTGCATTAGATGTTTCCCATGCCAATTGCTTCACCTCCTTCCCAAGGAAAGCAGAGAGATCCCAGAGTGAGGAGCCCACTCCAGAGGCTCCTCTCTTTCTGGAGAAAGAGGTGGTGAGCCCAGCTGTGTCCCTGGCACCGCAGGGGGACAGGACACCATAGGGATTCATGGCACCGCAGGAATGCATGGCACCGCAGGGATGCATGGCACCGCAGGGATTCACAGCATCGCAGGGATTCACGGCTGGCACACAGCCGGTTCCCTCGGGATGCATCTGCCTGTCTGTGTCAGCCGACCCCAGCCAGGACAGCCAGCCCCACTGTGGAAAATCTAATGAAAGGGCTAAAGCTGGGAAGAGTATGGAGCGATTAGTGGTGTGCATGGAGCTGAGCTTCCTGCAGATTACTTGTCTTTAGACCTAATCCTCCGTGCTGGAAAAAATCCCAAATCTCTTCATTTTTTTTATGGAGTGATTATCATAGACTGCGGAATGATTGTGTAAAAATTAATCCTGGGGGACGAGATCGGGTTTGGAGCTGCAGTGTGGCGCTGGTAAACAAAGCTTTCCCAGAGTGAGGGAATTAAACTCCAGTGGGCTCCCTTGTTTCCCCTGCGCCACGGGGGCTTTATCCAGTGCTCCAGCTGGGTGCAGGAGAGTGGATCATGGGGCCAGGGGTTTGACAGGACCCCCGGCTCCAGGCGCTCATCCATCCTCAGGGCTCCGGTTCAAGAAGGTGCTCAAGCCCCGCATCAGAAGCCAACCCCATCCCGCTGCCGAGCGTGATGGATCTGTAACTATTCTGAACCATCCATGAATATTGCATGTGGATCCACTTATTGGAGCCTCCCTTGCGTGGCTGCCTGGGCCCGGTTTGATGCTGGGCTGTCAGAAAATGCAAGCCAGGGAGGAATAGTCGGGGATCAGCCCTTTCGGTGCCAGGTGTGGGGGAGAGGCAGGGAGTGAGCTGGGGGGCACGGCAAGGTGCTTGGCTGATTTAGATCCTCTTCCTGCCCCAGGTGGTTGATCCCTGGAGGAGAACAGCCCCTGGCTCTGGGAGAGCTGCCTGCCGGCAGAGCCCTGGGCAAGCAGAGCCCTGGGCAAGCAGAGGCAGGGCGCCCTGCAGGGCCTGCTGGCGCGGGGACAAGAGCACTGCCAGCGTGCCCAGGGGACGAGCCACCCCGAGTGGGGGCTCTGCAGTGATTCACTCACTCAGGAGGTGGAGATCAAGCCCGGGTTAATTTTATGCATTAATCAACAAGAGAGGGAACGTTTTATTTTTACTGGACGGTCGGCGTCCCTCCCATTTACACCGCACGGCTCCATTGATTTCATTAGGATCTGCCAGGCAGGAATGAGAGCGGAACTTGGCCCCCTTAATTAAGACGACTGTTGCTAAAGGCAGAATGATGGAAAATAATTAACCCCGTAAAAAAACCGCACGATGCTGAGAAGGAGAAATACATAATTTAGGAATCAGGAGGCCATTATGCAATGTTAATTGCAGACAGCATGTCTGAACAGCACGACACACCGCGAGTTGTGCTGCTCCTCGGAGCTGCTGGAGAGGCCAATCTGGCTCTTGATGTTCAACCAAGAGCCCCAAAGTTGCATCTCTGTGCTAAATGTCCTCCATGGCAGGGTCTGGGTGCATTTGGGGGCCTGGGGAGTGCTCAGGAGAGTCGGTGGCACGGGGAGCTGCTGTCTCCACTCCCAGAGCTCCACAAATATGCTGCTTCTGCTGCTGGAGGCTCAACCAATTTCATTAATTAAAGTTCTAATTGTGCTAAGGGAGCTTTGACCTCCTAGGAGGACCCTTGCCCTTCTTTGCCAAGAAAATTGGATTATTCCTCCTAGTGCTGATTGTGAGAGCCTTCTCTGCTGCTAAAATATTCTCTCCACTTCCTAATCAAATGACTTAAAAGGGCCAAACACGGAACTTTCAACAGCACTAGCAAACACACCCATTTATTGAAACAGACACAAGAAACGGCAATTCCAGGGGCAGTTTCTGGGGACGGCTACAAATGGATGCAAAGGGAAGGTCCACATGTCCCTGCTGATGCTTTAGGGGTGGATACGGGGCAGCGAAGCTCCCTTTTAGCACAAAAGCATTGCACAGGAAGCAGAGCAATGTCCTGGAGATCGGGGTGTCGGTCACCCCAGGGCTGGGATAGCAGCAGGAGCAGCTGCATCATTTCAGGATGAGGATATTGCCACAGCTGCATGGCTCTCATCTTTATTGCACCAGAGGTAAACTTTTTTATCCCATTGGTCCCAATATTTTGCACTCAAAGGCGGCTCCATAATCATGGCAGAGAAAGATGTTGGTGCAAAATCAATTAATGCTCATTTCCTGTATCACTATCATTAATGGCAAAGCTGATAAGAGCCATCTTGTTTAACTGTTAGTGGGAGAAGATGATTTTCCAGGGATCTTGGCTCCCAGTTGCCTCCCGCTTGTGGGGAAATGGTGGAGCTTGTGGGTACAGCAAAATTCTGTTTGGCTCCAGATCTCCCACCTGTTTATAAAACTAAATATTTTTATTTATCTCTCATATTTTGATGTCTTACAAGGGCTCTCCTTCCAGGTCATTCTTTCTGGTCCCCACTGCAGAACAAGCCTAAAGCTGTGTGGACCCAGCAGCAGGTAGAACTGTGGGATTCACAGTCATTTAACAAGAGTCAGCAATTAGTCATGATAACACATGAACTAACACAGTCATGCAATCGCTTCCAAGAAAACACAACTTGGAGATCTCCCCTTGCAGGTCCTCCTGCTGCTGCTCCCATCAGGGATGTGCTGAGGGCAGGAGGAGGCGCAGCTTCCTCAGGAAGGACACCTGGACAATGGAACAGGCAGGGCCGTGCCAAGCTCCCTCCCCGGCAGCCTCTGTCCTTCAGCCTCCTCTCCTCATACACTAAATCAAGGAATTATTTCCTAACTGACTGTAATTTTATTTTGTAGCCCTCGCTAATGAGCTCTTTGTGTAATGTATCATAAATTACTTACAGCAAGATTTTTCTTTTACTTAGAATGGGTAAAAAATCGGTGCTGGCTCCAGCCCTCTCCCGCCTTGCCCACACCGTACTGGATTTTTCCAGCCGAAGCTCAGCTATGCTCAAGCCCTAATTTTGCAGATAAACAGCTTCTATTTCATTAAATGAGATCTGCACAGAATGTTTGTCTTAGTTATTTCCAGAAAATTAATTCATAGGGCTTAATCTGTTTAGCATCTGATTAATGGGATTTTTAATCACCCATAATAATGATAATAAAAGGCTTAAAGTAATAACCGAGGCAAAGGTGTGTATTTGTCTTTGCTCTCCCCGTTGTCCTGACAGCCATCAGCGCTGCACAATAACTTCAGATATTTGGCATGGTTCCTTTCAGATCTATTGATCAGGTGGGAACAGCAGGCCGAGTTTGGCTCCATCTGATTTAGCAATGTTTGTAAAAGCACCTGTGACCAGAGGGGGACTTTGGGAAGCTGCACTGGAGCCTCCTGGAGCCGAGATGCACCAGAACCGCTCCCTCCCGGGACACCGGTGCCGTTAAACCCCTGTCTCTGATAATTAAACAACTGCTGCAGGACACCTAGAATCAGATTTGGTGCCAGGCATGGCACGGGGCACAACAGGGGTGCGTCGGAGTGTGGATTTAGTGGGACAGTGACCGTGCCACGGTGAAGACATTTGGCTCCATGATGTTTCATGGTGGGTGTCTGAATTTTGTTTTCTATCCGAGTGCCACTTCCCCCTCTGCCATCCCCGGGGTCCCACAAGGCTGCACAGAGCAGCTGAGACCGAACACAACTCACTGCACCCTTCTCATTTTGGGATTTATCCCCAGCTCCTTTCTGTGCTGCTGCAGAAGGGCTGGGCTCGCAGGCTGCTGTCCTGGCTGGGACAGCCTTTGCCTTTTTGAGGGGAAAAACTCAATTTCTGCCTTGCAGAGCCCCGGAGCCGAGCGGTTTTGGCTCCGGCAGGTGAGCAGGAGGTCAGGGAGCAGGCACAGGCTGCGGCACTGCCCAGCGAGGGATCAATAGCCAGCCAGCCGCGCTCCCGCTCCGAACGGGGAGGAACACGGACAGGCACGTGCTGGGAGAGGAAAAGGCATCCTCTGCCTCTCCCCGGGCTCCTTCCCTCTCCCTGGCTGAAATTGGAAAGAAATGGATCGATCTCTGACTCTTTTCGGGGTGAGGGGAAATTGCAGAATGAAGATGACTTGAAAGAATGAGATGGATGGGAGTAACTGGAGCTCATCCTCCACGGGGGAGGAAAATGCAGCACAAATGATGATGTTAGCCATCCATCCGTCAGTCAGGGCCTTTATTCCGAGGTCCATCACGGAAGGGCTGGAGCACGGGGTCACTGTGGGCTCTGCTGCTGCAGGAGCCTGTGTGCCTCAGTAACCCATGGCTCCCAGGGCACAGCAGATGCCCCGGGAGCTGTGCCCTGCTGAGCTGGGGGTTCCCTGAGGGAACAAACACCCATTCCTGGGGTGCCCCTGGAGCCCCTGCAGCTCCAGAGGAAGGGAGGGATGAGCTCTCCCTGGAAGAGCAGTTATAAATTCCCAGCGCAGCAGGTTCCAGGCTGATTGCCTTTCCTGACGGAGCCTCTCTGTAAATGAGGCTTTTCACAGATGACAGATAGAGCTGCTCCTCGGGAGCATAAATCCTGGCAGCCCAAAGTGCCGCCACAGCCTGTTTAACAGCCCTGCTTCCCCAGCCCCGAGCTCGGCTCCTGGGGATGACACAGCGCTCCGGTGGCAAATCCTCATCAATTAGCCCTGTCGGCACCGCTGAGCCGGGCACTGACCCTGCTCCGCAATAAACCTCCTCCGAGCGTGGCCTTCCCTCCGTCCCTGCAGGCCGAAAGGCCGTTTTCCCTTCTCTGCCAGCTTCCCTGGCAGACCTTCTCTCTCCTCGCAGGGTCTCCCGAGTGCCGTTCCCCCTGCTCCTGCCCTCCGGGGCACATGGCACTGCGGGCATCCCTGTGCTCCCAGCCGGGCTGGGATCCGCAGGGCAGGAATCAGCACTGGGGTGCCCCGGGCAGGAACGCTCCGTGCCGAGCCCTGTGCCAGAGCACAGCAGGAGCACCGCAGTGCCAAGCAGGGACACAGGGTCCCATCCACGGTGCCATAAGGGCCTCTAACGCCCTGAGCTGGACACAGCCGTGCTGGTTTACAGCCTGTGCCAGGCTGTGCCTGTTACAGGCAGCTCCCTGCGGCCTCTCCCCCCAAGCACAAATCCCAGCCCAGCTGGAGCCCCTCACATGCCAATCCTGATCTGCTACAGCGCTGCTGAGGAATCGTGACAGGGAACCAACTTTGCCAGACCCAGGGTACTACTTCCTGGAGAAACTCAGAGTTTACAAGGGAAGACAAACATTTAGGCAATCCTGTCCCTTCTCCAAAGCAGCTGGTTCCGTTGGTGAGCCATTGGCATTCCGGCCGAGGCGGGAGCCGCAGCCCAGCGCTCATTGCTCTGCTCCCAGATGAACAGTAAGTCTCTGGAACAGTACTTACAGCCTGTAATAATATTACTGCTCGCTCTGCTACATGGTCCCTCAGTCATTTTTTCAATTAAAAAAGGCCCAATGCTCTATTAACCTTTTGCCTGCTCCTCCATCCTTCATCCGCCGGCGGCCGGGATCGCAGCCGTGTGTTAAAGAAGGCATAGATTACTGTAAAGCAGCGCCGAGCCCTCTGTCATGGCCACGATGAAGTGTCATTTGTTCATTTAAAAATATGAGCCAGTTTATCAAATTCCCCACCTCTGAACCGGCACTGGAATCTCTTTGTTACCCGTGCAGGAGGCAGGCGGAGCAAAGCCAGCTGGGCTGCCGGGGCTGCAGAGCTGAGAGCTGGGGCTGGCAGGGCTCTGACCTGCCTTCTGCCACGGACAGGTGTGTTCTGCCCCCAAATCCCTCAGCTGCAAGCGCTGGCAGCTCGAGGAAATTTCAGAAATGAATACATCCCTTTTCATCCCACTGGCGCAGGGAGGGCAGGGAGGAGCGGCTGTTCCACTGTCCCACAGCTGTGGCAGCGTGTCCCATCCCACCTCGCACCTCTGCACCTGGAAAACTTCATTCCACTCAGCTTCCAGGAGGTTTTCTGGGCAAGATTTACATACGGACCCAGGAAAGGTGCCCAGGGGTCCCACTGCTGCCAAACACACTGGGTTTCATTTTATTCCGACGTATTTCTCATTTGTTGCATTTATTCCTCTCTCAAGGCACTGGCTAGTGGCTGTAGCTACAGGGACTTGTTAGACAAGAGCCCCGGAAGCTCCAGTTGGATTTCCAGGATCCACAAATAGCAGTGTACAACACATTATTTGCTAGAAATTACCTGAAGCTCAGCCCTTTGGAGCTCACTGCACTGTGCAGAAAAGAGACCCTGTTCCAATCAATATCCTTTCCAAGCTCTCTGCCTGTCCACTGGCCATTATTTCACTGGGTTTATTTTGCTTATGGTCCCAGCTGCACCAAGAGAAGTGCTCCAAGTGGTTTGGAGGTGGGTTTGGAAGTCTAACCCTCTCCCTGGCAAGGTTACAGCTCTTGGAAAAAGACGATATCCATAAAAACTGCTTCAGAGAGGTCCAGCAAAAATGCCTGTCTGTCCCAGCAGTGGAGAGAGCAGAAGAGCAGAGAATTGGCAGCATCACCTGCAGTTTGGGCAGCGTCCATCCCCTTCCCAAGGATGTGGGAAATGGCTCGGATTAGCTCGGACTCAAACCAGTCAGTGTAAATGTGGACATAACTCCTTATGGGTATTGGCATTGAGCCTTTACCCTACAGTGCCACACAATTCACAGTTCGCTCATTTACCAAGGGCCTTGGAATTTCACTCATTGATCCCACCCGTGCCCACGAGCTTGTGCCCGTGCCATGGTGAAGGGCTCCCTTTCCTATGGATCTGCCTCAGGTTAAAGATGCCTTGTTATTCCATCATTTTTCCTGCAGAAGTTCCCATATCCTGCAATCAGGGCCTTTTCCCCTCTTTCCTTGACGAGCTAAACACATCAGGCTCTTTCAGCAGGTTGCTGTGCAGTGTATTTTTGACTGCAGGTAATTTCTATGGCTATTTTCTGTCCTCCCCCAGTTCCCAGCAGCCTTTCGAGCCCCGAGTACCACAACAGGCTGGAGCACTGCAATATCTGCCTACAAGTGCCCCATGCTGAGGCAGGAGCAGCTCCCTCCGCCTCACCCACATTTACTCACAGCTTCCATTAGCCCATTTTCCCACAGCAGCTTTTTGGGTATCATGTCCCATTATTTATTTGAGGACACACACCTAAAAGCTGGATGTTTTTCAGAGCTCTTGCTCCTGGAGTGGTCTCTGCGGTGCCCTCCCGGGGCATCGCACGTGACGCTGGATCTGTGGTTGTTCTGGTGCCCTCCCAGCTCCTCCACTCTCTCTCGCTGATCCAGGCCGGTCCCTGCATCCCCGGAGGTGTTCGGGATGGGGCCTGGAGCACCCTGCTCTAGGGGAAGGTGTCCCTGCCCACGGCACCCACGGCACCCAGGGCAGGGGGTGGGACTGGATTGTCTCTAAGGTCCCTCCCACCCAAACCAGCCCTGGGATGCTCGGCTCCTTCCCTGGCTTGTGCCCCATCTCTCTGTAATCTCTCTCTCCCCGAGCGCTTCTGTGGATTAGCAGGTCCCTCTGCATTATCCATAAACCTCGCTGATGCCCCAGTGGCTGCTGTAATGGGATTGTGCCCACCTTTTCCAGGCTGCATGGCCCTCCTGTCTCTGGGACACTGCTCCCCACGCCCGTGGGTGCTCCCTCTTCCTGGCCGTGCTGATCTCCCTCCTTTCGCGTCTTGGCCCCCAGATTTATTATCCTACAGTGATTGTGTTGAATTGCATTTGAAATCAATTAGCACAGGTACTCAGAGATGAATGTTCATGCTCTGAAAAAAGGTGATGAAAACATACCATTTAAATAGAAATCAATTTCTCTTTCATGTATTTCTTCCTAGCTGCTGCCCGAAATTAATAGTTTTTAGATATTTGTGCTCGGAGAGGAGAGGCTCCCCTCGTAAAGCACTTCCCTC